>JAGPOW010001806.1:4732096-4767875 GCA_030014935.1 Caiman crocodilus | reverse complement strand
CTGCAATGGGGGCCACCGCCATCCGCTGGCCGGTGGATTCCCCCCCCCCCCCCAATCAAGTAATATTGAAATGATATTTATTAAATTTGCTCTCTAAGTCCCTCAATCTGCTCCATAATACAGTGAATCTGCGAGGTGGTTCCACTGATCCTGCCTCATTGAGACCAGATTAACGCAGATGATCCCAGCTTTGCAGCTCCTTCATTCCAGGGAGGGTCAAAGGTTATGCAAGAGAGGCAAAAAACACTGGCAGGGATGCTCTGGCCCGGAGGCAGGGTCTCTGCTTCTTCCCCAGAGTGCCCCCGGCCTCCCCCCCGCCTGCTGGGGCCGGGGAAGGGGTCCCTCCGGTTCCCAAAACGGTTTGCACGGAGAGTTTCAGGTGGCAGGAACAGAGCGCTCGGCATGCACAAGTTGCTCTTCCACCAGAAAGAGCTTCTCCTGCTCTTATCTCACCCCGTAACCATCAATCCCCCCTGCCCCCACCCCGAACACGAGGCCCATTAAATCTAAAGTTAGCTGTATGAAGATCCATTATCTCTGCATTCAGTTAAATTATGAAAATCATTAAGATAAGGAGGCGCAGGGCTATTAGCTTCCTGGAAAGGAAACTACCCTTTTTTTGTGCGTGTTTTGCTTTTCCCCCCCATTTTAATCCTCTGAAATTTCACGTGATTAACGGGATTCTTTTTTTCCCCCCCCCCAGGATTAAAAAGAAATACTCCCTGTAACCTTTAGGCAGCGTCGGAGCAAGGCGAATGAATCAGATGCTTCTTTACACCGCGCTATTCGACCGCCATTTGCCATGTGGCGCCCACCTGGGGCCCTGATCTTGCAACCGGAAATGCAAAGATGGACTCGCACATGTAGACGGGACCCCGCTAAAACCCTGGAGGGAGATGAGATGGAAGGAGGGGCAAGGATTTACCCACCAGGACAAGTGATGGATCAGGGCTTGACACTCTTTGGGGCAAGGACGAGCCCCATTCTGCAGATGCACAGAAACAGCCACCTGCATGGGGAGTCGGGGAGTTGGACTCCCTGCCCGGCTGGCTGTAGGGTCGGCATCCACAGGCCTTCCAGGGCACGAAGGCTCTTTCCTCTCCCATCTGTGTGACGTGATAACCGAGAGGATGCATCGCGCGCCATAACCTCTGCTCAGCCAGGAGCTTCCCCCCGATGTGCAGGCACATCCACCGCAAACATCCCAGCACCGGCAGATGCTGCTAGAGAACAGGATGCCTCCCACCTGCAAAAGCTCTGCTCCCATTTGGTCCCTCTCCCTCACACTCCCTTCTCCACCTGCCTTCAGCTTGGCTTAAACATTAAAGGCTGCAGCAGAGTCAAAGCAACGCGAGTTTGGAAAGGGCAAGATCGCAATAACTACTGTCCTACCAGAGAGCCTAGAAGCCTGGACCGGGCCCCCCCGTGCAAGGTGCCGTCCGCACCGTTGTGCCTAGGGCTCCTGGACAGGCCGCCCTTCCGTACCTCTGCAAGGGAACCAGCAGCTGTGACTATCTGGGGTTTTTTGCACTAAAATCAAGTTAAGGCAACACCACGCAGCAGCTGCAGTGGTCGAGCGGGCAGCTTCTCTCCCCGCAAGAGACTCCACTTCGAGATCCTGGCTGATGCTACGGATGCATCTAAAAGTCCTGCTGGAGTGCAAAGCCCTGTTGTGCCAGGCATTGCACACATCCGTTATAAACTCTTCAGCCGGGCTCTGTTTGGATGGTAGGAGACAGACCAGACAAAGAGCAAGAACGAAAAGAGGCCGGGGAGCAGGGAGGGGATTGAATGAGCCGGAGGTCATGCAACAGGTCACTGGTAGCTTCCCAGCGTCCCAGTCCAGCGCTCTGTCCACCAGACCCTACTGAAGATCATCCTCCTCCAGTTGCGAGAGCCCTGGCTGGTTTTCTCCATTGGGATAACATAGAAAAGCAACTGAGAAACCTGGAGTGAACTCCTAAGGGGGGCAGATTTGCCTCCTCCAAGCTTCGTGCCCCTCCTGCGATAAGCCGAAGCGCCGAGGATCCAAGAGGGCCCCACCGGCTCGAGAGCTAGCATTTCTTCCCATCCTTCTCTCTTAAAAGATTAAGCTGCAAACTTGGCCGTCGCTTTGCATTTGGTTTTTAAATCAGTAATTATTCTGGAAAAGTAGCACCAGGAAGAGAAAAAAAAAAAATGAAAAAGAAATCAACTTGCTAAAGTGTTCCCGAGCAGCATATCCAAATACTTTAATTTAAAAAGGCTGCTGCTAATTTAAAAAACAAATGTTTAAGCAATCAAGCATGTTTATTTAATTTGTCCTTTTTTTTATGCCAGAGAAGGCCCAATGCTGCTTGGAGTTATTGCCCCACCGCGTCATCCAGCGCGTTCCCGGCCACTTCCCCGCTCAAGTGCAGAACGAACGGCAGCTGGTGAGAGCATTAGGGCAACAGCATGCAAAGGGAGGGTATTTCCTCTAAGGTGGCAACACAGGCGGTGCTTTGTCAGGATACCTCCATTTAAAATCAAAGAGGGCACTTCATTCATGATAAAGGACGGGTGCATTGCCCCTGAAGCTTTGGGGCAGACCCCCTGGGCTCACTCCCCAGCAAACCACTCGCTATGTGATCAACTGCCAGTCGGCTCCCTCCCCTGAGCCTCAGTTTCTCGATCGGGAAAGGTGGATGGATTTAAGTCACTGAGGACGTTAGCCACCCGCCAACAGGAAACGCTCTGCGTGATGTCCCTTGGCGCCGACGTGCTTCTCCGCTTGTCCCGTTGACCCGCTGCCAATGGCCCGGGGCCGACTGTGCTGGGCAGAGCAATGGAAGCAAGGACCAGCAAACTCGAACCAAGAAACCAGATCGCATCCTGGATGCAAAAAATAGCTGGACCATGTGACATCCCCTTCTGAGCGCACAAGATCAGCAGTGAAGAAAAATAAAAAGTAAAATGGCATTAAATATTTAAAGTGCTTGGAATATAAATCGTCTCTGCTCTGCACTCATGGTGGCCAAGATGGGAACCAGGAGCCCAGTGAAACATTCGTCTGCAGCCACCTTGGCCATTCTGCACCGCCTCCAAGATATCCCTGGATGAATTGTGGCTGAGCAGCCCTGGTCTCCTGCAGCAACAGGGACTTTAAGGGTCATTTCTATTGCTTTCTCCGCTGCCAGTGGGCTCTGCTAGAAATCATAGCTCTCCCCTATATCCTACCCAATAGATAGATATATATTTTTTAAGCTTAACCACGCCAGAGATATCTACTCATTTCCTCTGGGTTTGCTGGAGCGATTTTTGGGGAAAAGGGTGTGAGGTGGGAGCTCTTCGCCTTAGACCAAGTGGGGAAGAGGAAAGGAAATAGGTGACTCTTCGGAGACATCCTTTTGGGCCTTTCATTTCCACCTTCCCACAGATGCTCCGAACTTTCCAGCCTCTTCCATATCCAAAAGTTCACCGGTGAAGTGACCAGTCAATATGGGATGTTGCCCTAAGCGAGTCCGACCTGGGCTCACCTCTTGGGACTAGAATAGGATGATTCCTTGGTTAACATCTGGACGATGCTTTAGGGTGATGATCTGCTACGTAAAATGCCGTATAGGATTTGCATCCTCTCTAGACAAGTTAACGAGAGCACGAAGGAGAAGAACTTTCTATCCACAGTTCATCGTTCTAGTCTGAAACATCACTTAATCTTTCAAAGCATTAAGACCGTGCTTAATTGCAACTGTCGACGCATCATTTGTATAAGTACTACATATCCCCATTTTACAGACAGGGTAAGACTCATACAGAAGGGTAACGCAATATTCAGGATTTCTTTTTCAGGGTGCCTCAGTTTTTGGCTGCCCAAGACACCTCAAAGGGACTCCAACCCTCAGGCACAAGTGCTTAGCACCACATGACGCATCGGATGCCTTTAGAAAGGCCGGAGACTGGTTGGGTATCCAAAAACAGCCTCACAGTTCACTGCTCCCTTGTGAAAGTCTGATCCTCACAGGCACATCCCCTTAGCCCGCAGGGCTTGGACATGGGCGGGACAGTTTGCAAGCGAACAGGTCCCTTTCCTCAAAAGGCTTCTAGCGACTATAGATGCAGCTGCGAGACGCAGCGAGCACGCAAACGCACGAGGCGAGCACGCCCTTCAAAAACGGGAACTCAATTTTGCCCGTCGTTATCCTCGGCTTTAACAAATAGCTTCTGGGGACGGCAGGCACTTTATTAAATTTTCCCCTCGTGTGACATGCGGGATGATTGAAGAAATCACTGGCCCGTTGATCTGTTTGCCTCCCTGGCCCCAAACAACTAGCGATTTTATTTTGCAAAACGGCAGGCTGCACGGAGCAGACGAGCCCCAGCAATCGAACCAGGGGACTAGGTGGGTTCAGAAAGATGGAGCACGCTCGCCTTCAGGACGCCAGCTCCCGCGCGTTGTAACGCTAGGTACGGGGCTCTCGGCTGGGGAGCATCTTGGGACGGCTCCGAAAGTCTCCCTGCTGAGCAAGCCTCCTGCTTTCCTCTGGAAGAAGGACGAGGCTTTTTTCCAAGGAGCTCAAAAGTACCAAGGTCTCCCTCCTCCCCACCCAAATCCTGGGTTGCTCCCACAAATGGCATTTTTGGACGTGACACCACCGACGCATTTATACCCCCTGCATGAGAAAGGGCATTACCACGGAGAGCGCCGGCGGGTGGATGGTCACTGCCCCGGGAGAGGAAGGTATTCCCTATGCAGGTTACTAAGACTTTCCAGGTGACGTTAGGGCAGGAGGGAATATGAAGGGTGGGTCGAGATCCAGCCTCTAATTGGCATGTCCTGCTCCTCCCTTAACGAAGGGCTCTCAAGAGAAGGCTGTCTTTGGAGAGTCTAGGACGTAAATGGAAAGGGATGGCAGTGAGCAGAGGGATAGGCCCCCAGGAATAAAGCATGGGGGGGGGCAGGAAGCATGCCAGAGTGGGGGAGACTGACTTGAATTCTCCAACTCCCCCAAAATTACTTTTTGCATCAGTCCCGGTCTCAATGAGATCCTCTCGCCCTTCACATCAGAGCATTCGCACACCCTTGAATTCAGAGGAGCCAAGGCACTGAGGATAGGACGAGGCTGTTGCATTTGGGCGCTGGAGTCCGGGATGGCAGTGGCTTGGGCAGCCTTAGCCCAGCGCTTTGCCCCTGGGTTGGAGTGAGCGAGCTGGGCAAGGTGCCAGGCCAGAAACAGTGGTATTGCTGCTGCCCACAAGCCTGACCCAAGCCCTGTGGGAGATACTTGCTCAGCGCATAGCCAGAGGAAAAGGACGTGCCTGTTACCTTTCCCAGCCAGAGCTGGGATGCTGCTCCCCCCTGGCCAAGCCCAGGCTGCTTCTCCAGGCAAGACAGCATGAGGACAGGCAAGGTTTGTACAGGTGGTTCCTGCTGCGGTAGGAAATGCTGTGTCTGGAGGCCTGGTCGCACACCTGATGCAACAGCTGATCCTCCAGGACTCAGGCTACCAAAAAACAGAATTAATGAGTCCTCAGGAGGGGGAATTGTCAGGGTCCCGAGTTAGGATCCCACACAAGAGAGCTCTCGCAGGCAGGGCTGGCCAGAGAGGATGCATCTGGTCCAGGCTACAACTGCTGCAGATGCACAGGATGCTTCAGCCTTTGCCGGCTTTGCTCAGAGCACCTAGAGCCCCCAGGGAAGGGCAGAGCGATTGCTCCAGCGCACACAAAATCCATCAGGGATGAGCAAACACAGAGCAACCCACGGATTCCCCCTGAGCTTCCCACAGTGAGCAGAAACCCTTGTGCAGCTTCCTGTGCAGACTGAGGTTGATTTTTTGGGAGTGCATTACATTGGCAGGCATGATGGAAGAGCGCTCCTCCCATGCAAGAGGCTAGCACACAGCAGTGCACAGTAACCTTCCAGAGCCTGCAGCCAGCCCAGGCCAGGGCCTTGGCGGCTGCTGGCAACTTTGCCGCACAGCCATAGTCGCAGCACTGGACCCCAGGCAGCATCGCAAGTTGTCCAGGGTCAGGCCAGCAGTAGCGCCGCTTATTCGGAAAGCTCTGGGGGGCTGCAGTAGTGGCAAGCAGAAGTACAGCATTATTCATGGAGCACAAAGGCAGGAATGTAAGGGAGAAGGGGATGGGGCAGTGAAAATCCTCTGCACCCTGTTGCAGTAGAGACTAGGAGCGCCTTCTGCCTCCTGGGTTTGGAAGACGCCTCCTGGTCAGAGGACAGTACAAAGAGAGACGGCGCAGTCCCCATCTAAGCAACGGCCCCATCTGCTCCCCAAAGGGGGAACACCACATATTGCCCTAATATAAGGGTCAGCAACTTATGGCCTGCTAGATCAGGCCCGCAGAGCCGTCGACTCTGGCCCACAGACGTGGTGCTTTGGCAGTGGATGGGGGCACGGGGCGCTTCAGCTGTGGGCACTCTCCCCATACCGTGGCCAGGGATGAGCCCCTGCTTCACCGGCCAGATCCCACCACCAGCCTGCCCACCCACCTCTGCGCTGGACTGGGGTCCTGATCCTCAGACAGAAAAGACTGCCTACCCTTGCCCTTGGAGACCTGCATCCCCCCTTGCATGCAGCTGTGACTGATACCGTACTTGCACTTCTCAGTCTGGAGGACACTGGTCAAGTTTTCCACTCCCCGTGTCCATCTGGCAAGAGATGCAAGGACTCCCCTCCCTCTGCTAGTGCAGGAATCCCCAAAAGCCATTTAATCCTCCCTGGAGGCAGAGGGGAGACATCATATTGCTGACTCCTGTCTCTCCGTGCCCAGAGAACCCCAAAACACTTGCAAGGATGCCGCTGCCAGCTGCTTCTCTTGCAAAGAGTCAGGCTGCACCTCAAAGCCTGGACAGGCATCTGTCACCAACTGATAGAAACCAGATGCCCGTGATGTGGCAGGATCCTCCTTAAAACCTCTTCCCAGCGCCTCTCCCGCCGGCCCGAGCGTTCCCACGGGCCTGTCCAAGCGCCCCCGTTCCCTGCATGACGCAGAGCCGAGTTTCACCGAGCCAAGCATCTCCCTGGCCCAGAGCTTGGAAAACTGGGGCAGCAGCAGCTGCCTCTTGCAACGAGGGAGCAGGCAGGTGGCTGGGGCACGCATGGCTCCTGGGGGTCATGGGCTCTCCCTCTAAAAATCGGCCAAGCGCTTGTTTTCAGGCATGTATTAAAAATAAAGCAACTTTGCAGTTTCTCCTGGGGACATGAGACTCTTCCTGCAGATCCTCTGACAGGCAGTACGTGCTCTCCTGGGGGGGATGGAGGAAGTCATCTCCCCCCTACGTCTCCCCAAGCACACCCAGCTCCCCGCGGGCTGCAATCTTGCACCTGCATTGGGCTCCGAATGAGGTGCAAAGAAAAGGGTCAAGCAAAGAAGAGCTGAGCTCCAAGCCCGGCTGCAATGTGGATTCCTCCCTCCCCCTCCCAGGCTCTCCGATATAACATGAGCTCTCTCCTCCATGCAAACACTCAGGCCGGGGGCTATGCATTTGGAGAGCGGCTCCAGCCAGTTCTAATGCAACTGCAAGCCTGCTCCTTCCCCATTTAAACACAGCTTAAGTGCAGGTATATCGAATGCACAGCAGACAATTGCATCCCAGGCTACAAGGTCCCCAGGGCAAAAAGGCTCCTCCTAGCTCAGGTCTGTGATATACCATTACTTCTCCTGTATACGGACCCAGAGCTGCTCCCCATCCCTTCAGAGCATCTCACATGCAGGGTTGCTTTTCTAGCCGTCACCTAGCAAGATGCTCTCAAAGCCACACTCAGAGGCTTCTGCCTCTCATGTCTCTTCTCCCTCCAAGCCCAGCATGAGGAAGGGTTAAGAAAGCCCCTCTGCTTTGCAGCTTGGTCTGCTCTCAGGCCCAACGGGGCCCTTGGCCTTCACCACGCAGGAAAGCAGATCTGAATACTGGTGAAGCAGTCACCAGACACGAAGGGCTGGGCGGTGGTAAGGAACCCAGAAGAGGGAAGCGGAGACTTTCAGGGGGAAGGAAAAGCTTGTATTCGCTCGCACGGCTAGCCTGTCGCCACAGATGGGCGAGTGGGTAGGGTCTGCCTGCCCCCTCCCTCTCCTTCCCCACGATCAGCTTTGCCAGAGGGGTTCAAAGATGCAAACAGGGGACTCAAGAAAGGGGAGGTAAAAGCAAGAGCCACCCACCCCTTTCCAGCTGCTCCGCAGATCTGAGGGACTCGGAGCACTAGCAAAGGTCTCGCATCCTCCCCGAGCAGCCTCGCGTTAGGAGCAGAGCAGGACGAGGGCACGTGCTTCGACAGCCACTTGGGCCCCCACAAGTGGAGAAACTGGAGCGGGAGGAAGAGCGATCAAAAGCCACAGGGTTTTGATCAAAAGCCACAGGCAAGCCCACCAAGAGGTTCCCAAGCCCAGCCTGGTCCGTGGTCCTGCGGGATCCCGGCTCCTGCCACACCTCCAGGCTTTCCTTCCCCTGCTCCCCACACCCCACGCCCGCTCAGCCACCTGCCAGAAAGGGCCCCAGGAGCTGACGGATGAAGCCGCAGGTTAACAAATCCAATTTGTCGGACACAAAAGGCAGAGCGTTTCATTTGTGCAGGCTCCCTTTATGAAATTGCTCAGACACTCGAGACGTGAGATGTCACCGTGTCACTGGGTGGCAGATCAGGGCGCCTGGAGAGGGAGGAAGTTAATCTAACGGTGCCCCTGCAGCAGAGGGCCTGCCCCTCCGAAGCCTGGGCAGCGGGGGACAGCGTGTCGGACAGCCTGGGAGGAAGCAAGCCATCACCCCCTTCTCTCAGACAGCAAGTGCTGGGAGCAGGGATTTATCTGTGGGTCTAGCGGGGGCCGAGCCCCAAGTCGGACCCTGGAATGCAAACGGCCCCTCTGCCTTGCCAGGGATGCCAGCGTGACTCGCCCACGTGGCATTTTTGGGCGAGCACCTTTGTGCTTTCTCTGATGTTGCATCCTGCGAACGGCCGCGAGCCAGGATTCATTTCTGGGCTTGGCCATGACCATTCCCAGGTCCCTGCCACCTGCTAGGCGTCCACCCCATGCCGGTCACCACTTTGGCTATGGCAACTCATTGTGATCCTCTGCTCTTGCCACCCCCTGGCTTGGCTCGGTCTGCTGGCATCCTCCGGGCAACGTGGTGCCCAAAGCAGGGGGGTGGCCTTGCCACACCTGGGCCAGGTTGGTTGTGCCCAAACTAGCAGCGTGGCCCCGTCTACCACCTGCGGTTCCTTCGCTCAGGTGGCAGAGGCTCACAGACCTGGATCCAGCAGTTTCAGGCGTGCTACAGAGCGAAACGGTCACTGCCGGCCGGCCTGAGCTGCAATGCTTTCGACTATGCAGCTCAATCTCGGCAGCCCGGCTCTGCCGTTCGCTATCACCTTCAGCCTTTGGCGCTGATGCTTTCTAGGATTCTCCCTTCTCTCATCTCCGGTTACTCCCCTGAGCCCTCCAAGTGAACTGGCTCATGTTTCCTCCTACATCATCCTCCCCAAGGTCTCTCGCTGTGCCTCTCTCCATCCCCCCTACAACCTTGCTCATGCCACATTTGAGGCCCGCATGGAACGGTACTTGCAAATCTTCCCAGCACCCGAAAATGTTGCAAACATGCTCTCAATTCCCGACGGCCTCGTGTCAGCAGCAAGGATTCCTGTCCACCCACTCCCCCATCTGCTCGAGCCCAACACAACAGGTCCCAGGCTGGTTGGAGCAATGCCACCACGGGTTATTCCGGCGTGGCAAGCTCTGAAAGGGGAATGGCAGGGAGGAGGATGACAACTGCGATCTCCAAGGGCACCCGCGGCTCCCGGAAGAGTTGGTACAAGTTTCTAGCGCCCTGCAGCAAGAGGAAGAGCCTCGAGAGAGTCACTACACACTCCTCTGGACTGTTACTCAGGTTCCTATGAATCACCAGCCCTCAAACAACCGCAGGCGGCAAATTCACGTTCCTCCTTCCACTGAGCCACCTTCAGCCATCCCGAGCTTTCCAACAGCAAGCCAGTCTTGATCCCGAAGGAAACACTCCTGCAAGTTGCCTCTAGAGCCCAGCTAGGAGCATCTCCAGAACCAAGTGCATTTAGTGGCTGCTGGACTGACCGATTTGGAGGTCGCAACCCTCCATTTATCCCATGAACACAGCTTCTCCGATGCTGCAATACAAGTGGGGCTCAACCCCCGACCTGAAGGAACCCCAGCAGCAAGGGAGAGACCATGCCTGCCTCGCGCGGGCCGATTCATGCCAGAGATGCAGACTTTTGGGTCGCTATTTAGGCAGTTTCTAGCCAGCCTCAGGGAGGGCAACGGCTTCCCAACTTGGCCACCCTAAATCACGGGACGAAGGGTGCTACAGCAAAGAGGCTCCTTTCCAACCCCATCTCCTCGGGGGAGGTAATGTGAGGTCTCCTCACCAGGCTGCTCCAAAGCCAGACACATCCTTTAAACGCCATCTGACGCGTAACACAAGGCTGAGAGCTCAAGTTTTGCACCCCACTGTTTCAAGTCCTAGCAACCTAAATGATGAAGGTGCCTGGAAATGGAGAGAGCTGATGTATGGCTGGCAGCACGGCTCAGTTCTCCACGCCGGGCGAGGAGGCTGCATTCCCCAGGCCAGATCTATCAAGCCCACTGACAACATGTTTATTGCAGACACGCACCATTCCAGCAACATCAAAATGTTTAATTGCAGGGGGGAGATTAGCGGCTCCAGGGCTCTGTTCTGCAGCTACAGCCTCTCTCTCGCTCTGCCAGCGCCCGAGACTCCCCGCAGCACAGCCCTGGTTCGACACCAGACAGGCACTGGCCTGAAATGCACTGCTGTTTCCACGCCGTCACGGGACGTTGCAGACTCCAGATGCAGATCCCGGCTGCAACGAGTGGTCTCCTTAAACAATGCTCGGCACCGTGCTGCGGGTCACTGCACCAGCCACACACCTTCCCGGACCTTCAGTCTCTAGCTAGAGGCACATCAGGGAAAGAGCAGGTGTGAGGGAAACCCTGACCTCTGCACATCCCAAGCTGCCCAAGGGCCCTGTGGACGCTGTTGTAGACGATGTACGTTAGAGCAGTGGTGCACAAGGTACAAAGATGCCTTCGGCTGCTGTGCCTCTGATGCACAGCACGACACTCCTACCTCTTCTCCTATTTCATAGTTGTTAGGGGGCTGGAAGGGATCTTGCAGACAACTGGGTCCAACCCCAATTCAAGGCTGGCACCCAGCCTAAAACTCATAGCCTTGCGCTCCCCAAGCCATGACACACCACCAGGAAACTTGCTTATATGCCATGAAGTAGGTGGCAGTGTCTTAACCATGTGCATGGACCTCTTCCATCCTTACCAAGGGGAATGCTAACCTTCTCTCCTTGCACACAACACGCTGCCCCTTGTTGCACTTCATTCCCCACTTTCCTTCTTGGAGTGGGGTGGAGAAGGCAGGCGAGCCGCACGGATCAGATACTGGCCCCCGAGCACAGCCCTTGGCCCAAGTCTACTTGCTTGCTGGTATGCGATTGCTGCTCTCTCCTCCCTGGCACTGGGACAATGCAGTGCGTCATGCTAACGAGTGACAAGATGGGGCAATGCAGGAGTTGAATACGAGCAGGAGCAGAGCAGGTCTGGGATTTTCTGGGGTACCAACCCTACGTTGTAGGAGATCGCTGCGATGCGAGAAGGGGGGTGGTGGGGGGCGGAGGGGAAGAACAAAAAATTAAAAAAAAAAAAAAAAAATCAAAGCCCTTCCCAATGCTGACCTGTCGGTTGTGGCCAGATGCTGCGAATGGCTCGCGGTCCCATCAGCCCCAGCAAGCCTCTCCCCAGTGAGCGGCTGCAGGGAGTGACAGCTCCGAACAGACAAGCGCTCCGTTCCAATTTGTCCCTGCAGCCTGAGCGCTCCGAGCCGGGCGCGGAGACACTGCAGGCAGGGCAGCCTGGTGATTAGATTAAACACGGTGTGTCCTTTGCGATGAGATGTTTTCCGGGGGTGGTATCTCCATCGGGGCGACAGGGGCCGCATGGTTACTTTCAGCGAGCAAGCCTTCTGCAGAGGGCTGCCTGGGATGGAAGCAGGCGGCCAGGATGATGTCGATGATGGTACGTGGCGCCCAGCTCGACAAGCAGCCTGTACAAGAGGCAGAGGGGCGGGCCAAAAACAAAAAGGAACAGAAACAAGCCTAGCAATGCAGGCCTGATCTAGTCAACCTGACCCTTTAGGGCTTCTGGGCTCGACTGAGGATAAAAAACAGAGAGGCTTGCTGGATTTCCAAACAGACTGGAGCCGAGATGCTGCTGGCCAGACACAGAGTCTGAGAACTAAATGCAAGGACAAGTTAATAACTAGCTTGCTTTGAAAAGAGGAAAGGGAAGCGGACTGACTGCCCTGCCGTTTGGATGGAGGGATTCAACGAGAAGGAGCAGCAGATGGTCCGGCTTCTGCGCCAGCAGGTGGGCACACGCATGCAAAGCCAACAAGGTGACAAGGTTCCCACCGTGCCCTGCAGCTGGGTTAGTCGAGTCTTCCCTCGACATCAAGGAAATTTCACCAGGAAATAAAGGAATGAGGCTTTATGGGAAGATAGTAGTGCAGCCCACAGGCTCTCCCGGACACGGTGCCTGATCAGGAGGGTGGACGGAGCACATCGTCGCGGGCAAGAGGCTCTGCATAGTAATGCACCCACCCAAGGTGCGTGCTCCCCCACGGGGATGTTCAGCCTTTATGCCCACATTCGTGGGAAGACGAAAGGACACAGAGGAAGCTACAGCAGCGGAGAGAGGAGAGGAGGGATACGCAGAGTTGGAGGGGGCGCGTTGGCAACGAACTGAACAACAGGGCGGCACTTCCCTCCGTTCCTGCAGCGTCTGCCTTTCCGGACGCACTGTTCCGGACGGCTGGCGTTCGTTCCAACGCCTCCTTCTCAACAGCTTCTCCCACACAGGCTTCGCCGTCTGCTCCCCTCCCTCTCCTCGCCCTGCTATTCGGAGAGGCTCCCCCCGAGCCTTGCACTGAACATTTGCAGCTTCTACTTGCCAGCGCCAAATTTCAGGTGGCCCCTCATCTCTGGTTCGCTGCAAAGGTCACCAAGGCAGGCAGGTGTCAGGTGGCGAATTCCTGGAGTGAATTCACCGATCCACACACTTCTTTCCTCCTCTACCCTCCCTTCAGCAAGTGTGCAAAGCAGAGTAGAGCCCTTAGAAGTGTCACGTGTGACAGTTTTGTACCTGTTTGGGACTAGCTATCACACATCCATGTATGCACCTGCTCCGGATCTCAGTGGTGAGCAAGTTCTGCACCAGTGGCAAAGCGAGGGCACGCCAGCCTGCAATGCACCTATGTACTTCTTAAGTCTCGACTCTGGAAACACCATTTTCCCCCACTAACAGCAGCTGCAAGGAGCTGAAATGGAAGAGACCCTAGGTAAACACCTGGAGAACAAGAGAGGGGCTGGCTTCGAGTCTGCTTGACGCTGTGATTCTCGGTAAAACCTTGATAAATGTCACCGAGAGCAAAGAAAAGCCTTTTGCCAAGATTAAATAATTGCAGGATTTTTTAATATAGAGGATTTCAAGAGCAGATTTTTTTAAAAAGAAATGAGCACACTCAGAAAAATGTTATATTTTAAAATAAGTGAACTTAAAAAAAAACCCCACCAAAAAGAAAAAGAAACCTGGAGTTGAAAGTATTGCTTATAATTATATTCAGAAGATTAAAGAGCCCTGCAAAGCATTCTGGGTGGCCTCATGCAATGCTTACCGACAAGCTTCAAGAGCACATTTAATGACATTGCATGGAGAAACCTGCAATGAAGTTGCACGTAAATGCCTGGTATAATGGTACTTAGAGGTTCCAGTTGAGACCAGGGCCCTGTTGTGCCAAGGACCGTGTTGTACACAGCACGCAGGGTATAAAACTACCAGCAGGCGAGGCAAGAGGGGAACTGGCACAGAAGGGAGCCGACTTGCACAGGAACACGTGGGAAGCTGGTAGCGCAGACATCGCCAGGCTGGAAGATAAGAGAAGTGGGGTAGGGAGTGCAAGCCTCATGCTTCATAGAATAAACCACCCCCAAAAACAGGGATTTGAAGAGAAGTTTCCCTGCGTGCAGCTCTTTCCAGGACGTGCCCCACCCGGGGGTCTTTCCTCATCGTTGGAAGCATGGGGTGCCGTCAGCAAACTGGACCCGGGACACGACGGGCTCCTTAATTTTGCCCCCTCCTGCGGCCACGCCCTGGCACCGGGTCAGCTCGGGGAGAAGACCAAGGATCTTCTCGCGCTCCCCCTCCAGGCAGGCATCAAAAGGAGGGGGATGGCAACAGCCCCACCGAGGCTTGCGTGAAGTCTGACAAGCATGGATGCAACCCACAGGTGGGTACTGTCACCAAAACCAAGACAACTGAAATCTCTTTAGAAAACGGCAGCAGGAAATGAAGGGATTCGTCCGACTTGAGAGGAGTTTAAAAATCAAGTCTCAATTAAAACAGGCAAGGCTATCCCACTGCCCACCTAGCCCTCCACTGGGCTTCTGCGCCATCTAAAGCAGACACGTGGACTGGTGCTTCCTGGGCGAGGCAATGATCTGCAGGGGCAAGACACTGGGCTCGGGCTCAAGAGACCTGCACGCTGTTTCTGGCTCTCCGTTTCCTACCACGTGAGCTCTGTAGGTCTCCATTTCCCTCTGCCCTTTCTGCAAAATGGGACAATGATACTACCCCGGGAGCAGCGCTCACAGCACTAGGAATGAAGAGCACCGCAGTGCAAGGGAAAGCCCTGCTATTCTTTTTTCCTAACCTTGCCCAGGAATACTACCAACCTCGGCTCAAACTCCAGAGATTAACTCCCTCGCCCCTCCGGTAAATATTGAATGGCGTCAGACGCTGGCTGTCTGCTCCTGCGATCCCCCAGCAGCCTGAGCACAGGGCCCGGCGAGGCTGCGAAGACGAAGAGAAGCAAGAGAGAATTCTTAGCTGCAAGGGCCTTTTAATATTTTATGCTCCTTCCTTCCCTACTTCTGCACGAGGTCTCAATACACTAACCATCCCGCCTTCCCCTTTCTTTAAAGGGATCTTGCTGCTACTTCTAGGATGCCCAGGACAGGGAGGCTTCCTCACGGCCCTCCGGGTGGGAACACATCCCGCAGGCTGGACCGGGACGCAGCGAGGATGGAGACAACCTAATACCGAGGAAAATCGGGTGCTTGTTCCCACCCTGGAAGCCAACAAGGGAAGGCCCTCAGCTGTCAGGAGCGACGCGAGGTCTCCCTGCAGACTTGCTAAGAGCCACCGGAGACGGGTGGGCGGCAGGGATTGCGGAAGGAATCCGGGTCTGACGGAGATCAGAAGAGCAGGATTTGGGAGTCACCGCTCCCTCCTCCACCAGCCGTGCACGGTTTTGGGAAACCTCTCCCGTTATCCCCCGGGCTTGGGTCCTCCTGGTTAGGTCATGCAATTCGAGGGCTGGGCAATGAAGTAACTAAGAGGTGTAGACGAAAGCCAGCACACAGACTGTGCACACTCACAGGCAGAGATACCCTAGGGATGCCCTTACGGCTTGCCACTATCCCGCCAGGGTCCTATTGAGGGTGCTCCTGAACAACCTCCCTTTCCTGAGCCTGCACCTCTCAGGAACAGCTAAATCCGAGAAACACCAAGTTAGGCTGCCTGAGCAGGGTCCTGGGAGCCAGGACTCTCCAAGTTCTGCTGCTGCCCTTAACGAAATGGCTTCCCCTTTTGTAGCTCTAGGGAAGTACTTCAGGCCAGGCTTTTAGAAAGGTATTTAAGGACTTCCCTCCCACTGCACCTTTAAAAATCTGGGCCTTGACCTCCACTTCCTTCCTTCCCCATGGAGTAGCGGGGAGACGGACCGGATGGTTAGAACGCTATAAGCAACGGCTTATTCCCCCTATTAGGCATCTCAGTAAGCATTTGAGATGCCTAAATGCTAAACACAACCCTATTCCACCCAACCCGAGTCCCTGAAAAATGCACTTTGCAATAAATCTTCACCACTTCCGCAAGAGGAAGCAATGAGGCCCCAAGCCTCTTCTGCTTTAACGCTTTTTCAGGAACTGAAGCCAGGCGGGGTAGACTCGGGCTTAGAGGTCTCACATGCACCAGCTGTAGGTCTTCAGCATTGTTAACAGCACCCCCCGACTTGCTGGATTTGACCAACAGGAGCAATGTCAAGCTCGTATCGTCTTGGCTCTCCTGCAGATGCAGAGCTTGACGTGCATCAAGTCCCCTGAGCTGTGGTCCTGCGGCTTGTCTTGGATTGCAAGCTCCACAGGGCTGGCAAGGCATGTCTCAGTTTGCGGATGGATGCAGCTGACCACGCTACCCACCATCTGGCCCCTAAGGACAGGGGAGGCTAAGAGAAACTCTACATTTATATCTAGCAGGGATATCAGACTCACTTGGGGCTCCAGTTCAGATCCAGACAAGGCAGCTTGTTGCAGGTCAGATCCAGCCCAGGGCACAAGAGTTGCCTCAGTAGCCACTGCAGCACCAGCAGCGAGGGTCCGAGGGAGCAAGCAGAAGACCCATCCACTCAGGACCGGACAGTGACTCCGAACTGAACAAGCCTCCAGCTCCCCATCCCAGGATGGCTACAGAGCTCCATGCTGAGGGCACATCACTGGCGAGTTGCTTCTCGATGGATCAGAGCGGAGACTTAAATGCAGAGCGACGGCCTGTCCCCACACACAGGCACTGCCAGCTGTGCCAGCGACCTCCGAGACCTGGTCGGTCCTCTTGGCAGCTGGTTTTTCTGGGGGCCCAGCAAGTTGCACAGCTTAAGAGCCCAGAGGAACAGGGACGACAGGAAATCTCAGTTTAAAAAGGGAAAATGCTACACGTGACCCAAGAAGGAAGAAGAGCTGCAAGAGTGGGAAAGGGTTTTGGAAAAAGAGAAGTTGAAGAGGTCAAGTTTGTACCACAGGCCCCTGGAGATCTCCAGCAGCCTGACTTGCAGGCTGAAGGTCACACCAAGGAGATGCTGAAAGAGGAGACAAGAAGCCAGTTGCAGGGAGCATGGGCTCCTTCCCCCAAGACGAGCTGAGGACACCGTACAAAGCATCTTCGCTTCACTCTCTGGCTCCTCGAGATGTGAACCGTCCCATCGCGTGCCGCTGGGGCCCCCTCCGAACGCTGGCAGCCATTTCGAACTAAAGACCTCTGCATGCATTGTGAATTTTAAGCTTCCACGTGCCAATGATGTAGGCCTCGCCCTCGGTTTTAGAGACGGAAACGGGGGCAGTGTTGGAGTGACTCAGCCAAGGTGTCTCGCACACGAGGCAGCGCGAGAGGCGGCAATCGAGCCCAGGCGCCCCGACTCCTAACCCCCGCGCTTTCATGGATCGTCACTTTGTTCTCACGTCAACACCCTCGCTCCTCCAGTCTGGCTGGCTGATGGAGTCCGACGCCGAGTGCCTGTGATCAGCCCTTCCGTGACAATAAAACCAATTAAGACAGGAATGAAGTGAGCAGCACTTTGAAGCGCTGAAGCAAGTCTCACATTTGCTGGGAGACGGGGGATCCGGAGGCCATTATGCAGCCTTTGGGAGGAGGTGCCATCTCAACGCTACCGCTCTGCAAGCTCAGCTCTGCTCCAAAAGGGATGGGGAAAAAACACAGGGGCAAATGCTTCAGGGAAGAACAGGGCAGGGTAAGGGGGCGTGGGGGGTTGAGGTGCTTTGGAAATGTGCCATGGGCTGCCTCGCGATTCTTTGGTGAGAGATACCTACAGCATGAGCCGACCCTCCAGAGCCCAGCGTCGTCTTGCCCCCGATTGCACAACTGGGGAAAGGGCACCTACTGATGACGTCTCAGACCTGGAGGGGGTGACGGGACGGGGCAGGCCAGGACAACCGTGCTCTGGCTTCCATCCCCAGCCCTGTCACTCCTTCTGTGTTTGATTACAGGCAAATTACACGGCTTCCATGACTCATTTACCTACCTGCAAGCCTGGGGAAGATGCACGAGTGCCAGCTAGTGTTTGGGCAGGTGAGGCTTTGTTTAGACAGCTTGCTCAGAGCCTCTGATAGAAGAAACATATCCTTATCATGCATTTAAGACACTATCATGTTCCAACAAACTTTAGAAAAAAGGAACCGAGTTACCTCTGGCATGCCACCTTCTCAGGGCTCCAAACAAAACCGAGCTCACGCAAAGACAGCTACCGTCCAGAATGGATGAGATTTGCTTATTGCTTTACTTATCAGTTAAGCGAGCAATTCTGTAATGCATAAGGAGGGGGAAGAGGGTGGGAAGGGAAGGAACACATCACTGACTCCCTCTTCCAGCTCCAAAATGTATTAATTATCCCCAGGCGGCTTCTGGCAGGGCGGAGAGATGGCTCCCTGATTAGAGATGTTTATCAGTAAACTATAATGAAGGTGGGACACTGACATGGTGATTAATATTATATTTCAGGAAAATTTAAATGAAATGATCCATCATTCCACACGGAAGATCAGCGATGCTTTCTGACAATTACCAGGCTTGCACAGAACCGCTCTGGTACGGGGGATCTCTGGCACAGCCTGCAACGGACCCAGTCATCTCGGCTTCCTGCTTACAGGGCAGCAGGGATAGATGTAGCCCCAAGGGATAGAGAAAGCACAGTCATTTTAAGAGTCATGCATGCATGCCCCGAGGCAGCAGTTTTCGCTGGAGCTTTACAAAGACTGAGCAGAAATCCACAAGATCTCCCATTATAGGGAGGGAAACAGTCCCATTTTACAGATGGGGAAAATTAAGGTCTAGAAAAGAAGTCATGAGCTTACGGTCATGGGACAAAGCAGTGCCACAGCCCAGGAGTTCAGCTCCCAACACACAGCCGGACAGACAGATTCAAGACTCGTGAACCTGCATGGCTACAAGTTGCTTTAATGAATAAAGAGCTGTTTTCCACGCCCCCCGACATATGAATACAGGCTCCAGCTCTACCACAAAGCCTCATCACCTGGGGAAGGCAGACAGTGCTCACAGGCTTGCGCAGCCTGCAAACTGGAGAAGGAACGAAAAGCAATTCCTCAGCAAAGCGCCGCTCCTAGTTTTGCGGGAGGCTGCACCTCTTAGGCGGACACGGAGGCATTCATTGTCTCCTTCAACTGCAACTGTTCCATATTTTGTTACCTGTTGAATTTTTATATCCACCAAAGGAAAGAGATCTGCTGGGAAAGCAAACACATTAAACCAGGACGGCGCAGGGTATGGAAGCCAGAAAGGCTACAGGCTGCCGAGATCCGGATATGAATGCATTACACATTCATCTGAATTTTAAATACAGAGCATTATGACTGGCGTTCGAGCAACCGCCACAGCAGCCTCAGCACTACGGCTTTTATGGTAATTTACAGGGAGTTACCCACAAGGCCTTGCAACGGAGAGATTTTCTTGGCAGCCTTCCTAAACTAACTTTTATAGGTTAGCGTACGGGTAGACAGAAGTGGTTAAGAAAAAATAAAATGGTAACCACAAAAGGGGGAGAATCTGAGCCGCCGACCGACGGCCTCTGGCCTGCAACGGTCCCTGCTCGCCGTGGTCCCTGCCCGCGCAGATGTACCAGGCTGACCCACGGGGTATCTCAGTGTGTGGACATCCTCATGCTACCCACCTTCAACCCGAACTGTGCTTATTGGTCTGGGGTCCTCTTGCACACGCTCTTGAGACCGACCGTAGAGGCGTGTCCTCCGCCTGCCACAATTGAGCGTGGCAGTGGGTGCGGGTGGGCAGGCAGAGGTCGCGGCCAGGATATGCTGCTGCCGCAAGGCACGCACGCCCGAAGGGCCCTGGAGGAAAGGTTGCATTTTAGGGCACCATCTCTCAGTGCATTCCCTGCACGGGCAATGGTCCGACCCATCCGGGCTAGGATTCACTGCCATCAAGAGCCATCGTGCGCAGTGATCGCGAGCAAAAGGTGGAAGATGTGTGCATAGGCAACCTCTACTTTCCGTGCGAAACACCTAGCTGAATTGTGCCATTTCTCACCCTGCTACAAGGGATGCCACCATAGCCTCCTTGCTCATCACACACCCACTGGCTGCTGGCTTGGAGAATAATGTCCTTTTTTTTTTCCACTGAGCTCCCACCCACCCCACAAGCTTTGCCCTAGCCACGTTGGCACTCGGAGGGAAATTCCTTAGTCAACCAGCCCAGTGTCCAAAAGGATGATTCACAAAAAGGCTACGGAGCAGCAGCAGCATCATATCCTTCAGTGCACGATGCCAAGCTCACACCCTGTTGCCCATCCCTGAGACAGAAAAAGCTCCCTGCATCCCTGCCTCTTGCCAAACCTCCCCAAGACAGTTTCTACCCTGCGCATTTAAGCAAGGACAGTGTACCCCCACCTGCTTCTCCCTGCGGGAAGGGGCTCAGCTGCTTTACTGACCCACCTCCATGCTGTCACTGCTTTCCCCACATCCCAAAGGATCCCAGTCAAGGGTGAAACGTGGAAACCGCTGCTCAGTTTCCTCTGACCTGCACCCATTCGACAGACAGAAAGGAAAGGATCACCACTCTGCCCCAAGTCAGGGACAGCGAGGCAGAAAGGCACCAACACAGAGAGGAAGGGGTCATCAGGAGGAAAAAAAAACTCCTGATGCATGCAAGCTAAGAAGTGCTGCCCGTTTCAATCCCAGGAGAATTAAAGCAAGAGCGGTTTGGGAAGGCAGATTTCAAAAGTGCAAGTTCTTCTTTTTTTTTTTTCCCCTTTTTCTCTAAGCAAAGCTTCCAACCCGAGAGCACAGAGCGGTGGTCTGCAACCAGGTAAAACGGGCTAATCCCATCTCATTGCGAGAAATGCAGAAAAAGCACAATACAAGGAGCTGTAGAGGAGATGCCCCTCCTGCAAACCGCCCCCAGACTCTTTCAGGTTTAATTATCTATAGCAGTGATTAGCAACGCAAGGACTTTAATACATTTCTTCTTCTTTGCTGTGTCCCTTTAAGTAACTAGCCCAAAGAGAAAGATGTTATGATAGGGCTGAACCGTGTCTTGAACACTGCATTTTAAACAGGACAGCTGTTTCTCGAGATGGGCTTATGGGGAAATCAAGCGCATATCAAAGTGTCACTTGTCCCCCCCAACCTCCCCTTCAAGCCATTTCGATAGCTGCAACCATTGAGCCAAGGCGAGCAACGCACTGGCAGCGACACTTCTCCTAGAGAGCGAGTGCGCTTTGCCTCCGGCCTTGTGCCTTATGTACCCAGAGCACGTGGTTAGCTGGTGTAACTACGCATCTCATAACAAGTTTACTGTCTGCAAAAAAGTAACATTTAAAAAAAATTAAACCATATTATATTCAAGACAAAATATTCTCGAATTCAGACTCTAGTACGCTCCCCCTTAGCAGAGTCCCTTTAGACGCACCAGGAACTATATAGAAAACTTCTAGGGTGGTAAGAAACTAGGCATCCCAGAGTACCTGGGGTTACATTATTTAAACCCACATGCAAAGTTTACTTACTAGGAATTTTAAGAACGGAGAAAGGCCAAGAGCACTGATTTATAAGTGCCTATTTGCAGTGCAAAAAAAAAAGTGGTAACACAACACTGGATAAATTCCAGCCTATAAGCCCCCAGTAAGGCAACATCTGGGATGCTGGCCCAAGACCAGGGTGATAATGCAAAAGAGAAAGGCAGCAAGAATGAGTTCACAGCTCCCGGGAGGCTTTGTGCATGCTACACATGCGAGGCAAGGCTAGCCCCCATCATAGCCTCTGCAGACAGTTGCATGGGAAGTCAGTTGGGTTAAACCGGCACAAACTCTGCACGCAGATGCACTTCAGCTGGCTAAACCCTGACGTCAAGTCAGTTTTGTTTCCACCGGCAAGGAAACTAAATAGTGGCTGAACTAGTTAACAAAGGCCAAACTTAACTAGTCCGTTTTGTTTTTTTAAATCCGTTTGGTCAAATCATTGCAAGGTTTCTCTTGGAGACCAACTGTCGTGTTTGCAAACTCCATAGGCCTGTTTTAGTTAATTACTTGCGTAACGATTGCCCTTTTGCCTAGCACGCTGGGGACTGACTGAGGACTTCCAGAGCTAGAAGTATGACCTGCTACCACTCAATCTGAAAATGCCACAGCTCTGTAAACGTGCAGTTTTTACAGCCCATTTGTCACTTGTGCAACAGGACCCCGAAGTTCCAGCCCCGTTGTGCTCGGAACTGTCCGAAACACCTACAAAAACAGATGTGCTCTGCCTTGAGTACATCTCAATCTAACTATGAGTAACTATAGACAGATGAAAGGAAGCAGCTCGTGGTATGAGTGATGCCACAGTAACTAGGGAGGGGGGGGGGGGCAATGAGGCTTAAAAGTCTGCTGCAAGGCAGGATATCACACACCACTGCAGAGAGGGACCACCATGTCTGATCAGGATGCAGAAGGGAGACAAGTGCCAGGAGACCTGGGGAAAAGGCCTGGGTCCCAACACCGAGCACTGGCCTCCTCTCTCAGTAGGCAGCTGGGCATCAGTACCACCTCCCACATGCCCTCTCCATGGACAAGCTGCAAGGGAAAATAAAGAGTTAACCAATATGGTTGTTAATTGGAGTCTGGGGCAGCTCAGAGGAAGCAATCAGACCGAAATGGATGTGCTCATCAGCATGCATATGCTTCAATACCAGACAGCAAGAGGAGGGGTCAAAAATGCGGCTGAGAGCTTTACCGCCCCATCTCTGCCATTAAGCCCTCAGGCACCCCCCAGTACCTGGGGGTGTCCGTTAGCACGCACTCTCTCATTCAGGGCCAGGCATAGACACTGCCTCCTAGTCCAGCAAATGCACGTGTCATTGCAAGCCATGGCACCCAGCACATCCAAGCGATGGCCCCTGGTTGAAATCCAACCTGTGCTGTACGTCGGGCAATGGGGCGAGCAGGTTCCCCGAGGCGGGCTGGGATTTCAAGGCTGCTGCATCATCCCCACTTGCCTCGCCCGGGTCACACAGCAAGGTCTCACCCCCACTCCCACAGGGAGCGCAAGGAAAGCAGACACGGCAGCCCTGCAAGCGCTGCCTCCCCGGGAAGATGTCCTGTTGCTAAGCAACTGGCCATCTACAATTATGGCCACAGCATCAAGGAAGCAGAAGAGACAGGAGCCACAACTCGAGGGAGAAGAAACCAACCAACCCCAGAAGACCCCAAAGCTGAAACCCAGGGGCACTGCACAGCTGAAGGTTTAAGGCAGGGCCGCCTGCCTAGGTGCAGAGCCTTGGGAAGTTTTTAGGTACCCAACTCCCATTGCCAACAAGGGAGAAATTGGCACTGGCCTCGTGGTGAAGGGGGTTAATTACAAGTCTTCGGAGTCTCTGCCTGTCTGCACGAACAAAATCGACACGCGGAGCGACGCGGCATGAGAGCGGCGCAGCATGAAAGCAACGCACGCTAAAACTTCTTGGAGCAGCGTTAGCATACGGTGCTAAATGAACTTTAAAGCAGCGGGAAATCCTGGGGTCGCACAAGCACAAATGTAGCTGGGTCGGCGAAAACGGGAGATTTTGTTTAGCCTGCACATGACTGCTGGGTCAGAGGTTGCCATGCAGAGCCCCCTTGCCTGGCCTGCCGTGCTGCCCCTAGGTCTCACAGCAGCCCCATCTGGCGTGTACTGGCCCAGCCTTGTGTGTGGGGTTCAGGATGGACAATGCACACGGTGGGCACCCGTTCCATCTGCTCCGAGATGCACGCCACGCGTAGCGCCCCAATGGAGGCTGTGTACCCCGGGCACAGCCCAAGTTGGGGCCACATGCGGCATGCATCCCGGGCTGGCCAGGGAACAGGTCTGCGGACCGGTCATGCACCACTTGTCCAACCCAGGGAGCTGGGTTGGACAAGTGCCTTTGAGACCTGGACCATACAGCGTAAGAATCAGGTTCCGCGCTGTCATCTGGATTTCAGTGCAAGGCACCCACCGATAGCCAAGGGCACTGCTGGAAGACAGCAGCCCTGAGTCGATGTCACCCTGTCCTCCAAAAGAGTAGGAAATAGTCTGAACTACATTAACTCATAAAAGACAGAGGACATGCCACCCAGCACCAGGTCCTGGGAACGATACCAGCCAGCCACACTCTTTGGGAGCGCCACGCATCAGCCAAATACGTTCTTGGACAAGCTCTGTGCTCCACCCTGTTGTTCTGAAAAAATGAGAGGAAACGGGCTTTGGAAAAACCTTGTATCCCAATACTCATCTTATTCAGGAGGGTCAAGAAGGCAGCGAAGGCTGAAAATTACTTTTCACATTCCCGAGGCTGAAACATTTCCACCCAGCAGTGGGCTAGCAAGACCTCATATCCAGGGCATGCCAAACAGATGCAGACCGCAGTCTGTTACACGAGCAGAGCCAGAAAATAATCAGAGACTAGGCAGCTATGGCAAATGTGGACGCCAAATTAGATAAACTGGTAAGCTGAGCAAATGATACTGAAGCTAAAAAATGAAGACCCAGTAGAAGCAGACAGATGCAAGAGCTTGGTGATAAGAGCTGGTGGAGGGGGGGAGCTAGCAAACTCATACGGCTTAGTTTACTAGGCCACAATGTCAAAGGAAAATAAGTCAAGTTATAAAATAATCAGCACAGATGGACACGGAGCGCACATCAAGAACAGGCAGCTCATTGCCAAAGAAACAGACAGGGAAGGGGAGATCAGAGCCGGCGCCTGCAGAAGCAAGCCCCGGCATTATTGCACTCTAGTGGCAGAGAGGAAAAATGGGCTGATTACACCCAATCTGTTTGCATTCTGCAGTGTCAGGACTTGATGCACGTTTAAGGTCTTAGTGGAAAAACAACAGTAAGAAAGACATCTAGAGACTCCCAACCAGCCTTGTCCTACTAAGCGCTGCAGACACATCCCAACAGCATCCCTGCCTCCAAGAGGCCGTGGTCTAAGTGCAAGTCAGATGCAGGAGGCAAAAGAGGGGAAACGACTTGCTATAACAGTGCTTGGAGGCGTCAGGTCTGGCATTGGCCTGCCGTGTGACTTTGGGTATTGATCCCTATGGTGGTGCCAGAAAGCAGCAGAGATCTCAGCAGGACGGAGACAGGGAAGGGTAGAGGATCATTGCCGGACGTGGGAGGTTTTGAGGAACCCAACTTACTGGTCACTGTTGGGTGCTTTTTTAGGGAAATGTTATCTATTCTATGATGAAATCAGACTGGTCAGTTCCACTTTGCTTTCTCATGACAGCTGGGTTTTCTAAATGACACGAGGACGTTAGAGTCCTCCACTCCAATACCTGGTTAGACATGGGGAACTGGTATTTCCCGTATTTTAACATGGGAGGAGGGGGCAGAAAGCACAAAGTTCAAGTTTCATTAAAAAAAAAAAAAAAAGAGAATTAAAACTCAAGATGTAGAAACCGCGAGTAACAGCATCCTTTTTATACAACTCTCTACCGCACATTCAGATGCCAACACTGGCTCAGTCAAAGCTGTCTTCAATTTCTCTTTGTACCCTATGCTGCAGTTGCACAATTTGAACAATTTAAAACAACACATTTGTGACTGAAACAACAGCTAAGGTTGGGAACATGAACCACATGTAGAACAGCACAGAAAAATGACTTCGATGGCCGTGCTGCGCTCGCTCTCCCTTCCACCTGGCTCGGAGACCTGGGTGGAAGTGTGGCTGAACCAGCAAGAGACACCGAGGCAGCTCTATAAATGTGGTCTGTATTGAGTTAACAAGAAAAAAAAGACCTGTGTGAGACGTACACAACTACGCTAAGATTTGTGTAGTGGAAAAAGGGTGTTTTAACTTCATGAATAGCTTACACCAGGAAGGACTCCCATCCAGGCTGATTTGTGGAGCAAGCCCTGCCCTTCCCACTGTCGTACTCGCTGGGCACATCTACACGTGCATTAAAGCGTCTTTCCTAATGCATGTTAAATTCAGTACCTCCAGGCATTTATGCACATACATCTGTCTGCTCTGATGTGCTGGAAATCCAGTGCGTCGGAGCAGACTCAATGAAATCGAGCCGTCTCAATTAAAATCGAGCTGACACGCCTGGTGCTGCATCACATACATGTGTACAAAAAAGTGCATCAGCGCCGAGAAAATGGCGGCGGTGAGCTTTTGAACTAAAACACTTGTGATATGTTTTAGTTCAAAAGTGCACCACCGCAATTTTCTCAGCACCAGCGCACATTTCACCCTTTATACTAATGCACATGCCACAGTGTCGGACGCTATTAAAAGCACCCGGTGCCACGGCGCAAGCGTGTGTACATGCGCCCTCCAAGGCGAGGTACCAAATAAATGCACATTAGGCTGCCCGAATATGCTTTTTAAGTGACACTAATGTGCAGTAGGATAGGCTACTGTGCATCAGTGCAATTGCACAGTTTTTTGTGACGCTTTAATGTGCAGTAAAATGGGCTACTGCGCATTAAAGCACATGTGTAGACATGCCCACTGGGGATTTTGCCCCGCTGAGTTATGAGCTACCTGGATTCTTATTGCGTGACGGCTGAGCAGGAGTCCCTTTGTTAAGCAATTGAAGGCTCCTCTTGCATGACTAGAAGTATCTATGCCCTTCCCCTTTAGAAAGATGGGCCCTGGCCGCACGCGGGAGGGAGGAGAGTGCTGCAGTCCCAAGCTGGGTGGGATCTGACAAACCCGGCAGACTAGAGGAAGAAACACTTTGTCATGCTGCAGTGAACAAGGACTTTCTTCATCATTACCTGCCTAATCAGGAAAATTGGACTTTCTCTTGTCCCCCCTCCTCCCCGCCTTCAGCAGGTGATTAACTGTGTGCGTCAGGCCTAGGGTCGGATTTGGAAAACGTCCAGCCTCCACCTGATTTGGGATATCAAGAGTTCATCTGCTCCAATCCTCCTGAACATGCACAGGGGGTAGAATCTAATTCTAAGCCATCCATTTCCACAAATACCTTTTAAAACAGAAGCCTCGGATAGTTTTCCAAAATCAATAGCACTACATCAGATGCTCTAATGACCTGCCTTGCTGGACATCTGAGATCTCTTTAGCCCCAGGTGAAGGAAAAAGGCAATCGAGGGTCTATTTCATAGCAAGAGTCCACACTTTGTTCCTTCTCTTCATGCAGAAAGGGACGTTTTTCCCCTCGGGACAAAACGAGTACATATTTTTCTCTACCCCCTAAGAGGAAAACTGGATCGCTCCTCCTCGAAGAGCAACAGCTGCATTCAGCCACTCCTCTTCTAAGACCTCTCCTCCATCTCAGTCCAATGAAGAGACAGCATTTTATTCAACCAATGTTAGTTAAGACTCGCATCAACCCCTGCCAGGCTAAGGAGAGCATTAGTCCCATTGTACAGATAGGCAAACTGTGGCCTGGAGAGATTTAAGGACTCACTCGAGTTAAAGCGGTCAGAAACAAAACCCAGAGTCCTCTCCCACCCCGATCTCTAGATTACACTCTCTTTCCAGGACCTGGGAGTCTAGCTTTTAATCACGTTACCTCCAAGGGCCACACGATACCTGTACGTAACCCCTCTAGGGACGATCTGTCGCACATAACAAGCGGCTCCCACTCTTCTTCCCCCGAGGGCAGAGCAGGAGTCCCTTTGTTAAGCAAAGCGTGCATGCAACCGAAGGCTCCTCTTGCAGGACTAGAAGTATTTATGCCCTTTACCTTTTGAAATATAGGCCCTGGCCGCACACAGGAAGGAGGAGCGTGCCAGCAAACTCGTTAATTTATAAATCAATCTGGCAGGGAACAATTAACAGTTTCCAATAATCAATTAGGCAGAAGGAATGCAGCTCGCCCATCCAGGAACTGATCTGAAATATGGCCCCGGTTGTAATCCCCACCGGTTGGGTGCATTTGGTAATGGAGCGTTCAGCTAATGGCTGCAGACTTGGCAGCTGCTCCACGCGTGCCAAACCTCAGCCCCAGGGAGTCCTCGCCGGGCAGCTATGCCCTGTCCCCAGGCCAGGCCTCATCCCGAAATACCGACGACAGCCAGGAGGTCAGGAGACTGCAAGTCGGCTTCCTGCTCCTGAAAGCCAGGCAGGCATTGACATGGTGCTTTCCAGCCTAGGCTCTCTGAAAGGAGACCAAGTCTCCCAAAAACCCTGATGCGGCGAATAGATTATTCCCATGTTACATACAAGGCAAACTGAGGCACAACCCAGGATGCACAGTAAGGTGACAGCCAGGCTGGCACTGCAACCCACGGCTGCCAGCTTGTGATCCAGAGTTTTAGTAACCAGGCAATTCCTCCTCCTCAAGGACACGCACAGAGCAGCGTGCCCAACACTGCGCACCGACTGCGTATGGGTAGCGCAGCACAACGTGGGCGAGACTGCGGGTGCAGGATCTCCCCAAGGATAAGGGCTTTCCATGTATGGATTGCATTAGGACAGGGGTGGGCAAAATGTGGCCTGGGGGCCGGATGCGGCCCGCCAGGCCATTCTATCTGGCCCGTGGGATCCCTAAAACATTTCGAAAATTAATATTTATCTGCCCTGGGCTGCCTGTCATGCAGTCCTTGATGGCTTGCAAAAACTCAGTCAGTGGCACTCTGCCCAAAATAATTCCCCGCCCCTGCATCAGGACAACCCCATTACACATAAGCAGGCGGAGACCTCCATCCTTCTATTTTTCGCCTTTTGAACAGGAAGCAAACTTGGCAAGTGCCTGTCCTGGGAAGACCAGCAGTAGTCTTAGTCCCTTGGAGGAAGAACCGACTGCTCTCCATCCCCTTCCAAAACGTGCTCCAGAGATGGTCTTCTCTTCTAGAGTCACTGCAGCCTGCAAGGGCTGCCAAGGGATCAAATCCTAGATGAAGTCCAGCTAATAGTGGGCTGTGAACCCACTGTGGCTCAAGGACGACAAACCTCTGAAGGGGAGGGAGGGAGGGAGAATTGTAAGAAAAGATGTATTCTCTTCTCCCAAATCCCAGCCAGCTCATTGCCTGGAACAGGGAAGAGGGATGCCCAGCACCGGGCTCTAGAATCAATGGAAAGTTATTTTCAGATCCATCCATCCCACCCTTGAGAGAGAGGAGAGGACCGCACTGTCAGTGTGGTCCTACCCCCCCACAAAGAGAGACAGAGATATTCAGAGAAAGGGTGTCCCAATGGTTATAGTGCTATTAGGGACCCAAGACCTGGTTTCGGTTCGACTCTTCTTGTGCCCCTTGGGTAGGTCAACTGCTCCGCTCCTTGCTGCAAGATGGGGGTTGCGGCACTACTCTCCTTCACAGAGCGTTGGGATCAGACCGCTAAAGACTGCGAGGCATTCAGATCTGAGCAATGGTGGGGGGGGGCTACAGAAATGCCCCAGACCGTGCAGACCACAGGAGGCCGTTCCCCAGAAAGGCTGCACCTTAAACAACATAGGTCTTGGGCAAGAAGCAAAACCTAGTAAACAAGGCAAGAAAGACAGATGACTTGATGCTCCTGTCGTGGGGGACGGGGCAACACCACCCAGACAGTGCCCCAGACTGCCAGGGCACAGTGACCGCACATGCCGCTGGTTCATATTCTGCGCTGCTCGGAGCCAAGAGGCCGGAAATGCTGCCCTGTCTCGCTGGTGTTATTTTTAGCTAAAGGCTTTTCTCATCCTACATTACATTCTCTCCTATAAATCCTTCCAGAGAGCTGGAGGCAGAAGTCTCCTTCTCGGGAGCTCCATCCTTCTTGCATCTCAGCCCCAAGAGACAGAGTATTCCTCTCCCCATCAGCACAGGGTGACCAGAGACATCCTATGTTTAGAAGCCACCAAAGCCCATAGCTCAACACCATGGGGTTACTGCCCCTGGTGTCTTGCTTTTCACGGTCCTTTTGCACAGGCCAGGATAGACTGATGGGGAAGGTAACGGGATTAAACACATTAACTACGCTGCTCGTGTTGTACTTTCTGAATCCCAGGCATCCTCCGGAGCCCATCACGCAGAGCCTCTGAAAGACGAGTGCTTAACAAAACGGAGTTGGAGGGGAATCCTTCTTAAAAAGGAAAGATAGTGGGATCGTCAGTGCCTGAGCAAGCTCGAGCTCAGTTTGTATAGCGTTGGGAATGAAAGACCTGGATAAGCTAATGGATTCTGCCTCCCGTCTCAGGCAAATGCTCTCACCCCGCAGGCACAGCCAGGCACCCGGCACATTCGGAGGTGTGACACGGCACTGTGTGCCATGAGTCACTTGTTAATTTGCACCTTGCAAGAAACGGAAGAGTCAATTGCTTTCCAGATTCCCCCCTGAGCTCCATAAATACTGCTCAGAGAGGAGGTGGCTTCTTTCTTTTCTGGAACATTTTGCTTTCTCCGGCCTCTATGGGAACATTACAACAGCGGCTGCGATGTTACCGACTCTGACTGGCTACTGAATAAGCCAGCTCCATTTTACCGCGTGTTAGCTTAAGGGTGACCTGCAGCTCGCGTCGGCTACCGTCGCATCCCCAAGACATCCCACAACCTGCCATTTCCCAGTCCAGGAACCAGGATCGCCTCTCCTGGGACGCCAAACCAGTGAAAACAGCGGCTCCCCCTTGCAAAGATCCACCCACAATTGCATGCTCCGTCTCCGTCTCCGTGACAAACAGCATTCACCTTCAATTTAGGGATGAAGCTGGCAAATCAGATAGTAGCCCCCTCACTCTCATCTCCTCCCCAACCAGCAACGCTCCCCAACACCTAAGCAGCAGTAATGTGGTTTTCACCAGCAAGCCTGGCTTAGACTTGCATGCCATGAGACCAGCTGGGCAAAATTCAAAGCACCCCCCGCTTCGCCCAGCAATCTGGATGCTGCGACTGGCATCATCATCTTAGTGCAATACAATTGCTTTGCCCACAAAGCAGCTTATGCCAGCCTCTGCAGGGGATACAGCAGCACCAAGTACCTGGAGGAACTTTCGACGGCCAACACCTGCTTCTGCTCCTGGACACGGGGAAAGCTGGAGCTGTTCCCTCCCACGGCTTCAGCTCGGAGCGCAAATTAGAAGCATGCATGCAAAAAAGCAAGAGGGAGAGAGAAAGGGGGACGGCATTGGGAAGCCTCATCAATAATTTCCAGACACGAGGGACGTAATGGGAAGATGCTGCCTTTTATCCTTCCCCTTCGGAAAGTTTACACACACGGTGTTGCAGTTCCGTTGAGCTAGCCGGCAGGCTGCAGCTCCCCTGACAGCCAGAGCCCGGCTCCCCCAGGCACAGAGAAGCCAGCCATAGCTCATAGCAAGACAAGGCAGCCAAGAGCCTGAGGGGCTCCCAAGCCTTGCACGGCCAGCGCGGAGGAAGCAGCCATTGCAGGTTCCTTGGAAACTAGACAGCAGCTTCAAACCAAGGGGAGGATGCATGTGTGCATGGGATCTGGGGGCGCAGGCAGGCAGCAGCAATGAAGGGGGGGCCACAAAGCCAGGACAGCACAGGTAGCCTCCCCGCAGGGCTGATAAAAGCCACTTGCCTTGTCGAGACGCTCAGCCCAATTCTTATAGCGTCTGTTGCTTGTTCTTTACTGCCCTTGGAGCAAAGTGCTCCAGTCTTTTAGTGCTTTATGCTCTTATTCTGACAGCGATGCCAAAGACTAAAAGCAAGAGCAGAGTCTAAGGAGCAAAAAGGAGGTCTGCTCCCAGTGTACTTGGACGGCGCTGAGAAAAAAACCCCTGACACCAAACAGCAACAAAAACAGACACCCTCCCCCCATCTCCATCCTAATATTTTCTGTTTGTTTTGATTGATTCCATAAATTCTGCCTTAATGCAAGCAGGGGAAAATTGTTCCAAGCTCAAAACATGAAAGCTTTGTCAATTATCTCCCAAACATGCTAGGTTTACATCTCTTTATTTTTAGAACATCTTCGGAAGACGCTGGCATCGCCGATGCAAACGACAGGCTTCAGGGACCCAACAATCACATGCTTCCTTTTCCACGGTAAACAAGTGGTTCTGTGCTGCCAGTCGTCTGGGCGAGAGATAATCCCCTTCCCGAGGAGGGCAGGAGAAGCAAGGCAGGGCTGCAAGACTGGGATTTTGCTCCTTTCCTTCAAGGACCTCGGAGCGCTTCATCGGTGTTGCTGCTAGTCGGCCACGCTGCTCCTGGCCACGGCAGATCAGAGCTCTGATCTCCCAGACACACCTATGTCGACAGCCAGGGAAACTCCAGCGCAGGCGGGCAGCAGCCACTTCCCAGAATCACAAGGAACTAGCAGCAGATTCCCGATGCAGACCAGACAATGGTGCCTTGCAGACGGAGGCCGTCGCAGAGACAAGCAATGCTATCCTCATGCTCAGCCGACAAGTAGCATCCAGCACAGCAGCAACAGGAGGAATCGAGACTGATCTATTCGCTCAACCGCTGCTGCAGCTTCCTCCCCACTTCCCCCAAATAAAGCCGTGTTTAGTGGAAAGAGGATGCCTCTACGTACCGTACCCTCTGCCTCACACCCCACCATTTCTCCATATGAGCAGCCTTGTTTAAGACGAGCCAGTGCTTTCTCTCACGGCAGCTGAGAGCAAACCAGCCACATTCAGGGACGGCACCTCTGCTCTCCCCTCCGCACCACAGGACAGAGAGAAAAGGAAGCTCGCTTGCTACAACATCCCGGGTCTAAGGTTCCTGGACCTTGGTAACACTCTTCACCCCAATCCTGAAAAGCCCCAGACATAAAAGTCACGCCACTCTGCACCAAGTCATCTTACCGTTCAAGTCAAATCTCTTTTCCTTGCCCCCACATCCCCTAGAAAGACTGCTAGTACCTCAAAAATTATCCCAGGACCATGTGGAATATATTCACTAAAACAGACAGAGATTATACACAGTGCCTCTGACACAGGAGGTAAGATTTCAGTGCACACCTTAGAGAGGAAGGCTGCCAAGGGGTCCATGCTCAGAGACCCCCCAGACCCACTCGCACCTATTCACTGCCAGCATACGAAAGAAAAGAAGACACACCTGAGAGCCATCCCACTGCGCAGAACTGGAAGCAAAGAGCTTTCTTTTATCCATCAGCATTTCCAGTTAAACACCACAGCCCGATGCCGTCTGTAGAGCATGTAATGCCGAATGCAGGCCCGGAGAGCTTGTCCACGGATAAATCCACTCGGTTCTGACCAAACCATTGACTGGGGGAAATCGAGACCTTTATTCCATCACCTGAAACCCTCAAAATTGAGGGATGGCTTTACTCATCACTCTAGAACCAGCAGCTTCCCTCTGCCACCAAACGCAAGCATTGAACGGCAACTGAAATGCCTGAAGTTTGCATTGACATGTGACACAGGAGGAGAACAGAAAAAAGAACCTCTTGACTCTTCAAGGCAAGGAACAAACGGAGAGGTGGCTCTGGTGCCTGTCGGCTGGCTGGAAGAGAAGGAGCCCTCAGGATGCTATGGACCGACGTCCAAGGATGAAGGAGAAGTTAGTTTTACAACTAAGTGAGGGAGGCAGGAGGGTGGAATCTTCTCCCCACCATGACGCAATGGTTCCCCCATGATGCTGCGAGCCATGGTTACAGCATCTCTCCCTGGGCACCGCCTCGCTTCCCCAGCCCCCGCCCTTCCACTTCCTTCTGCACAGTGCACCCAGCGGTCCGTGTGAGCACAGCGCCATGAGATCCGCAGGTGGACATCCTCTCTGGGCGCAGGAGCACAGAGGTGCACAGCCCCGCATGCAGGTGCCACCACCCGGCTGCCTCCGTCCTGCAGAGCTCTTCCACCCCCTCGCCTGCCCCGCCTTCGGGGGGCACAGTCCCACCACTCGACAGCACATCCCAGAGCGCAAGTGACACCCGGTAAAACCCCCTGGCTGGGAAACTACGACTCTAGCATCCGCGACTCACCATCGAGGTGTCACAAATGGAGTTTAAAAAGCCATCCCAAACATCCTCTGAGCCTTTAGATTGGCTAGATCCTACTATACAGGAGGCTGCGATCCTTGAAAAGCATTTTCTGTCACACTTACGAGCCTCCAATTTGCGTGCATTTACACACACGCCCAGTCTCTTTCTTTCAATCTCTTTAAAATGCACTGCGTGTAAATCCCTGTACCCCGTTTCCGACTCCCAGATCAAGTGTAAACTTCTTCCATATTAATAGGCATCTAAGCTTTCAAAGAGAAGAAAAAAAAATAACCAAAAGCCTTTGCAGGGAGCGAGCTGAGAGACACATCGCGTGACATGCTTGGAAAAAGCACAGAAATAGAAAGAAAAAAAAAAAAGCCTTGCTTCTTAGAGCCATTAATAAACCCCACGGCTGAAGCAGCAGGTGCCTAAGAGGTGAGAGAGCTGACCGTTTGTCTCGCTTCTCCCAAAGGGTGGAAGGAAACAGTGAGAAAGAATGGTCTGCCCAAATCAATCAGATACTTTAGCAGTGTATGGTTAAAGCCAGAGGCCTCTCCCCGGGATGCTGGTGTCACACCTAATTTGGGTGACATTATTTAAAAAACCCAACCCCCCCCCCTACAATTCAAAAGCCACGCACAGGTTTCTCGCCCAATCCACCGAGGAAAAACACAGGCTGGGTGAAACACGCAGGGCGACCAAAGACCCGAGCCAGAGCCCTGCAAAAGGCGCGGCGAGATCGCCGACCCTCTGCTCCACCCCAGGGAAATGGCCGGTTCTCGGCAAGGGGTCGGAGGGCAGCTTTTCAGACCCGACACATGGGTGCAGAGAAAAATCTGCCGAGCAAAGAGCAGGTTACCTACATTTCTCTGCCTGAACGTGACATGGTCGCTCCCCAACTGTTCCAACTCACAAGGGAAGGTGGGGGAGGAAAAGAAGCCGACGAACCTCTTTGATTCGGGGCTGGAGGGAACTAAATCCCAGATCAAGGTCCGCTCTTCCTGCAGATGCCGAAGCCCCCCGTCCTATTCCCGTAAGCCACGCGGCGTCCCCCTCTTACCCCCGAAATGCGCGCAGCTAAATCCCAGATCAGGTCTTCTTGCAGATGCCGAAGCCCCCTGTCCTATTCCCGTAAGCCATGCGGCGTCCCCCCACCTCCACCCCCCAGATGCACACAACCAATCCACATAGAGATCAAATCATTGAAGTCCAGCTGTTGTTTAATGATGCAAGGGGAGGGGAGGGGGGGGACACCCAGGCAGCCAGGACAGGAGGTGCAGCTACAGAAAAGACCCAGGAACAAAGCAATCCACCCGCACGCGGAGACGGGGAGCGAGCAGCTGCGTGTCACGGACGCTGGAGGCACGGCTCCATGTTTCCCCGCTCGCCGGCTGGCGATGTCGGAGCCGGCCACTCCGTGCAACTCAGAACAGATAGCGGGGGGGACAGGGCAATCTGTACACGCCGATAAGAGATGACGCGATTGGGAAGGGTCCTGGAGGCGACATGGAGACGAGATACAGGGGGCGATAGTGCCGGGGAGCACCCCGACCCGAGACGGGGGACACGGCACCCCTTCCCCGGCGGGGGCAGGCTGGGGCGGGAAGGACAAAAACCACCCAGGCGGGTTCCCTCGAGCACGCCGCCTCGCAAGCGTGCCGGGAACGGCTTCGAGCACGCCAACCCCCAGTCCAGCAGCCTTGCCCGAATGGGTGGAGAGACCCCAGCGCGTGCACCCCCGCGCCCCGCCGCCTGCCGCAGCGGTCGGGGCTCTGGGCGTGCACCAAGCTGCCCAGGAGCGGAGAGATGGATGGAGCGCAGCGTCGGCGTCCGCACGGACACGGCTCCAGGGGAGGGGGCTGAGGCGGGGGGGGCAGAGGCTGGAGGTTTGGGGCAGGGGAAGGGGCACAGCCCTGCCCCAGGCTGCTCCTCCCCGTCCCGCAGCATCCCCATCCCCGCCACCTGCCGCCTTACCTGCCGGCCCCCTCACATCGTCGCGCGGGAGCCCGGCGGCGCCCCCTCCCGCGGCCCGGCCCGGCTCCCGGCTGCGGACGCTGCGCGCAGGCGGAGGCGG
>JAGPOW010001806.1:4687966-4731996 GCA_030014935.1 Caiman crocodilus | reverse complement strand
AGGCGGAGGCGGCGGAGGCGGCGCGGGGGACACTGCGGCTCGCGCGCCCGCCCGGGCTCCAGCCACTCGCACAGGTGATGTCATTGCCCGGGCCGCCGCCGCCTGACGTCACCGCCCCGCCCCGCCCGGCCCCGCCCGCCAGGGGCGGGCCGCGTCACTGCGGAGGCGAGGGAAGCCGCGCCGCGGGGCCGGGCCAATGGGAGGTCGCGCCGCTGTCACGTGGGAGCGGGGGGACGATTTAAAGGGCCCGGCGAGGAGCGGCACGTGGTGATGTGAGGCGACGTGAGGGTGGCTTCGGAAGGTGTGCGTGCGTACACCGTATACGTGTAAGGGGTGTATACGCGCGCATCAAGTAGGTGTAGGTGTACAAGCTAGCCACGAAGCAGCTCTGTGAGAGAAGGAGGGAAACCACACTAGAGTGAGCGGTTTTGGGGGACGGCGTGAGGGAGAGGGTACAAGTGAGTGTGTGTGTGTGTGTGTGGCTCTGAGGAGAGGGAGCGAGAGAGTGCCGGGGGGGGTGGGAGTGTGTTGAAAGTGAGCAGTTTGGGGGGGTGGGTGAGTGTGAGGAGCCCAGGAGTGAGCAGCCCCGCAGGGGGGGACAGGAAAGACGGGCAGGCCTGGAGGGCAGCGCGGATGCTCGCCTTCCTCGGCCAGGCCCTTCCCAGCTTACAGGGGCTCCCCGGGCTTCACCTGTGTTTTGCAGCCGGGCGTGGATGCCCGTGTGCCTGGCTATGGCAGGAGCTCCGTGCTGGCCTGAGCTGCTGGTGAGACCCGGGTCTGTTCACCGCTGCCCAGCGTCGGGGCACTTCCCAGTCAGTCCCTGCTAAAGCCTGCAGGCTGCTGCTACTAACACCATTAGTCGCTGCCATTGCCCAAGCCTACAGGCTGCTAAAGCCTAGGGATTGTGGCCATCGGGACTCGTAGTAGCGATGATGTCGACAAGATTTTTGCACCAAAAAAAACAGAAAGAAAAGATTTAATTGCGAGCTTTTGGGCACAAACGCCCTTCATCAGGCATCGGAGAAAAGGTTGTAAGAGTTCTGCTGGGGATTGTCTTGTATTCTCCTACGCCTCGTGGAGGCTTCGTGCTGCCCCTTCAGCTGCGTATCGCTTTCGCGCGAGGAGAGTACTGGGGGAGTTTACGCAGAGGCTCCTCTCAAACACATGCACCCACACACATCTTGTTTCTTAAATCTCTCCCTCCTCCACTTGGAGGTATTTCTCCCACAGCGTCTTTCAGCGAGATGCTTGAAAATTCACTCATTACCATCGTTGCTGCTATTTTTTTATCTCCCTCATTCATGTGGTCGCAGCTTGACAGTCTTGGGTGCTCACTGTGGGTTTTGAGGCCCTGCCAGAGATGCCAGCTGTCATGTGAACTACACAGAAACACATTGCTGTTCAAGGCTCCTGACCCTGTAGTTGCATCCCCCTGTTCAGATTTATCTTCATCAGATGCAACAAGGGGGTGGCTCGTGGAGAGCTCCAGATGCACTCGTCACTCGCTGTCCTGATGGTGCCAAGGCCCGGGCAAGGGGACTCTGGTCAGTTAATCACAGCATCAACAAATGCAGACACTGAAAAGACCAATTAATTCCTTTAGTCTGTCCCTTGGCCTCTTAAGGATCGTTTCCAGCCGTGTACTTTGTACCTTCCGCATCTGCCTTGACATCTTCCCCCACCATCAGCGAAAGGACTGAAATGTTTATGTCCATCTGGTATGTCAAGATGGATTTTGTTACCTGATCTAGATCTACTTCAGGGGTATCCAGATGTTGCCATCTTGCTAGGGGACATCAAGGGTCATTTAATGGGCTCTCTTTTTGCTTTATCTAGACATTTAATTTGCATCAACATTATGAAGCTGAATATGTAAGCTTCAGGACAAGTGTACTGGAGGCTTAGGGGCTAGAGGTGGTCCTTAGCAGTGGCAGATAAATATGAAGCCCTTTGTCAGCACCATGCCAGGTCTTAAGCATTTTTTGCTAAAAGGGAACAGCTGTTGATTCAGGGCTTAATGGGACACTGCTGGGTAGCTGCCAAGTTGTGACTCAAGAAGGTCTGGAATGAGAGTATAGCAAAGTGCTTGGTTAGCGTTGAGGATGACGTTAAACTCATGGATGTCCAGACATGACCATTCTCAGCCCACGCATTGCCCGTTTTATATCCTTTGTCTCCTCACAAGGATGAGGCTTGTTCCTTGAGGAGGCTGTTCCTACCCTGTGCCCATTCACAATCCACCTTGCACACCCATGCTGTGGCTCAAAACCAGTATGGAAAGGACATGCAGACCAGGATCCTGACTTAACATATACTGACAAAGCTCTGAAGCTCTATGGGATTAAGTAAAGATAATCGTTGTTTCCGTACCACAGTTTACACCAGTGAACAGAGATTGATGGCCAAAGATAGCCGTGGGCTGCATTCTGGATCTTTATGGACTCCATCTGTCCTCGAGGTTGTTTTCTGGGCAACCTCTTCTGTCAGTTCAGTGGCACATTTATGCTTTTACAAGCTGGAACTGGGGGCATTTATTCCAAAATGCCAAGGCTTTTTCATTGCATCATCCAGGGAACCCTGTCATAAAGCTGCAAACTGCTAAGCTTCAGCAAAATGGAAGAATATTGATCACTGAACGGCTCGATTTCCAAAACGGGAGAAGTAATGAAGGGGAAATGCTTTAAGACAAAAGCACATTTCAAAAAAAAAAAAAAAAAAAAAGGAAGCATTTTTTTATTATGAAGCCTGTGTTTAGTTCTGAAAATACTGAAGAATCAATAGCACTTGGAAAGGACAGAGGAAGGACTGAAGCAATGATTGTGCTGAAAAGGGTTATGGAGAATCTGCCAGGGCAGGATGCTAACTTCAGGGCTCCAAATCAGACAAATGCACAAAATCCAAGAGCATAGCCAAGACTTTCTAAAGTGACAAGTTATTTGCAGTGGTCCAGTATTCGAGTGCCTGGCTTGAGATGCTTTAAATGGGCCAGGGTCTTAGGAAGCACTGAGGACCTGCATCTCAGAAAATAGGGCCCCTTTACAACGTCTCAATTTGGGCAACCAAGTGAAATGTACCAAATCTCTAGCCCCTTGGCTGACATCCCAAGGCTAAAGTATAAAGGTTCTCACTCACTTTTGCCATTTCCTAGTAGAGAGCATGATGCAAAATGTAATGGAGCATGGCAAAAGGCATAATCCTGATCCAAAATCCACCCCCTGCCGCACTTCAAGGCCTCAGTCCAAAGTATGAAGGCACTGGTGCTATTCTAGCAAAAGGCAATAGTTACACTAACGTAGAAGAATCTTTCCATACGTCGAATAAATATTAGTTGAAATGAGCGGCGATGTGAAGAAAATAGGACGTTAAGTCAGATTCCCTTTACAAGCCAGCATACATTCTTATTGGAAATACTTCCACTAAAAGATTTGGTATCTGATTCTCCTTTCACACTCGTATTAATTGCACTAACTTCCATGAAGGATCTACTGTTGACTTTCACTGATGCACGTGACTCTGACTCTTGGATTTTAGATTTCTTGAGGACATAGAGGTAGGTTTTTAAGTCCTCGAGATATTGCCTTTGAAGTTCTGAATAGTGAGTAGCTGCTGTTTGATTGCCCACAATTTTGCTTTTCTGAGAATAAGCAGGGAAATCTTGTTAGAAGGGTAAATATTACACTGTAAAGCATCTGTTGCTCTCTGAACTTTTGCTTGATCCTGTTGCCGGCATCTATAATACTGACCAAATGTCAACCTAAATATGAGTTTTAACTGTCCTAGTGAAAACCAACAGTAAAATGTTGTTATTTAGCTTCTCGGAGAATTGGGCAGTATGTGGGAATTAAACTGAACCATTCTGCCATGCAGTGCTGGGAGAGGGAGAGTAACAGGAAATCAAAGCCAACAGCCTTACTCAGCTATAGTTTGTTCTTACTTGGAACTTACTGCCTCATCTCATTTAATTCACTGACTTCTGTGAGACTTAAGAACATCCTTAAAGATTGTGTTTGTCTGCCTCTTGCGTCTTGCCGTAATCCTAGACTATGAGCTCTCTGGTGGAGGAATTGTCTGTGTTTTTACCTTGGTTATACAGTGCTTAAAACCATGGGTCTTGATCTCTTGCTGGTGATACGATATCATCTGATCTTGGTAGCACCTAACAGCTTCAGTCGTGGGCGAATACCTCTTTGTGCTAGGTGCTGTGCAACCAAAGATTCATTTTGCTTCAGGGTATATCTATATGCACTGTAGATGGGAGTGTAGCGTGGAGATAACTCAACTGCTCGTAATAGCTCCCATGCCATTGGATCCGGGAGACTAGGTTCTTTGGGTAGATATCATATCTTTTATCGAACCAAGTAAATTGTTGGGAGAAAAAAACTGTTCTTTGCAAGCTTTCAGGCCCAAACACCTTTTTTTGAGCATATAGAGAGTCTCAAGCATAGGAAGAAGGGTGTTTGGGCTTGAAAGCTTGCGAAAAACAATTTTTTTCCAATTATTTACTTGGTCTAATGAAAGATATTGCATTTACCCAAAGAACCTTGTCTGCCTATGTCCTTAGACCAACTTGGCTGTAACCAACACCCCCATTCGATCTGGGATTGCTCTCAGTACTCAGTATCTAACTTGGGTACTTGTGCAGTTTAGACACGTCATAGTTTCATGGTTGTTAGGGGCTGGAAGGGACCTTACAGGTCATCGGGTCCAACCCCGCTGCCTTGGAAAGCTTAAAATCTAAGGCTCAGTCTACACACTTTTATTGTATGCCTTTTATAATGATTTCGAATGGGGTGGTGACTCCTTTATATTGACATATCTATGGTAGTATAGACACACTGCACTAGCGTGACTGGCAGCATCGTACCTAGATTCCTGGTGGCCTCAGGCAAACTTCTAGTATCAGGGTTCCCCCCTGCCAGAGATGATGATGATGATAATAATTGGACAATGGGGGAAAAAATTACAGTTTTGGGGCCTCCTTTCTCTCTGGGTTCCCGGCAGCTGCCCGGTCCATCCACGCCTATGTCTAGCCCTGGTAACTGGAATGATCTGCTTTATTCTCCTTTCTGCATGGAAATAAACTATACTGGTATAAGTGCGGTTATACACATATACTGGTCTACTACACCAGTGTGTATTGACCCCACTAGGAGAGCTGTCCCACGCAAATTATACCAGTGTATTTAAAGCAGTACGACTTTTTTGTCTGTAAGACAAGAGACAACAGATGGATCCAGACAAACAGAGGGGGAAGCACAAGGGAAAATGGAGACAGTGTTGGTCAGTGAGACAGGCAGTTGTCTCGGCTCACCAGCTGTCTAACCAATGCTGGGTGCCCCTGTAATGCAAGTGATAGCTGTCATAACAAGAGCAGGGACCAAACCTTTACTTGATGCTGCCTCAATGCTTAATTCGAGCAAAAATTCCCGCAACTTCAGTGCAAACTCACCTGAGTCAAATTAAAACCACCCTTGCAGAAACCATCCTTGCTGGGCGCTTTCTGATTGTGAGATGAGTCGATAGCTGATTTGTAAGGCTCCTTAACAACAAATATAGCGTTTTGGTCCTTATTTATCCTGGGGTGGATAAACATGATAACAACAGCCTGTAAGAGTGGCTGTTTTTTCCATCTGCTAACCCTATTAAATAGTTCTTCATCCATGAGGACATGCATTGGATTTTGCCAGAGTCATTGTACTCCAGACAGAATGTATGCAGCAAAACACCAGCTAATTGCCAGGGCAAAATCCATAGTCTTGGAATATGTTATAACTTCAGTGCCATCCATTACTATAAATATCTTTTGAGCAGACAAGGGGTTGCCATTGCTACAGCCTTGAAAACAAATTGTGGGTGTTGAATCTGCTCTGGGTTCTTGAATACAAAAAAGAAAATCCAAACACACATCGCTTCTGTCATAAGAATTGAAGAGCGGAGATGATTAAAAAGCAAAGGAGGCAAGTTTACATCGATGCCGCGGCTTGCTTTGTTTCGGCTCTGGAGAGGTGCTAGCCCAGCACAATGCTTATAATTGGGCAGGGAACTTTCTTTTTAAACTGAACTTTGTTATTTCTTCAGATAGGAAAACAGAGCAAACATGCAATGAGTGTGAAGATAGGCGTCTGAATTTAAATATGCCTACTTCAACTAATTGTTGCCCTGTACCTGGTCAGAAATTTCTCTTGTCTTCCCTCTTTTCTTTCCCCCCATTAAAAATGCCAATACATTGAAACCAAAGGTGATAAGTCTCCTTGCTAGGCAAGATTTTGGGGAGGGGGAAGTTTTGAAACTATCCAAATGTTTTCAGTTTGGAAATGTCAAAACAAAACGGGTTTTATTTGTTTTCCTAAGTGGTTTTTATTTCGCTTTGGTTCAAAATGTCATTTTATTTTTACATCTTTAGAAACTATATCCTGGAAAGGTTCATTCTTCTGCACGCAGCTTCCCAACTCGGCTGCCCAGCTGGAAGGCAGAGACAGGTGCTTGTTAGGGCTGTGCTCCAGGACACACCGTGCAGATGCCTCTGGTGTGAGCTGCAAGGTAAGGGGCTGATGGGAGAGACTGAGTGACTCGGGCAGCCCTTGGTGCTGGCCGTCCCACACGGTGTAATGGGCTGGCATCATTGATGTGACAGATGGCCTAGTGCAGTGGTTCACCACCTTTGTAGACTCAAGGCCCTGTCAGAAAATCATAGAATCACAGAAAATGAGGGTGGGAAGGGACCTCAGGGGGTCACATCTAGTCCAACCCCCTGCTCAAAGCAGGACCAGCCCCAACTACACCATCCCTGCTAGGGCTTTGTCACACCAGGTCTTAAAACCCTCGACAAATGTCAGCCCTTGGCTTTCCCTTGTATTTTTCTGCTGTCAAAAAATTAGAGCCACTGTCCTGTTGCAAAGATCTCAGAAAGGTTCTGACTCTGGATTCCTATTTGCAACCTCTGGCCGTGTCCAGACAAGTGTGGCTGTGTGGTATGTGGTGCTGCAGACCCATCTGCAGTGCTGTGCACTGCACATTCAGGTGCTCCCTGCACTGTTACCTTGCAGTGCAGCAGGTGTGAGGGGGTTAACCCTGGGATCTTCCAGGGTCAAAAAATAACATGCAAAAAAGGGGGTGGCGCATGTGGTGGCACCGTGCATTGCCTATAACTGAAACCTGGCTGGTTGGAGCCACAGTCCAGCTGCTAGCCAGGCTCCCAGCTGCAGTTGCACCACAGCTGCAGTTTCCCTGGCCCCCAGGATCCTAGGTAAGACTACTGGGGCAAGCACAGTTGACCCCAGCTTCCCCTACTCCACCTGGGATAACCTGCCCTACCAGAGCGCATCTGGTACAGGCATTCCCCAGGGACAAGTAGCAGCATCACAAGGTGTGCCACTGCTAGTGAACCAAACACCTGTGCTCATCTGGATGTTGTCTCAGGGTTTATCTTGTGCATCACCTTGGCACACGCAACAGTGCTGTGCAAATGATAGATGTCAAAGGATCTCAAGACGTGTCAGGGTGCTGCACCATCCTGCTTGAGAATCACTGCTCTAATGGCTGGATAACCAGAGCAGGCAAGGGATATGCTGCTATTGGAAGTGACAAGTCCTCCACAGGTAGGGGCAAAGTTTGAGACCCCACTTTCTTTCCAAGGGGGTGCGTGTGCTCTCTGCAGTGAACCATATTTTTTGTTGTTCCTGCATGGTCGTTTGCACCCATGCAGCATGCTGCCCCCTCAAAGCCATGATGTTTTGCCCTGGTGTAAAGGGCTGGACAAGATGCAGGCAATGCAGACCCCTACCCCCTGCACACGATGCTTGCAAACGTGATGTTGGATGGTTCCCCAGCACCTGCAGAGCTGACTCAACAGAAGCTGCTCAGTATCTCCCAGGAGTTGGTCCCAAAGGAGGTTTCCCTGAGACATGACTGACTAAGGATATGTGCCGAACAAAGCTGTCGCTTGCCTTAACACAGGCTTATTCTTGACAAGGTAGAGATGCTCCCTTGCATGCAGAGGCTGGTAACTTTCTGAATGGTTAGGGAAGCAGCAGAGATGCAAGGCTTATGCAAAATATAGCTGAAAATGTTTCCAAGGAATGGCTGTGTGTATAGCACCTCACCAAGGTGACTAGGGATATATTCCACCTCCCAATCCCATATCATCCCTTTTGCAGCTCTCAGTCCATGCCGTGGCTTCAAGCTCCAATCCCTAGGATGTATGAATAGCCATGTATTTTGTATATGGGGAGTGATAAAGGGGAGGGAAGGTCAAATACCTGTCCCTGCCTGCCCTCTTTTTCCCCTCACCCCTAAATTGCTCCTTTCCCAGTTGGGTTTTGTAAAGCTGATGCATAGCATCCTGAGGCAATGCTAGCTCTGTAATGGAAGCTGGTACTGCTCTAATCTTTACAGGCTTGTACCCAGGGATGAAGTGCACCTCTAGTGCAGAATTTTATGCTGTGCCCTTCCAAACCTTTCCTTAGTCCATCCAGTTGGAGACAGTCTTCAACGAGAGTCTGTCTCGCAAAAGGAGGATTGCTTGTTTGGCTCCACTCCCTCAAATCCATCTGTATCTCCATCGGTGTATCCAGTTTTCTCTCCCCATAGCCATTTTTCACATAGTCATTCCAAAAATACATCCTCTGGCAAACGTCGAATCTAGTACTCTATCTAGTGCATCTATGTTCTTAATGGATGTATCATATTTTACAGTAATTTGCTCATTTGTCATGCAATCAACTCCTTTGATCAGACATGGGAGAAATGTAAATATCAATTATTAACCATACCCATTTTGGTCTTGCTTGACCGGATTTTTTTTTTTAAAAGAAGACATTGATTCATTTACATTTCAGTTCTCCAACATATTTTTAATTAGGATGCTCAAATATCTTGATGTGCTATAATTTTTAAGGAAAAGGAATTTGCTCACCAGAGCAATCAATGTACCATTGTATTTTTTATGGCTGAGAGACACTTGTGAAGGGAAATGTGGAATAAGTGGAGTTTTAAAATCTTGTCTACAGACGAGTGGTAGATTTGCTGTTTTAAAACCTTTTGGGCTGAATTCTCTGTTGTGTAATCATTTACAGCAGCGCAAAGTGTTTGGCAAGTAGGTGTAAATTGTAGAGCTGGTCAGAAATCTTCTGATGGAAAAGCTGATTTGTTGAAAGTAAAATGTTTTGTGAAAATGTGCTACTTTTGAGAAAAATGACTTTCGAAACAAAAATCGAGGGAAAAAGCATTTCAGAAAAGGACGAAGCATTGGATCTCAGCCGCTTTGGAATGGACCCTGTTGATTTCCGCCTGCAAGCAAGTCCCAATTTCAATTTTATTTTATTTTTTCCCCCCAGCGTTGTGTTTATAAACGGAATTGGACTGAACTGTTTAGTTTTTCAAAGCAAAATGGATCCCTTCTGCAAATATTTGGGAGGGGATTTCAGTTTGCTGGAGATATCGACATTTTTACCCTCATCTTGCTTCAAAGTAGAAGAAATTTCAGAAACTTCCCAGAAATGAACAATGTGGGTCTCACTCGGGTCAGATGCCCGGCGTTGTTTGTAGCAAGAGGGTTTGAGCTGGAGCACTTCTGCTCCCCCATGAATCCCAGCCCCTCAACTAATGGGCAGCCAGTGCCTTCAGAAGCATTTTCAACCCATTTTGCAGCAATGCAAATGACAGCTCGAGGTGCAAGCAGATGAACAATCAGCCCCATTGGCTTCAGTGGAGTTCTTCACATGCTTCAAGTCAAGCAGCTTAAGGAAGTGCTTAACCACATGGCTAGCTCAAGGCTAACTCTCTCTGCGCTGCCTCTGTTGTAGGGCTGGCGATCTCCGGTGACCTCCTACACTCTGCTGGTTAGCCACGCTGCAGATTTAATAGATTTCATAGAAATCTTGCACTCTGGCTTTTTCTTGTTCCTCTAGCAGCCTAGGGTTGCAACCCTTCTGCTTTGAGAATTAAAGAACGTGGCAGAATACGGCAGACCTGCAGAGGCGTCCCTAGAAAGGTTTTTCAGTGGTAAGAGTCTGGGATGGATGGGGGGCTGGCTGGGAACTGTCGAGGTGTTAAGGTATTTCTATTATGGCTAATTTTCTGTGTTAATAAATCACACCACAGATTCTTTCCAGAGTATTAGCTTGGCTTAACAGAAATGTCCATTATGAGCATTGGGTTCTGTTTATTTGCTATGGGGGTTTGTTTGGAAATTTTTAGGGGTTGTGTTTCCCCCTTTTTCCCCCCACAAAAGTTAGAAATTTCTGTTTAAAAAAAAACAAAACCAGCCGAGATTTCCATGTAACCCCCTGAGTTCAGGAACTTGAAAAAATTAATCAATTAATAGATAACTCACAATAAAATGAAGTGAGTCAGCAAGATGGGTTACGTGGGAATGTTGTAATGTTGTGTCAGTTCTTCATCGCATGCCATAGGAATATTTTGGTGCAACCTTGTCATCCTATATTGAAAGGCCATCATCTTGCCATTTCATCGGTGTGTCTTCCAAAGTGATTTCAGGATGAGTTTAATGTACGGGCATCAATCGCCTTGTGAAAAAACAGCTCCCTTGGATGCTGTGATGTCACCTCCAAATGAATATTATTCCATGCTCATTGACTCTCCAGAGTCCCTGTTCAACCTGTTGCGTGCTTGGTGTTCAAACCTGAGGTGGATTTTGTAGGACGGTCTCTTCTGTGTTTCCTCCAATATCTTGTTCAAGAATATAGAAGGGAAACTCTAGCTATTGGGTCAATTATTACTAAGGGTCTGCTTAACTGCCTAATTACTAAGGGTCTGCTTAACTTGTAGTGAGACAAAGCAATTTTTGCAGTCTGATCTTGACACAAAGAGCCAATTTTGTGGGCATTTCCCCCTGGCCCTGCCCCTCGCCACTGACTGATGGAGAGGCAAATACCATATAATTTAATAGCAAAATCTGCAGAGAGTAAATTATATCATATAATTTATCATATTATAAATCTAAATATTAAGTGTGTTATGCATATGAATTTATGTACAGTATAAACTGTAACATATCATTTATTTTTATATGTAGCTTTTTACAAGAAGTTTAGAAATTCTAATTGATGCTAACCTTAATAGAAAGGTTTTCACTTTGCTGCCTGGCACCTTCACTTAGTCTTTGTCACTAGCAGACAGTGGGTGCATCTACACGTTCATTAATGAGCCGCAGTTTAGTTCTTGGATAACCACGTACTAAATCACGCTACTGCACAGTAGTGCTGGTGCACGGGTTTTCTCAGACATTAACTGTGCAGCAGCCTAATACTACTGTGCAGTAGTGTATTAGCACAGGTTTTGCCTGGCACGCTGCTGCACAGTGCTGTTAGGCTACTGCATAGTTAGTGTCTCATGAAGATGCACCCAGAAACTCTCAGTCATGTGATCTATTGCTGCAAGGACTGTCATGTTGTCTTTGTATTGTGGTAAGCATTGAGATATTCACATAATACACTGTTTTAGAATAATATGTTGGCAGGGCAGGGTTAAGTTGCTTTCATGGGAAATTACGCCCAATGCAGTATTTCCTAGCAATTGCAGGAATGCCACGTTTCACAGTTTGCACAAAAAACGTGAATTTTAGTAGACCCCTAGTTATTACAGCTACAGGACCATGTAACTACCTAGATGGTAAACCTTAGCTTGCAAAATCCTAATTTTGAGGTTGGTTTGCTCAAAATTTTGGCTGTCGATACATCTACCAAATCCTACTTTTGTTCTCAGCTTCTTGTCTCACCTGTTGTCATTTCTGCTGACTATTAATCCATATGCAAACTAGTGCGAAGAGCGAGTGTGTCTAACAAGCATACTTGGTGGATAATGGTGATCAGAACTTCCTTAGCAGGGGAAGAATGAATTCCCAGTGGGGTTCAATGAAAGTCTGTCTTAGTGCTTACTGGTGCCAGGTGGATTGCTTTCCCTGGTTTTACATATGAAAGGCTTCAACATTGTCACTGTTGAGTTATGAAAAAAGGTATTGATCTGTCCTTGATGGTATTTGAATTCAGTTTTTAAATTAAAGCAGGCAAAGCAACGTGTTAAAGAACAAGCAGAGTGTGAGATCGATGGCACAGTGTTGTTTTGCAGTTGAAAGGGCAGATGCCAATCCATAAACTCCTTGTACAACTAGGTTTGTCTCTGCCCAAGGGAGTGTCTGGGAGAGGAGGCTTCCCTCTGCTCCTCCTGCCCTACTGAGTGCACAGAGCCCGGCAGAGCCATGGGGCAGGACACCTACCTACCAAGCTAGGGCCCTTCTGCTATTTGATGGTGCATCAGAGCTCAGCAGGTAGCTAGCTATTCTTAGCCACACACTGTAAAGGAGGGTGCAGATCTCTCCAGCATGGATCAAGGCTGAGTTAAGTTTTGTCAACTTTCTTGTAGGAGACTCGGGACCCCTGCCCCTTCCTGGTCCCACACCCACATCCTCTCCAAACCCAGATCCTCAGTCCCTGGTTCCATGCAGGGTGCTTGTCACAGTCCAGACTGGGATGAGTGGGGAGAGAGCAGGGATTAAATCCAGGGAGATCAGAGGAAGCACAGCTCCCCGTCTTCTCTCTGACTTGGCTAAGCCGTGCCCCCACTGCCCGCTTTCCTTGGCTGGCACGGTGAGCACCTTCCCTCCCAGTTCAGTCTGCCTAAATCCAAGCAGGAGGGATCTTTTACGCTTCACTAGCTCTGACCCTGGTGGGATTCATGTATGTAAAATGGAAGGATGCTTCTTATAGTGTTCATACTGCTGCTGCAATACTCTTGAAAAATCGGGCCTCACCAAGCCACTGCACTCCATGTTCCCATGTGCAAGTGACAGCAGGGGATAAGCAGCCTAATTTTCAGGTGTGACACACGTAGAGTGAAAATGGATAGCCAGGTGGGCATCCTCAGCATCCTTCTAAAGAGCACTACAGGGCTGCTATGGATCTGCTCCTGGAGTTGGCCATTTGGTTGTTATCCTGCTGGAGCATACTTACTGCTTGTGTTTGCTTGATCCCCCATTCCCTGCACCTCGGAAACCCATTCGCGCCAGTCAAAAGTGAGTGCAAAAGGCAATGAAATCGGGATGGTGGCATGTCATGCCCACTTGACACTTGCAACACATCTGTGCAGACAATGCCAGGAATTGTAGAGCAGCAGAGAACCAGGCCTGCTGCTTCCAATATGAAATGCTGCAGGGAGGCAAGTACCTGACCTATAAAGAAAGGACTGTTTCTCTGAGCCAGAGTCTTTACAACAGGAGTGTCATGTTTCTTTGTGAGTCTCTGAAACACTCAAAAGTAAATTGAACATCCTTCATTGTGCGCTCTCCCATATTGAAGATAATCCTATATCATTTGAGGATAAAAAAGACCGTTTCTTTTTTCCCCCCATGTATGTGTTTAACAGGTGACAATCTTGAAATGATTTTTTGCTGTTATCTCTCCTGGCAGTTGTTGAATACATGCATGTCATCTTCTAGATAGGCGTTGTGGGGGAGAGCTAGTTTCTTACATTGCCGTGATGCGTTTTGTTTCTGCTTTCGGCTACCTGTGCTGAGCATCCCTCCCTGAAAATCAAGCTTTTTTCAGATATCTCTGTCTGGGGGGTACCCAAAATCACTAGTTTCCTTTGAAAACCTCAGCTTTTGGCACAACCTTCACCCCAGTTTTTTGCAGTATAACTTGATATTGTTACACTACTGCATGGAGACGTATTATTCTGTTGTGAGGGTGGCTTTTGCACTTGAGCCTGGGAAGGGACTTGAGTTATACCTTTTTAGGGTGACCAGGACAACTTTCCTATGTAGGTGAGCCTTTTGGAAGCATGATGCTGGTGATGCTTGCTGGAAAACCCAGGATTCCCAGCTGTTAAAAATTGTTCTGTACTGACCCCAGGAGAGCTGTGCCAGTTTTGACCAGCTAAAAATGGGGCCAGACATGCCTGCGTGCACATTGTGTGGGGGTTGTTTGTGCTGCTAACCTCAGATCTCCCTCTCTGGTGTCGCCACAGCCTTCTTCTAGACTAGGGGTTCCCAAACTCGGGACAGATTGCATGCCACCAGTTTAAGTCGATACAGCCTTAAGCACCACCAGCAAATTTTTCCTGTGCATAGGTAACAGACTGTGTATTAAAACAGCATCAAAACCTTTAATAGTTGTAAAACAGTGTTTTATCAGTTTATCAGAAAACAATTGTAAATTGGAAAAAAGATGGTGTAAACTTGAACCCCGTCCAGAGATGCTTTGGGGGATGTTTAGTGGGAGCTTGGGATGTTGAGCTTGCTTGACAGAGCACAATATTCACATGTCTGGTGTGCATGTGGGATTTGGAGCCCAGGAAGGAAGGGGTCCCTGCACGTCTGAGGTATTGTGGGTCTGGAAAAAGGGGCAGCAGCTAGGGAGTGACAGACGAGCACACTCACAGGCATATGCAGTGCCCAGCAGGCAAGTCTGGGGCAGAGGGAAGGGGGGGCAGATTGAGGCCCCCACGGTGGGGGAGGGACCGGGGCTTGGGCAATGGGGTCCCAGGGCTGGGGTGAGTCGTGGGAGGAGACCATGGGAGGCTCATACAGGGGTGCTGGGGCTGGCCATGGCTCCCCACCATTGTGTGCATCCCTGGGGGAGGAATGGAGGGCGCGTGCCCCCTGGATCTGTGCACGGGACGGAGGTGGGTTGCACGCTGGGCTCCGCGCCCCAGTGCCTTGGGAGTCGCTTGTGATGCCTCGTGCCTTTCACTGCTGGGTGGGCAGGGGATGTGGTGAAGCCAGCATGCAGCTTCTGAAGCAATGTCGGGGGCATGTAGCCCAGCACACAGGAGGTTAGCCCACCTCCTCCCCATGCACAAGGCTGGGGGGGACCGTTCTCCACCCCCATTCCCCTGGATGAGCCACCTGGGGCTCCGACCATCCCATGACACACCCCAGCTCCTGCCCCTTCCCCACTCCGTGGGATCCTTGATCTGCCCTTCCCTCCTCCGTACCCCTTCCTCCAGCATGCTTACTTGCTGAGCACTGCGCCACGTTCCTGGCCGGCTGCAGCGGGGTGTCCATGTATGCACACCCCTCTCTCAGGCCTTTCACGTATCACTCGCAGGTTGTATACCACCAGTGGTCCACATACCACAATTTGGGAAGTGCTTTTCTAGGCAATTAACTTTGAAGATTTGAAACCATCCCAGAGGTCATTTTTCAGAAAGGACCTAAGGCAAACCACCCTGGAATCAGCTGTTGGATTGAACTCAGGTCAGGCCCTTCATTCTCATCATTGCACTTATTGATCCTTCTGGTGGAGTTGGCAGAGCTGGGGGTCCTACCAGTGATGGCTTTCCAGGTCTAAGAACTGTTTTCATGATGATGACCCTGAGGACAAGGCTGCAGTGCTGCAGGAAGATGACACAGGTGCCATCACTGCCTGCTGTTCTTCAGGGTGAATCTCCATCCTCCCTCCAAGTCCCGGAAGCACCAAAAGAAACCCATGGTTCACTGCCCTGTACCAAGAGGATAGCGAGACAGTAGCCACCCATGCAAAACAGCTTGGAGCCGAAGACAAATATGATCATGAAATTATCTTTTAACCTTGTTTTCCCTCTTTAGATCACTGGTAAAGAATCTATAATCACACGGGGGGGAGGAGGCAAAGCTAACAGAGAGTCTCATGAAAACACAACATCAGCGGAAATGATGGGAAAGCTCAGGGCTGAAAACCAGCCGCCAGCCAGAGCCCATTGAGCTGCATGAATGCAAAAGAAACATTGAGATTGACAAAGAAAAATTAAAACTGCTCCCGTGTTCAAACAAACTGCTAATGCATGTTTGATGTGGCTGTGCAGGGCCCTGGAGAATACACCGCTAGGCACAACCTTGCTGCAGAATCTCAGGCAAACCAGACCTGATCCTCTGCGTTACATTTTGCATCTCCACCCAAAAAAGAGTTGCTCTGATGCTTTTGTTGGGTGGCAGAGCGCGAGCTCCCCGAATAACCACTTGCTTTGTGCAGCGTTCCAGTTGGCAAGCCCTTACTGATGAAATTCCCTACGCTTTAGAGCACGGTTGGGGCACAAAAGTGATGGAGACTGGGGGGTGGGGAGGGCAAGATTTGCAGCACAACCACATGATCCATTCGTTCATTTGAATGAATACATGTAGATCTTCACCCATATCCTTAGCATGTTTAGCTCACCAGAGCTCAGCTCCACCTGCCCCTTCATTCTCCGAGGCTGGTAAGCCCACATTGTCACTTGGGAGCCCATGCATCCTGTGCTGTTATGAAGTATTGCCTACGCTCTCCAAAGGAGTTTGAGCCCCCGTGGTGATTTGAGCTGCACATCCCGAACGAGAGGCAGTCTCTACCTTCAAGCATTTGCAGTCTGAATAGAAGAGACAAAGAAAAGGTCAGTGCACCCCAGTTACAGATGTGAAGCTGAAGAGATTCAGACCCAAGATGGTCAAACCTGCCTGGCGGTGCTGGATAACCAGAGCTACCTTAGAGAGGCTTGCTTTGCAGTAAGGGCACAGCACCTCCAGCCGCCTAGCTTGCATACCCATAGCAGTGCAGCTGCAGCACAAATTTTAGCATGGGCTGGCTCCACAAGTGCTTGTGTCACTGTGAATAACTGCTTGCTGGCAGTAGCTCATGCCACTGCGTCTATATGTTGCTACTGGTATCCAGCTGGGGTGTGTCTGCGTGAGCTGCAGTCACACCTCTGGATTGCAGCATAGACACAGCCTTTGTGAGCAGATCAGAACAGTATGGGGGATTTGCTGGTACAAGATGGACTATTCCTAAATGGTACGGCAATTCTTTTGACTGGCATGACACTTTGCAGAGGACTGATTGACAGTATCATTGTTGGAGCCCTGAGACTTCACCCTGGGTTACAAGGTGGACACACATTAAACACACAGGACACACTTTGGCACAGCGTGCTGCGGGAGAACAATAGTGACTCTTGATGTTAGTTCAGTTACAGATCAAATAAGCTGAAAAATTCACAAGTGGCTGCAGATACAAATTAACTTAACAAAACATTTTGAAAACGTTGCAGTACTGGGGAGAATACAAATGCAGATCGTGCTGGCGGCGGCAAAGTGCTAAGTGTCTGTACTGGAGTCTTACGCATCAACATTTTCCCCGCGTCAGATAACACAAAAAGCAGCTAAAGCTGGCTGGAATGTAATGATAATTTGGTCCAAGATGGAGCTCTGCCATGAGAGAAGATGAGGGAAGCTTGAACTGCTCTTTGCTCCTCTGATGTTTTTCAGCCGTTTCCCTGGGTTTTTTGTTGTATCGTGAGCATTGCTGGTGAAATCCTGCTCTCGCTTACACCGGTGTCCTCCCCTTTGCAAGGCAGTAAAATGGCTTGGGTGTAAACAGCAGCAGTGTTTTGACCTGCTCTCACCATTTCATGCCTGCAGAGCAGGGATAGTTTGGCATGGGGGAAATGCTGCAAAATGCTGATGATGCTTTGTTGCTTCCGAGCCCCCAAAATGTCTGGTTGGCGAGAAAATCCCCCTCCAGCACTGGCCCTGTGAAAATTCAGGTGGTTTGGATTCGGGCAGCAATGGTTTTTTGTCCTGGCTGAGAGCAACTTGCTACACCTGTTGGATAAATTTATTTTGCTTCCCTTTCATTTCCGAGAGGGACATTTACATCTGAAGCTGTTATAGCACACAGTTTGTTTTTTGGGGGTTTTTTTTTTTTCAGCTGTTCAGTGGGATTGAAGTTTACCCTCTGATCCACAGTGGCTAAATTGAGAGATTTTAGGTGGGGGGGAGCTGAGCTTGCGTGACAAATATGGAACACTCTAAATATGGAGCGGCTGAGTGGGATGCTGTGAACAAGTGCTCCAGAAAGGCAGTCCACACCATATGTGGGGTCCAAACTCACTCCCTGTAGTTTAGCTTTATCGACAACAAGATAGCCAAGTCCGGTTCAAATTATTTCTTCAGTCTCATCTGGTCTTAAAATGCCTCCCTCTGGACTCCCCAGCTCGTAGCTCAGATCCTTTCCCCACTTGACTTTTACCCTCCGTGAGTAAGTAAAATCCCATTTGACCCTTTGACAGTGCCACGCGTCTACTGGGTGCATACAGAAAGTCTGCAGGAAGGGCTTTTGTGCCCGAAAGCTTGCAAAGAACAATTTTCCAGCTATTGAGTTGGTTTAATAAAAGATACCACATCTACCCAAAGAACCTCGTCTGCCGATGTCCTTAGACCATCACGGTACAACCAACAATCGTACTGGCTGAGGCGTTAAAGCAAACCAATTACATCCCCAAAGTGTTTGGCCATGGGCAGCATTCGAAGAACAAAAGGCTGTGTGCAAACCTGCATGCGTGTGCAAAGGATGCAGCGAGAGGAACAAGTGGCAATAAGAATCATGGCAACTAGCACACTTTTCTTCCTGCATTGTTGCTGCTCAAGGACCTAGTGGACTCTGGCGTCCAAAGCAGTGCTAGAAGCTCAGCAGGGTGGGGAGGACCATGCCACAGTGGGATTGGAGTTTACTTTTCTGACCCACCGTGGCTAAAATGAGAGGTTTGGTGTGGGGGAAGCCGCTGGCTGGCGAAGCTGGGCTGAAAAGGTGCACTCCCCAGATAACAAGCGGTTCTCGTAGGCAGGTGAATACTGGTGGGAAGGATGTGGCACACTGGGGCTGTGTGCTTTAGAGGGAGGCGTGTCCTTGATCATGGGTCCACGCAGGTGTCTAATAGGTGGAACATGTCTATCCACGGATCCTTTCCTCTCTGTCCATGTCCGTGTCCATATCACACGTTCTCCTTGCCTGCTTTCTCTTTGGGGTCCATCTCCTGCTTTTAGTGTCTCCCTCTCTTCCTCATGTCTCTCTGGGATTTCCTGAACCTCATCCTCTGCGGTGTTCAGCCTTTTGCTGTGTGCCGAGTAGCCCCCACTTCCATGGCTGGAGGCCCGCGGTTCAGTGCAGGATCAGAGCGGGTGAGAATTTTCCCAGCCCCAACTTCCTTCTGAAATTTTAGCAAGCGTGCACCATTTCCTCTCCTTTGCACCGGACTGGCTCGTGGGCAGGGACCCCTGCTGCTGTGCGGAGATGACAACAAGGAGGCACTTCAGCAGTGTGGTACAACTGCGCCCCGTGAATACGCTGCCCAAGCATGAGTCTCCTGCATTACTATTATTATGATTATTATAATCATTCCTAGCTGTCCAGAGCAGGCAGCAGCCAGAGGCTTTTGTCTGAATGAAACGAGAACAAAACTAGTTGGAATTGCTTGGCAAGATTAGTCATTAGTCATTTCACCTTTTTCTGAAGCCGCTTGCTAATTGAGATGCTAAAGTATTACTGTCACCTGGGAGCTGACTCATTCTGGCATCAGCACTTAAAGCACCCCAAGCTAACAGGCCTGTATTTATGGGTGTCACTCATCCATTCTCTGCAACACTTGTCTTTGTCCTCATAGGCCCTGGGAGGAAAAAAAAACAACCCAGAAGAGATAGATAGGCTCATAATGTCAAATGGCCCATGTCAGCAACATCTCAGTATGTTACTGAGATACAGACCGGGGCGGCTGAACCAGAGAAAGAGGAGGTGGACAGACCAGGAAAAATCCTGCTCTCCTTTACGCTGTCGTAATGGTAGAGATGCTCTGCAAATCAGTTGGAAGTGTAGAAAACCCTCTGACTTCCCCGAGGAAGGGCGGAGGATCTGACCCAAGGGAGAGCGGTTAACTCGACATCCCCTGCTCTCCGTCAGTAGGAGGGGGCCACAGCCTTTGTGTTCATACCATACCAATATACGGTCCTCGTAACAGAAGGGTTCATGCTGTGAATGGTACTTAACCTGGTACCTCTTCTCTGCTCTGACACATGGAGGGCTGGGTCCATCGAGGGGCCAGCATGCCTCTTTAGAGCCTAAGTCCAAGAGTTGGGTGCTATGGTCATCCACAAAACCCTTGCCTAACTGCCTGCTGGACCCCTAAAGGAAGTGTGTAGGGTCTACTGGGCACTAAAGAGCTAGGCTTGCAATATTAAGTCTCTTTGTGGGTGCTCCCCTAAGCACCTTATCTAAAGTCACGTGGGAAGTGTATGGCACAGTAGAGACTGGACCTTAGCTACCTTGAACCCTTTGGCTACCACTGTACATTTTGCACCAACATTTCTTCCTTCATAGCACCACTAGCCAAGTTCCTGCCACGCCAGATTAACCCCCAGGAGACCCTTTTCCTTACAGACCACACTGGCTCTTAGGCAAAATCTTTCTTTCCTAGTTTGCTGATCAGTCCTTGGTCCATTGGGTCTCGGGCTTGGCCCTAAGTCACACAGTGTTGGATCAGGAGAGGATGAAGGTAGGATGCCAGCATGGCTCGTCTCCTAATGTTGGATGATGTGCTAGTAGGGATGAACGTATCATGAGTTTTGTTCCCAGGAACTGTTGCTTCTTGGCAGCTACAATTCCCTTACAAGATGCCAGACTGTCCCCTCCAGGCCTCTGTGTCCTATTTGGAGAACTTTACCTTTCCTCCAAAACACTGGAGCACGGAGGAGGGGTTCATGACCTGGGGGGAGAGTCAATAACAGGCATCAGGGGATCATGGCCACTTTGCACGTCCCATGTTGCTCAATTGTTTTGCCTGTGAAAGTCCTTCCTCTCCAGATCTAAACAGAGCCTGTGATCTGCTCCAGGCAGAGATGCTGGGAGGACCCTTGAATAGCTCTGTCACAATCTCCATCTGCCTCTTCATTACAGTGGTTGCACGGGTCGGTTGTACATGCAAGTGAAGTCTATGGATGGGATCAGTTGTACATGCAAGTGAAGTCTATGCATGTTGCACCTGCTTAAGCCAGTAGCAAATTAAGACTAGTCTAGGCAAAATTACAGTGAAAAAAAAAAAGACAATGAAGCTGCAAAGACTCTAATCCTGTTCTTGTTTTGGAGTCACTGCAAATCTGGAGTCACTGACTCCGGATTATTATGAATGTAACTGTGCCCCGACGCTGTCCCTTTACCTCCCATGCAGTCGCATGCCAGCAGGAGAAAGCAATTTTAATAGAAAGGTCCTATGCAACAATGGGTGCGGGAGGGGTCAGGTAATAAGGCATAACCAACGTCATCTGCAGAGAGTCAGTAACCCGCTGACACCTCCCACGGAGCATAAGCCAGGTGATTTAGCATTTGACAAGGCTGTGACTGTCTCTGATGGGAATGACCTTGCTCCTGAGGGACCAGTGGATAATGTGCAACGTGGGGTGGTGATGCACAAGAAACTGCTCTCTCCAGCTGTATCAGGGTGAGAAGGTCAGAAGTATACCTCTGTGAAGGCCGGGCTTGTAATTCTGTTACCAAGGAACAGAATTAGTGTGAAACATTCCAGAATAGTGCTTACATTCGGTTTCCACTTAATCCTTTGTGAAAGCTCAGGGCCAAATCCATCGCTGGGGAAATTCTGCGAGTCTTATAACCAGGATGAACCTCAGCTCATTAAGGAAAAGTCCTATAAAAACCAAGAAAAAAAGAATCATCATTTTTTTTTTCCTTTAAGCATCCTTTAGGATCTAATGGAGAGTGATCTCCTTCTATAGAATCTTATGGGATTCTTAAAAACCAGACCCCCCTCGCAGGGGTGCTGTGTTTGGTTTCTTTTTGTATCGTTTCACGGTAGCACTTGGTTCCAAGTGAGGTCCAGGTATTTTCCTGTAAGGTCATGTGCAAACACAATCTACGAGACTGTCCTTGCCCCAGAGAGAATCAGTCTAAACAGACAAGGCAAACAAAACAGGCACATGTCACAGAGGGGGAAACGGACTGACAAAGACCCAGGATCATAAGGATATCTAGGTGCCTAATTCCCTTTGCACTCAATGGGAATTAAGCATTCAAATCCCTTAACAAATCTGGCCCATAATCATTTGTTCAAGTAGCAGCATAAAAACGTGGCAGAGTGCCTGAGGCGGCTTCCACACACCGCTGCAGCGATCGTGATAGTGTGGCTGGGCCAAAACCCTTTCATTTTTTGCTCCCCCTGCCCACTGGTGCTTGGGGTGCTTGCCCCTGTCGCCCCACCCAAGTTGCGTCATGGTGCTCAGGGTTAGACAAGGAGTTTGTTGGAAAAGCATTTGAGTCTTAATTTAATATCCAAAGTACCAAATCAGGCATGCTGTCTAGGAGGACTGTGAAATTCTGTAGCCCCTTTGCATAAAAGCAATAATGCTGCAGTCCTGGTCCTATGAGCTACACTCTATTTGATCAACCCTATTGAAACCAATGGGCTGTATCCAGTGTAAGTCAGGCCACAAATTAGGCCTCTCTTGTTTCTGTATGGTAGATGAAGACTAGAACGCTTTGCTAGCTGTGTTAAGAGTTTGTTACTCGCGTTATGATAGCTCCTAGAGACCTCAGAGGCAGCTAGGATCTGGTTGTGCTAGGTGCTGTACAAAGATATAGGACTCAGTCCCTGCCTTTCAGCATTTACAGTCTGCAAAAACAAAGCCCAGAACAATTAACTGACATGGGCAGGGGGATGCAGGGGGACAGAGATGGGTACCAGAGCAGTGACTCAAACCAAATCAAATATGCCTGGGTCCCAGGCCAGTACTCAGAAGATCATGCTACTCAACGCATGAGCTGTCCGGTCTATTCATCAGATCACTTAAATCAATACTTAGATGCTCTGTGCTCTGTTTTGTTTGGAAATTCCACAATTTCAAACTTTTCCCCATTCCAAAATGGGGACAGTAACAGAAAAAAGATGAGTAAAACTTACCCACGAAACAAAATTCCAGACATTTCAGCTCAATTCAGTACTTTATGTCAACAAAATGAAAAGGACCAGGTTTCGTTAGATATGATATGATATTTAGAAAACTGAAATGAAACATCGTGAAACTGAAAGCTGTACGTTCCATTCAGAAACGGTAGAAACATCTCATCAGTATTTCCCCCCACCCAGTTCTTCAAATTGCAGTCATAAATATTGACACATTTCACAGTAGGAATCTGCATTTTCTAATAGTAAAACTTCCTGTTGGAAAATTTCTGGGTACTCTAATGCTTCAGTTTAGGCACATATTTGAAGTTAAGCATGTGTTTAAAAGCTTGGGTGGATCAGGGCCTGTAGTATTCAATATAAAGGCTAATAGGATTTTTATTGTCTTAGAAAAGGGGTTGGCGGAAGGCTATTACCCTGACTTAGCTGGTAGTCAGTTGGTGGCAGTACATGTGGAGCGTCCCCACAATGCATGTGAATCTGAGCTAGAGCTGTCTGGCTAGTTTACAGTGAATCATTTACTGGAGGATTTTGCCTTTTTCTCCTCATTCACAGCTAGCTTGCAAGATTTCCTGTGTCAATTATGTGGCCGCCTGAACAAGGCATTGACTTGAGACCCCTAGGGACTGGGGCTCCCATCCCATCTCTGATCTTCGGTGCAATTTTGGACAAATCATCTTTCCAAGCTATTCTCTAATTAAGTTGTAAACCCTTTGCAGCATGGACTGTGTACAGGGTTAGCACAGTGGAGCTCTTTTTCCTTTGGGGAATAATTCTTGCTCCACAGATCATCTTGCAAACAGTCTGCATATGTCATTGTTAATTAAGGCGTTGATTCAGCAAAGCACCTGTTTAACTATAACATTTTGCATGCCTCTTTTCAGTCAACAGGACTAAAAACATACCTAAAATTAAGCACACGCTTAACTGCCTTGCTGAGCAGGGATGTGGTTACTCATTTGTTTGAAACTATGTACCGGCTTCACCACGTTGCTGAGCTGGGGTCTAAGTGTATATAGCCCATAGTATTTTTCTCTTCTTTGGTTGGTTGATTTGCAGCACAGCATGAACAGCAATTATAGGCCTCAAATCTCAAATTTGCTTAGGGCAAATTTGTATGTAAATGATCCCCTGGAATAATATCCCCAGAGAAGTGATGGAAACCTGCGGCTGGCGTTCTTACAAGCGGTACTGGTTTGTGGGGGGCCTTTCTGTGTCTCTGCCTGTCGGTCCCTAGCTGGGACTTCAGGGGGATGTCTGGGCAGCATCCCCAGTGCTCTCAGGGAATCGCGCCTTGCACACATGCAGTCCAGCTCGCGCGCCAAAGCTGGATATGTGGCAGTGGCCGGCCACATGCAATATCCGTCTCCAGCATGCTTGAGAAGCTGCCAGGGACATCCTTGGAGGGACTTCACTGCTGCATTTGCTGCATGCATAAGGGTGAGGTGGGTGTTCTTGAGTGTACCTCTTCCCTGAGGGCATCAGGGCACAGGATAGACCCATCCCAGGACATTTCGTTCTTTCTTGCTTGCTTTTGAATTTTCATTTCAGTTGCTCTCCCTCCAGGCGAGGTGCAAGCTTGGTATTCAACTTCAGGTGATCCAAGGTCATGCCAGGTGCACAAAAGACCCCTAAGGTATCAGGCTACATGAATGTGGCTTGGTAATAAAGATTACCTGTTATTACCCAAGGGGAGAGATGATTTCTCTCTCTCTCCCAGGAGGAGAGTGGAATTGCATAAGAGATGCCTGGCACCTTGATTTCTTTCACCTGCAGTCAATCAGGCCTCCCTTTGCTGAGATTGAAAAGGAGATTAGTGGATCAACCACTTAAGGTATCTCCCTCTCTCTCCTTAAATTAATTTCTTTCTCTCTCAGGCTCCAGGTCCCTTAATCTCCAGCCTCTCTCTTGGGAAGTGTAGTTGAAATCTGAGTTTATTTCTATTTTATTTTCCTTCCTGAGCGGGTTGGGCAGAAATGCCAAGTCAGTTGGAATGATGTTTTCCTTCCGTAGCATGGTCTGATTGGACGACTGTATTGAGGACAGCCTAATTTTCATGGCCTAATTAATTAACAGAAATCCCCGTCACAGGCACTGAAGCACCTCAGAAAGTTCAACCTGGGCACTGAGTAGAAAACAAACTTCATTGCAAATGCTGGGAAATGACCTCCTGGCAACCTCAACTACACTAGCTCCGAATGCTTTTGAGTGTCTGCTCTCTGCATGAGTGCACATATATAGTGTAGCCAACTTCAAGTGGTGCAGGTGTAGGGGAGTAGTGGATATGCTGGAGGGCAGGGCTAGCATTCAGAGCGACCTGGATGAATTGGAGGATTGGGCCAAAAGGAATCACATGAGGTTCAACAAGGACAAGCGCAAAGTCCTGCACTTAGGATGGAGCAATCCCACGCACCAGGACAGGCCGGGGGTGACTGGCTGGGCAACAGCTCTGCAGACAAGGACCTAGGGGGGACAATAAGATGGACATGAGCCCACTGTGTGCCCTTGTTGCCAAGAAAGCTGATGGCATCCTGGGCTGCATTGGTAGGAGCGTTGCCAACAGATCAAGGGAAATGATTCTTCCCCTCTGTTCTGCACTGGTGAGGCCACATCTGGAGCACTGCGTCCAGATGTGGACCCCCCACTACAGAAAAGATGTGGACAGAATGGAGAGAGTCCAGTGGAGAGCAACGAAACTGGTTCAAGGGATGGGACACAGGACTTATGAGAACAGGCTGAAGAAACTGGGCTTCTTTAGTCTGGAGAAGAGGAGACTGGGGGGGATTTAATAGCAACCTTCAACTATCTACAGCGGGGTTCAGAACAGGATGGAGCTGGACTGTTCTCAATGGTGGCAGATGCCAGAATGGGCTCAAGCTGCAGCAAGGGGCGTTAGGTTAGATATTAGGACAACTTTCTCACTAGGAGGGTGGTGAAGCACTGGAACAGGCTTCCCAGAGGGGTGGTGGCATATTTCTCCTTGGAAGTGTTTAAGACCCGGCTAGACATATCCTTGGCTGGGGTGATGTAGTTGGGGCTGGTCCTGCTTTGAGCAGGGGGCTGGACTAGGTGTGACCTCCTGAGGTCCCTTCCAACCCTCATTTTCTAGGATTCTCTATGGGCACATGCACACAATCATGCTGGCACACGTGCCCACACCTGCACACAAGCAAAATATTTGCATACCAGCATAAATGCACACAGACAAGCCTAGGACAAAACACAGTGGTGCACATGCAAACATAGCCATGCCATACAAAAGCACGTGCACACTGGCATTACCCGCGGTGTCACTGACTATCTGTGCCAATGCGCACGTGCATGTTTATGCACGTGATAGGCCAGATTTTCAAAACTGGTGAACATTTAGGAGCTCCTTTTGTTGGATTCAGGTGGGCAGGTTTGAGAGCCAGGGGGGTCTCTGTTTTCCTCTCAGTGGGCTCACCAGCCTAAATCCTTCAGAAACCCTGTCCCTACAAACCGGGGAAGGGGTCACTTTCTCTGTTTTCCAAAATAATTCAGATCTGGGATTAGGCAAAGCACCAACACTTTCATCTGCAGAAGATTGGGTTTTTTTCAATTTAACGCCCTCCTTCCCCCCAAATTATATAATGAGATGAGACTTGTAATGACCCTCTGCATAATCCTAACCAGAACGGACATTCCCGAGGGAGCTCTAACACACCTGACACCCATACCGCTCCCTGGAAGCGTCCACACGCCATGGTGCCAACTGTCACAATTTTATTGCAAACTAACAGCATGGTGGTTGATGCTTTTTCTTGAAGTCCCCAGCTGCTGGAACCAGCATGAATAATCCCAGCTTTTATGAAAAAGCTCCAGAAAGCCCCCCAAATGCATGCTTTGAAACAATAAAACCCCCCTGATTTTGAATTCTTGAGGCTGGCAACTCTGCCAATGCAGTCAGACAGGCCCAAGCGGTGCAGACGTGCAGCCCCATGCATGGATAGTATGTCCAGGCGTGATGAGAACAGGAAAGAATATGCACGCACCTCCCTGAACGTGCTGCACCCATCTCTTCTTGGCCCCGATGGTCAGCTGGGGCAGGCCGTCTGTTGGATCAGCAGGCATCTTAAATTCACCTTTTGTTTTCGTTTCCTGCTGGAAAAATGCAAGCAAAATATTGTTGCCTCTTTGCTGAGCAGCAGCAGATGTTGGTGCTACGCAGGTGTTCCTAGCAGGGACCCTGTGGCTTTGGACTTCGCTCCCCATCGCGGCCTGAAACGGCTGGACCTTGCTGACCCCTAAGGCACGTGGCGAAGCTGATCTTTTTGCGCAGGCATTTTGTGCATGGAGTGGATTGTCTCAGGGAGAGAGGGATTTGAGGTTTCCAGCTGCTCGGGGTGGGGGATATCTTCAATATTGCACCGTTGTACTGCCTTTGCACTGCTGATGCACGATATGCAGCTCTACGTCAGTCCCAGTCACTCCACGCTGGGGTGAAGTTGTCCCTCGAACAGTCAGGAGTCACTGTGCCCCAGTGTAAATGATGCTGGTGTATGGCCTGGTATTTGCAGCTTGAGTCACTTTAATCCCATGGCAGCCTGTGCTCAGTGCTAACAAGCTACTCTGGCTTCCCTGTCATCTAGTGGCAAAGCCCTATAATGGCATCCAAAGCAGGCAGGTATCTGGTGCAATGAAGTGTGTCTGCAGCTGCAGTCAAATGCCACCCTCCGTAAGGAAGAGTTGGCATAACCTGGCCATTTCTCCTCTGACTTCCCTGTGTCCAGGCCCATCTCTCAAGCTCCTGCTGCCATTCCCTTCTGGTATTTTCTGAGCTTTAGTCTTTTTTTTATTTAGATCCACATTCTTCCAGGCTGAATCCTGGACCGACAGCATTAATTCAGCACGCAGCGCTGTTCAGGAGAGACCCCGTCTGCTCCCCGCAACAGAATGTGCCTGATGGAGTCTGTCAGGCGCACGCTAATCTGTCCACATGTGTTAGGCTTGTGCATGCCCACATCCTGCCAAATGTGTCCTTGTGTGGCTCAAGCTGTGCCAGGGACACTCCACGTCAGCTGCAGGGCCTGGCACTCCTGTCTTCCAGGGAGCTTTGTCAACAAGGCATGTCGAGGAGCCTCCTGCACTGCCCCAGCTCCCATATCAGTGCCGGGGTTTGGGGTTTATTACCCTAAGGTGCAAAAAATCCTCACTGGGCTCTGGAGCTGAGCATTAAAGGACTGTTTCTCATTACATTAAGGCTTCTTGCAGTGTAAAGTGGGTACAGCTGTAATGTTCATCCAATTTAAGGCCAGAGTGGTGCAAATGACAGCTGGGTCCCAGATTTTTGGGGTGGCATGCAAAGCAGGACCAATTTGGTGTACATCAGTGGAGTTATTCCAGTGGGAAAAGGGCAGAAGTGAGAAGGAAGTCAGGCCCAGGGGCTCTTTCTTCTGTCTTGCGAATGACTAACTAATAATAAAATCACTTTGCATTTCCATAGTCCCTTTCATCCTGGCATCAATCAGGACCTTATTCTCCTGCACCTTGTGTGGTCATTTACCCTAGCATGAACCGGGTGTAAAAGCGCCTACTGTTGCAATTGAAACCTGCCTTGTGGTGGTGTAACCACCACAAGGACAGCACGAGGGACTGAGATCCCCACTCTCACTGGTTCATTTAGCGCCATGCAAGCAATCAGCTCCTTTTCAGTCTGCACAGACCCCATGGAGAACCAAGCCCAGACCGCAGGGAATCACATCCTTGATGACTCCATTGAAGGCCAGGGAGCTGCTGCTGATTTACTAACACTGATGTAACTGGAAGCAGAATCTGGCCTCTACTCGCCAGCTGCGACGTGAGGACTGTGTTATTGTGGTTCGGTGCTTTAGTCCTTCTTGACACTGAAATTCTGCCGCAGCGTGTCCATGGATAAGGCAGCTTAGGGCAAGCTGCTGCTGCTGAGCTGCTTTGGGACATCCTCTCCCTCTCACTAGTCCTAAATTGCTCCCGCTAAATGCAGATGAGAAGGAGCTTGAGTGGATGCAAAGATGTTAGACAACGGATTTGTCTAGGATGGTTTGTATAGCGATGATCCTGCCTCAGGCAGGGCGTTGGACTAGATGACCTGTGGAGGTCCCTTCCAGCCCAACTTCCCTCTGACTCTGTGATGCATCTCATCACACTATGAGAAGGCTCAATCTGTCCCTGCAGCCACTGTCTGCAAATGAGCAGATTTGGCTTGGCATTTGCACACATCAGTGAGACTGGACAGGTAGAGGAGACAGGCAGGAGGAGAGCAGAGGAGGAGCACAGTGATGGAGGCGGGTGGGGAGATTAAAGGAGACTCCCAAGAGGGGAACGGCTGTGCGTGCTGGGGAGGGGGGTGAAAGAGAGGATCAGCAGGACATATGAGCACCTCAAAAGAGAAAGATGGGAGAAGGGTAACAGAAGCAGGAGAGATGAAGGAACTACAGCAAAAGGAGACGTGCTTGATCCTCCCTTATACCAAACCTGTTCTACGGGAGAAAGCGTGCCCTACGATCACCACTTAGACCTCACATAGGCACACTTATTTCCAGGGAGGAACACGTGATATCACTTTAATTTCCATTTCTTCCTAATCAGTTTAGGGCACCAAGTGACCAAAGGTAAAAGCAGGGAGCAATGTGCTACATGCCAGCTGCTCGCGAGAGCGCTCTTGCTCACGGTAGGTTAGCCCTCATTCACCGAGGGGTGGGCAGAGCAGTTGTGACAGCTCTTTCTGGATTACGTTTCCTTCCTTTGTTCACTCTTCTTCCTCTTGAATTTGTAGCGTGCTTACAGCACCTCTAGCACTGTTTTACATGTTGTATTGATCCCCTCCTTCAGGGCTTCTGCTGGTCCTCTGCAGGGGCCAGGAACAAACGCATTACTTGGCTTTAGGGTGGATATTTTCAGCTTCCTCTGAAGCATCATATGTTGGCGCTGGCTAGAGATGGCAGACTGACTGGGGTGATTGGTACTCCTTGGGATGTTAAAAAATCTTGCAGGTGCTTGACTCATGTTCAGGGGTCACCCAGCTTGGGGTCAGGCAGGAGTTTCTTCCTGGGTCAGTGACTTAGGGGGTTTCTTGCCTTCCTGCATAGCCCATGGACTGATTCACTTCCTAGGATCATCTGGCTATCATTTACCTAATTAATCCCTGGGCCCCCAGCATTGCTGTCCCCTTGTTTTCCCCACTCCTTTCCCCGTGACACTTTTTTAGGGCTTTTCCCCTGGTTTTCTTATTGTTTTGTATTGAAAATCCTCAGGTACTTAGGGCGTGCTTTATGGCTAGAGTGGACACTATATTGTCTGATGGCAGGGATCTGGGCTCGGTGCTCCAAGGGGTCCCTTCCAGCCCTTTGTTCCTAGCCATCTCAAATGTGCATGTTGGCATGGCTTAGCCCAACGACAGCTAACATCCCCCCCTTGAAATCCCAACAAAAGCTAACATCCCCCCCTTGAAATTGGAGTCCACGCGCGAGCCAGACACTCCCGCACCTTGCATGCACAAAGGCAGCAAGTGTCCTTCTGTTTGAGAAGCCCCCTTTAAACTGTAATCATGCAGATTTGGTGGGCAAGGAGGCTCTTTCTGATATGTGAGGTGCTATAGCAACGAGGCCAACACATTCGAAAGCAGCTGAGGGGAGAGAGGGGGAATAAAAGCGCCTGCAGAGATCAGAGAAGGGAGAATTGTAAGAGAAACAGAGCGAGTGATAGCAGTGAGGTGATGGAGGGAGAGCAAGGGAAGAGGGAGACGGGGAAAGGAGCCAGAATTAAAGCAAGAGGAAGGCAAGTGGTATTCGAGCCCTGCCGGGAGATTTTCTCAGGCGGTCAGCTTGGTTTTAAACCCCTTTTTTCCAAGCCTGCTGGGCCCGATTCTTTGCACATTAAGTGTTCATTTACCCCTGTGCAAAGGGAGGGTATCAGGCTGTCAAAAGGGATGCTTGGGCATGATTCCCTTTGACGCTGAAGTCCTTTTATACTGCTCTGGCACTGCAACAGGGCTTTAAAATGGGACTAAGTTTAAACCCAAACTAGTACTTAAACTCCTGCTGTATAATATACTGCCAATAATAATAACCTTTAGCTTTCATGCAGCATTTGTCTTTGGTAGATCACAAAGGAGGCTACGATTACTATACCCTTGGTGCCAGTGGAGACACAGAAACCCAGAAAAGGGAAACGAATTGCCTGAGATCAGCACTGCTGTGTCCCAGGCCAGTGTTCTGGTCAGCAAATTACACAGTTTCCCTCACTGGAGACCAAATGTTTGCCTTTTAACTGCACATTGAATGCTGGAAGGAGAGGCCCAGTTGGCAGCCCCGCACCGTGGAGTCCCCTGCTCACAGGGCAGGGACAGAAGAGGCAGCTGCAGTGGAAATATCTGTTGTAAATCCTGAAACTGATACAATGCTGGACCCTGCTCCTGCAAGCACTTATGCATGTGCCTAATGTGAGTAGCCCGTGGGCTAAGCAGGCATGCAAGTGTTTCAGAATTGGGACCCTGATCTGGAAAGACCAGGCGGTTCTCTGGCCCTTCGGTGTCTTTCCTGGAGGTCTGGCAGTCCTTTACTGAGTCATTTTCTGAGCTTACCCTCACTCCGTGCTGGATCCAGAGCCAGTGGTCCACAGATCTGGGAGGAGACAGAGGAACAAGAGGACATGCCTATAGCTTATGTTTAAGCCTTTACGTGGATGCAAATGGTTTCACTACAGCATTTACCTGATGACAGGACAGTGGTGTGGTCAAGGACAGGATTAGAAATGAAGGGAGCAGGACCTACTGGCTGGGTCTGCCACAGATTTCCTCCTTGACCTTGGGCAACTCATTTAAGATTAGACGGTCAAAAGAGCCCAGCTCCCATTTAAATGCCTCAAGAACTGTGGAGGGCAAGTACTTTTGAAAACCTGCTGCATACCTCCAAGTCCACCCTTCCTTCCTCCCATTCCTTGTCTGTCTTTTCTAGTTCGATTGTGAGTTTTACGGGGTGCGGCTTGTCTCTCACTATGTGTCCGTACAGTGCCTGGCACAATGCAGTCCTGAACTCACTTGAGGTATCCAGGAGCTAGAATAGTGATCATAATCAAGATGACTATGTTTCCATCATCCTCACACTCTCCCAGACAGTTGAGTTCATTGGACCTTACTTTCCCCTCCTGAAGCAATTATCAGATGAATTGCCTCTCTTGCAGGAGGACTGAGAAGCTCAAGTATTTTGCTTCAATCTCTTCCTGTCCCCTGTGTCTCTGGCTGCAACTCTGAGCTCCCTGTTTTCATATCTTCAGGCTGCATTTCCTTTTGGAGCCCTTTGGAAAGTGGCCACGTCCTCCCCAAGGGTCCGGCAGTTCACACAGATGGGGTCTGTGCACCATTTTCAGGCACAACTTAAAATGCTGCTTTGTAGCTCTTTCATCTCACATGGTTGGGCTAAGCATGTTTTTCTTTTCTTAATGCCTTTAAGGAAAAAAACACCCACTGTAGTTCTCCATCCCCAGAGCCGCTCAGGGGTCTGCGTGTGCTGTGTCTGGAGCAAACCCCAGAATAGTGCCGAAAAACAAGACCTGCTTGTTCACTGCTCTTCCACACGCCCTGCCGGCTGGGAGAACATTTTGTGGTCCCTGGTTGAGCCCTGCCTGCTGTGCCTGGCATTGCTGCCAGGAGCGTGCCCAACGCTGAGCTCCCTACATCATCCCTGCACACGTGCCCAAAAGGGACCGTGTGATAATTTTAGTGGGAGCACGTGGATGGGGCTTATACTTTGGGATTGCTGGAAGGAGGGGAGGGGGCATAACCACCCTCTGCCCTCTTAGGAACAGGGCTGGTTTAGGCAAGAGGGTCTACAAGAAGCTCCAGGGCAGCAAGTGGAAGCTCCTGCCACGCATGCTCTCTTCCCCTTGGGCTGTCTGTGCGTTTGGTGCAGTTTAGCTGTTATTTACACCCAAGCATCAGGTAGCTGAAGTTTTTTGTGCATTTAAAACATTGCTTTGCATTTGAGGAGACTCCTGTGTCCCCGTCAGCCTAGCCAGGAGGAGGGATATAGCTCAGCAGCCATCAGAAAGGGGGCCCGGCTTGCGTTCTGCACTTGCTCGAGTAAATAAAAACCATTCAGTGAATTTATGAGGGGTCCCTCAACAGCAGTAACTCGGTGCAGCCTCCATTTCCTTACTGTGAACGGGCCACTTCTCAGATGCCAGGAGCAAAGCTACCTTAACATAGGTGAGGAATGGCAGCGCGAGGCCCTGGCCCTCCAGCGTATGGACTGCTGCATAAAATGACTCCTCCTGTGCTTGGTCATCCCCTGATTCACTCCTTGGTTTTGCTTCTCCTTTGCATGCAGAGGCTGCTCTGTGGCTTCTGCAGTTGCTTGGCCCCATCCAACGTGGATGTAGCAGTGCCAGCAGATCAGCACAGCAGCCCTTTCCTCTCCTGATATATTGAACATGAGGCTCCAGGAAGAGCAGAATCAGGCCTTTTCACTTTTAGGAGGTGCATGTGGCTGAGTATCGACTGCATGGGTTGGGCCAAAGTCCAGTCTGGTCTGGGAGTCCATCTTCTAAAGTAGCTGGGCCTGTCTTGCTGAGTCTGCAGGCATGCAGATCAGTTATTCCTGTCTTAACGCATGTGGCTGTTGCTGCCCTAATTGGCTCCGCAGGTCATGGAGGGGTCCAGGCACAACTATACCTAGACCACCCCTGTGAAGAAGCTTCTCTGTTGCCCTTCCTGCCTGTTGTCCATCTTTGCTTGAACTGTTTCTGCTTCACTGCTTCCATTATGGGGATGTCTATACCACTACTGTGGCAATCCCAAGAGCTACCTAATTAACAAGCTTTGCCCACACACTTCTGCTTGCAAGTGCCATGTGCTCACTATTAGCTCTATGCTGGATGTGCCCAGCCTTGCTTTCAGTGGGGTGCCGGAGACAGATCCCTGTGCAACACAGGGTCCCTGTGCAAGCTCCAAAGCTGCGTGCGTGCGGCAGGAGGGAGTGGGTCACAGAGGCTGAATTGACACCCCCTGCATTACTGTATAGCACCTGGCACTGCAGGGCTCTGATCCTGTTGGGAAAAGAGATGTCCTTCAGTAAGCAGTGATAATCCTGAACTCCTCTAAACGGGGGAGACAGCAGCTGGGTCCTGTATTCATCTTTGGGCCTGCTCTCATCACATACACATACAGGGGGGTTGCTGGGACAGTGCTTGATGTGGCGGAGGACCTCTCTCTCGCCTTGGACTCATCACGATAAATGTTCTGGGGTTCCCTGCACCACTCACATCTCTCCTCTCTGTAGTTGTTTGTCTCTAAAGGCCATTAATGATGTCAAGGCTGGTCTGAGCTCCCAGCAAGAAACTTCTGAAAGTTTCTATAAAGGTAAGTACCTAAGCTGATAAAGCCTGCTTCTCCTCTGTGGGCAGGCAATGGGGTAGGATGGTAGGCAGGGGGATCAAACCTGCTTTATACCGCCTTTGAGCCCCAGCCTTGTTCTGTAGCGCAAGACAGGAGAAAAGCTGGTGCCTGGCAGGGAGAGACACCGGCAGCTCTACAACACCACGGGGAGGAGCACAGCACAAACCGAGCAGGTCTAGCTCTTTTTCCGAGCAGCACTTCTTTTTGCCCCAAAGTAAAGGGGGCAAGCAGGTGGGACTTGCAATTAGAGCAAGGAACCAGGGCGAGATATCGACATTTTACTGTTTTCTGCTCCTAACCACATCCAGCAAAAAACAAATGCTCCCAATCCCCCACCTATCTCTTCCACCACCGGATAGCACGGTGTAGCATTTCCATTAGACATCTTGATTACTTTTGTCACTGTTATTACTAATTACTACTTTTTTTTTAGCCAAGCAATTAGCCAGTATTGGGGTTGTTTCCACTAGGAGCATAAAGCTGATTAGCGTCATTTGTTTCTTTGTGGCAATCCTATTTATGTTCACAGAGCATATACAAAAGCCCTGCTTTCCCAGCTGTAGTAAGAATCAAACGACCAGAGGCAGTTTCTCGGCTTGTAATCCTTTACCGGTTTCCAGCCAGGACTCTGCCCAAAGAGGCTCGCTGCCTCTTCACTTTTCCGTGACTAGTGCTTTTCTTGCTGCTTTCTGCCTGTCTCGTAGCTGGTGCTTCTGGCACAGAGAGAGCCACACGCAACCCTGGCTCTTGCAACCAGGAAAGCCCTTGACCGACATAACTCAGCTTCCGACGGGCTTCGTGTGCGGCCTGTGCGGGGGCGCTGACTCCCTCTGTCTCGTCTGTCCCATTCCAGAAAAGGAGCTTAAATTACTTCTCACATTTATCCTGAATGAAGCATTGCTGCCATAGCCAATGGCTTCCTTGTGGTTTGTGACTCCCTCTGGATCATGGACATGTCTGCTGAATCTGGAATGGGGGAAGGAATATTTTTGAGTACTGAAGTTGAACCAAGGGACGGATCCTTTCCTTGCCCATCGTATCGGGATGCTGTGCTCTTGGCTGCTGAAGGGAGAGTGACTTTTTTTATTACAACTCTTTCCCACCTTCCTGCCTTCAGCCCTTTCCCCATTGCCACGTTTGGCAGGATTAATTTGAGAGAAAGTTAGCCTGAGTGACGGCCTTTGCTTTTGTGTTCTCCTTGTCTATTTTCCGCCTCGCTAAACATAGAAAAACTCCAGAGAAATTCTTCGGCTTCCAGGCTTGCCACGGGCCTCTGGCTCAGCCAGCACTCATCTCCCATCTTCATGTTCAACCGTGGAAAAACTTCTGACAAGGATTATTTTTATTCCTAATGAAAAGTGAAGCCTGCTGTGCACAGGTGGAGTGGGAGGGACTGCAGCAACCGTGGCACAGGCACCAACAGGATTGAGGGCTTTTATTGCACAGTGGATTTTGCGGAGGGGGCAAAAGGACCTGCAGCCTTTGTATGAGCTTATTTTTGTGCCTTGCAGCCATGCAGATTGCTGTTTGTACCAGTATGAGGTGGTGTCTTTTTGACTTGCTGGCACTAATGTAAAAGGCACGCGAGCCAGAGAACTGAACATTAGACCGGCAAGATGCAAGGATGCAAGAGTCAGATCTGTGGAGCAAAGTCAGCATGAAAAGAATGTAAGGGAGATCTCTGATCATTCACAGAAACCTGAGTTCAGGCTCTGTAGGTGACTTGTCTGTCGTACAACGAGCGTGGGCATTGCTCACGCCTGCAGCATGGCGAAGGTTACGTTCCTTATCCTGGGATTAGCCATCAAGTGCATCACAGAAACCAAACCACAGCTCCCCTTCCCTTTGCTGTCCCTCTTCTTCTATCTCCCTCCCCAGGTCTGGAGCAATTATGCTTAAGTTATTGGGCCAGCTCTTCCAAGTCAGCAGGGTTACACCAGTTTTCCCCAGCTGAGTAGCTGTCCCATTTTGCTTTGCAGTTTATTTTCTGTTTTTTCGAGTTAATTCAGTGGTAGTGTAGGGAGCTGGATCTAGAAGCTCCAGGCAAGCGGCCTCCTGGTCATCTCTCTCACCCTGACCTCTTTGAGAGGTGAGATCTGCTCTCCCTGACCTCCACCAAGCCGATGGGCCAAGCCTGCCCGTTTGTGTCAGGCCTGGTGGTATCTTTGTCATAAGGAATGGGCTCCTGGTGACGGCATGGCTCTACGACTTTGCAGACCTGGGCTCAGTTTCTGCTCATGCCACAGGCTCCCTGTTTGCTTGGACAAACAAAGATGAACTGATTTGCCTGAGGGAATGCAGCATCTCTGTGGTCGAGCCAGGAATAGAGCCTCCATCTCCTGACTATCCAGCCAATCCCCTATTACTGAACCACAGTGACAGGCATCATTAAAATATATCCATCCCCTATTACTTTCCCAACTGCTGCAGAAATCCCAAGGCACATGCATACGTTGGCTCTTAATGAATGGAAATAGCAAGCATGCTACATACAGATCAGGCTGGCCTAGACTTTCTGTGCCTTAGCTTCCTTTCCAATTTGTACACATTGGAATCAAAAGCTTTCCGTGGCGAGAGGAGACGTGAGTCACTTGACGTGCAATCATTTTGCTAAGTGAATCACGGCGTAAAGCGTGACCTGCGTGAAAGGGTTAATCGGCTCTTGTTGGTTGCTCAGCAACGGTGTCCTGCCCCCCTGGGTGTGTTCAACCAGTGAGAGGGGTGTTTTCTGATGTAATCCTTCTGCCTTCTTGTTGGAGGATGTAGTCGTCATTCAACTTTTGTTGGTGGCGGTTTGGGAGTGGAGGTGTGGATGGCTTTTTGGGAACTGGAGCGGCCTGACTCTAGCTGGAAGAGTCTCCCTTTCATTTGGGTAGCCTGCCTTTGGCTTTTAATTAAACTCAGTTATTAGGGTTTTTTTTAATGCTTCTGGAGTCTTCTGAATTATTCCTTTGGAATGCTGTACTGTACTTCAGGGGCAGGCAGTATTTTGGCTGGAGGACCACTTAATGAGGTTAAGCGAGCTGTCGAGGACCACATGGCTAGCCCCGCTCCTTGACAGTTACCCTGCCCCTGGTTGTCATCTTGGGACCAGAAGTCCCATCCCTAACTGCTGACCTTTGCCACGGGAAGACCCTCCCCTTGTCCACCAGAAATACTTATTACGGGAAGAGGGGTTGCCATCTTAGAACCAGAAAAAAAACCAAATCATACACTAAAAGTCAAACACCTACTATAGCATACTTTAGTTTTATTACAACAAATATTTTTGTCATGACTTGTGTTTGTGTAGTGTATATAGAGGTGATTACATAATAACTCAAAAATAAAGTCTTAGTTTTGTACGTTGTAGAGGGTGGTTGGGGGGGTGTGTGTATTGTGGGGAGTGGGGGGGTGGCTCTGAGCGTGTGGGGCAATAGGGTACGTTGCAGGAATGCATATGGGGGGGTTGTGAGGGTAGGATGTGTGACATTTGTGGGGTGTGAGGAAGAGTGGGGGGGCATGGAGACCCCCCACACACTTCTCCTACGGTGTGCAGCCTTCGCAGGTGACAGTGGGAGTAGATGGGGGCATTGGTGCCCAGGGGCACTCTATTGCCGTGGCTCCCTGCTGCCCATGTACAGCTTCTGCACTTGTGTGCCACGGGAGGGAAGCCAGCGACCTTCACTGTCCCTGCTGTGCAGGACCTAGAGCTGGATCTCCCCTCCACTTCTGGTGGAGTCCTGGGACCTGCGAGGCAGGCAGCGGCGAAGGCAGTCGGCTCCAGTGTGTGGAGCTTTCCTCCGGTGGTGCACGAGCGCAGAAGCTGCATACGCACGGTGGGAAGCCCCCGCAATAGAGGTGTCCCAGCCAGGCTGTGCTTCTCACTGCTTCTCACTGCAGTGTGCCAGGCACAAGTGTCCTAAGAGCCCCCACCTGCTGCTGCCTGCGGGGGCTGCATGCCATGGGGGGAGTGCAGGAGGGGTCCCCACACGAAGCTCAATGGTGCCACTGCCCCCCTGGGCGTGGGCTCCACGTTGCTGCCAGCCCCAGCCCCACGCTCTGTGCTTCCACCCAGCTGCAGCTGCCCACGAGGGTGGGAGTGAGATGCAATAGGGTATGTTGGTGGTGGTGGTGGTGGGGAGGGTGTATACATGGGCACCTTGCTCTCGCGCTCATGGGTGGAAGTGCTGGGTGGGCTACAATGAGGGTGCTGCAGGCCAGGTGAAAGTGTGTGGCAGGCTGAATCCAGCCCACGGCCGAGATTGTGCCTGCCCCTGTCTTACTTTACAGTCTTCTCTGACAAGGCTGGTTTTATTTTTTACAAATTATCTAAGCATTTTAACAAAAATACATTGTCATAAAATAACATCTAATACATTTGCTTATATCCGTCACTGCTACTACTGCTTTAAGATAAAGCTATGCTATAGCCTATGTGAACTACTTAATTTACAATTGTCCCTGCTCTCCTTTCAGGCTTTGGGCTTTGTTTAACTGTGGTTAATAGTTTCCTTTACTTGCTGACCAAGTTAGTTGTCACATTTGCAAGGGTTCCCACTGCGGGTTTGGGCCTTCTGCTCAGCAATACTTTGCAGCTTAGCCTAGGCCCCTTGAAAATGGCCAAAGCTGGCAACGTTTCTCACCTCTTTAAAGGGCATTTGACAAAGAAATAGTTGACCATCAGTGTTCAGCCATTGTTTTTGGCCTTCAGAGTGAACAGTCCACTGAAATGAATGGGAGAATTTGCCGTTCCAGTTGTTCCAGGCTGCCTGCAGCTTTCTTGCATGAGTTACAATCTGGATGGTTTTCTTTGCCAACACGAAATCTTGAGATTTACTATTTTTATGTAAGAGTAGACTCTGGAGTATGAGGTGGCTGCGATGACTTTCTCAGAGCTGCCTTAGGTCGGTACAACCTGACCCACTGGGGTAGACAACCGTTGTCTACTGCTGTGATGATTCAGGGAATCTGGCTATCTCCAGTAAGAAATGCCGTGGGAGGGTGTGAGCTCTTTCTGTGTGTAACTTTGTCGGCTGCAAACTTCATTTTGCAAGTGCAGTTTCCTTGTTATCTTTTGTTTGCTGTCTTTTGCCTCCACCTTGGACTGGGATTCGGAGGGCTTGTAGCATGGAGCTAACAATAGCAGGTACTCAATGTAAGTGCTCTACCATTGAAGCAGAATTGCTCTAAACAATAAGCTGGTTCCTTCCCAGGAGAGAAATTGCTTAGCAAGATCACCTGGTAGGGGTCTACGATCAGCTCTTGGAGTGAAAAAGGAGGTCTTGTACAGAGGACGCTGGCAGGCTATAAAAGGGCAAGGCTGCACTATCCGAGGGACGTTTTCATCATCAGTTCAAGACAGGAGCTGGAGGAGACAGGGGGCAACCGCGCCTTCCTGATCACTGATGGGTCCTCGTGGACTCTGAAAGGATGCTGAGCTCAAGGGAGAGACCTTGCATTGGAGATGTTTGCCGTATCATTGATTTGTCATCTAAATAACAAAACAGCCGTGTTTCCCGTGTGCAAATCCTGCCTGTGTGCCCATTTGAGTCCCACTGCCACAACCTCTGAAGACTCGAGGCATAGTCCAGAAAGTCTTGCGGGATTGAAATTTCCAGCAAAGACGTATTTAAGCTATTGGGCTCCGTTCTGGTCCGAGGGGCCCAAAGCTGTTGGGAGTGGTTTCTGTACCTAAGAAGCTACGCGAGAGGTCAAGAGAGGAAACGGTCCTGCAGCCTGCTGAGACCTGCAAGCTTGGGGCTGGGCAGGAGGAGAAAGAGGCTCTGGTTCTCTAGGTGCTATAAACCCAGAGCAGGCGAGTTGGGTGGACGTGTAGATGGGCTAGCGCAAGATTTGCAGTCGGGGGGAGCATACTGTTTTAGAAGGCAGAGATTCTGGCGTGTGCAGTGACAGCTCTACAGCTAGCAATGCTATCAAACCAAAGTAACAGGCGCTGGCATCTGTTTATTAATTATGATGACTTGGTATAATTCATTAAGAGGTAGATTTTATTTATTAAATGGAGGCAAAGTGCCACGCAGCATTAAGGTTCGATTTTGTTTTGCGAGACGCCTGAGAAGGCCAGGAATTAGGAATGACTCTGTGCATTCAGTAGGAAAGAGATGTACGTATCAAGCTAATGACATGAGAGAGGAGCAAAATTGTGATACATGGCGCATGCCTGCTCCACTCCAGAGGAATAAATGGACGTACATATTATTATTACAATATAATTTGAGCAAAGTATTTTCCTAGGATCTAGAGCGTTTGCTGTAGTTAATTGAGATCCCTAAGTTCAGTGCCTTTCATTATAGCAAAGCTCTGGAGCGGAATGCTCTCGGCTAATGATCAGAGCAAGATGGAAAGGGCATTTGCTGGAGCTGCATAATGTGACTTGGAGGTGGGGGAGTGTCAACAACCACACTCAGGCTCGCACGCCGGGCGCTGCTCCCGTGGACAGAGGTGCAACGCCGGCAGAGATGGCTCGAGGTGAAAAACGTGCCACCCTGGTTTTCCAATGAGGCAAATGAGAATCCAGCCCTGGCCCTGAGAAGTGCAATACAGAGGCTGTAGTGCCATGTAGCAGAAGGGGCATAGAGATTGGGGTGGGGGGTATGTAAGAACTCAAATGGACCAGAACAGATCGCGTGCATGGTGCCTGGTCGTACTCTACTGAGGACACGTGGAGTTTTGCCACTGGCATCAGGAGGGCAGGAGCAGACTTTTTGGTGTCAGCTCTGGGGAAATGGTGAACTGACCTGCGTGTGAGCATACACATAACGGAAGTATCATGCTAAAATGAAACTTGGTGGAACAACTGGCCACGGTAAAATCAAAACACATTGAAGGTGCTCTGCCATGCCACGATAAATCGAAACCTACTGCTACAAAAAAAAGTCGACGTGTATTTGCTTGCGCAGCTAACTTTGTGAAATGGCAGGTTTTCTTGCCGTTTCGTCACGTGTATCTAAATAATACGCACCGTGTACAAGCGCCCGTGTAACCCACGAATTCCCGCGCGGTCGGCTCAATGGCCGGGCTGCATGCAGAAGTGTATGAGTTTGCTGTAAGCCATACACTGCTGCTGCAGCTCCTTTACCACCTACAATAGCCGCTCCTCTTTCCCAGACCCCTGAGGGCCCAGGTCAAGCCCTGCTGGTAACTCCAGCCCAGCATGGGGCTGCCATTACGCGTGGAGCTTGGTTCATGCTTGGCTCTAGCTGCGATTGGAATATTTATTCCCTGTTGAGAGGTGGGATCGCGGTCAGAGATGGGAGAGCACGCAGCACTTGCCAGTGCTTTATCTTGAGTGAAATCAGAGCCAATCTCCAGATGGGTGCAGTCATGGCTCCTTCCTCCTTCTCTTCCTCTGAGATTGAGTTCACACTATCCTTGCTGGAGATAAGCCCAGATTTATATACTTCCTAACTGCAGGGGAGGTTGCATCGGAGCTGTGTGGCTTTGGGGCTGCCTCTGTCTTTCCACGATAAGCCGTCCTTTAAAACAGGGCAAGATTTTCACAAGGGGCTACGGGTTGTGGATGCCCAACTTGAGATATCTTAAGTGCGCTGAGCACTTGTTTCTAACGTGTCTCAATTTGGGCATCCAAAGTCACTTCATTGCCAAAGGGTGGGGTCTTAGTTTCACAGGTTGTGATTCTCCATTGATCTGCGTCTTGAGCCTCCACTTGCTCCCACGTGGCAGGGAGCAATCCAGAGACAAGGTTATTCTGTCCATCTCTATGTAAATGCACGGGCAGTGGAGGGATTGGAGCATGTGTGTGATGTGACATTGTCTGCTGAACCTTTCATGAATCAGGGCAACGCTGCAGCTCTGGTGTCGTTATCCACCTGGTCCCTTCTTTCTCATCTGGCAAACGCCGCTTGCGCTGGCTTTCCAATCTCACCCAGACTGCAGGAGTCTAATAAAACAAGTCCACACGTTACAAAATCAATTTCCTCTCTATTAATTTTGGTCTCTTAAGATTTATCATCTTCTTTCATCGCCAGATCAAAAGCAATTGGCAAAGTCTCAAATAACCTTTTAATTCTGAGACGGGAGCCAAGATCCGGATAAATGGATCCGTTACCTCTGGGGCAGCAAGAGCTGTCGGACCTGCGGGGGGCTGGCAGCTACGCACCTGCTGCACCGCGCCGCGGCTTCGGAAAGCGTGCGGGCCAGGGCTCGGGTCGGGTCCGCGCCAGGCTTTGCCGTATTGCACCCTCTATCCTTGCGTTTGAGTGAGAGGATGGTTCTCGGTGAAATTAATTACACTTTTTTTTCCCCCCCTTCAAATGGAGACCGTGCTTTGATATTTCTGTTCCCAGGCGCGGGATCTGTCCATGATTCATTAAGATGTGCATAGTAATTGTTTTCTTCTAACAGTTTGGGAGGATCGCACCGCAGAGGAACTCTGCCCTCGCGTCCTTGCACAATTGTAGGTGAGGCAGTTTCTCTTTGCAGCATTTGTGCTGGGACTTGCAGAGCAGAGACGAGGCCCGCTCCTCTGCGTTTACAACCTGAGCTCTGCTTCCCCACTGAATACCATACTCAGTCCCTCCAATCCACCGTTTCGGGAACAGGGCAGAAGTACTGAAGGCCAAATTTCCAGCCAAACCCATTTGCAGAAACTCCCGGTTACTGCAACTGTCTCTTACCAGCAGCATTTTCCCTAGGAACATTTCCCCCACTTTGTTTTCAGGTAACAGTGCCTACGAGAGCATGGCACAGGCTTGTTGCCTGCAGCTCGTGTCAGCAGTTGTCACACCTTGTGCCTAGTGACTAATATCCCACTAAATCAGAATAGGACCTGATTACATCTGGTTTGCATTGGAGTCAATAGCTACCAATTACTCCAGAATCAGGTTTCTTCTGTTCTTCCTTACCCTTTCCATCGCCGTGCCAGCTGATCGTCCCTCGTTCTGTCCAGCAGGAGGATGGGTATATTGTATACGGCATTCACTAGCAGTGCTTTTGGCAGGATGGGAGTCTTGCCTACGTGTACTATTGAGATTTGAAACTTTCTGGGGGCAGATTTTTTTTTTTCCAGCACAAAGTTTCTATTTATCTGGCAAAACCACCGGTTGCTCTCAGAAGGGGGTGGTTTCCCTGAGTTGCTTGGCTCATAAAGCCTTTGAAAACAAGGCTGCAGAATAAGGGAAATGTCTTGTGTTGGTGTTTCTTAAGAACAAGAATCCTGTTTCCTGGCTGAAAGTGAAAACTGATTAGACTAAAAACGCGGTTGCGACAAAAATGGAGCACTTTGAAATTATCAAAGAAAAATGTTTTCAAGCTGATACGCGATGCTTCTTTTTTTTCGATTTCAGGAAAATCGTTGCATTGCTGTTGGTGTTGGTGTTGTTACTGCTGCTGCTGCTACTACTATTGACAGTGGCCAAGTGACCAGACCACAACTCCAGCTTTGCCCCTGGCTTTCATTTGTGATTCTGGGCCGATCACTTTGGATAACATTTTTTTAATGTACTTAAGCGATGGGAGCCCAAGTGCCATTTTCCAAAGGTGCGGCAGAGCCGACCTGGTGCTTTTGAACACATTAGCCTCCTTGATCCCTCTGTGCCTGAACTCCCCATCTAAGAAATGGGAATATAAATATGAACTCCTCTCTGGTTCATGGAAAGATATTGCATGCCAGGGGCTTAGATACGGTGGGGAGAAGGCTGTATCGATGCTTTAATTATCGTCACCAGAATGCTTCGAGTTTTCTAGATAAAAGGTGACATAAGACCCCCTCTGAGCAAAGCATGACCTAGGTAGATGTGTTTGGCTGCGGGGCCTGTTGGGCTTTGAAACTGTCTTGGAGGCTCTGCTTGTGACTTGTTTACCTGTGTTAATTCATTGTGACGTTGCTCTGTTCTTGTCCTCTAATGAGATGAGATAAGATAGTGCCTGCCTGCCATAGATTTAAGGCCAAGTTCTCTCTTATCTA
>JAGPOW010001806.1:4644652-4686024 GCA_030014935.1 Caiman crocodilus | reverse complement strand
GATGCAGCAGCAGCAGCAGCAGGACCTTGTCTACACTAGGGCTCCCATTCTTGCTAGTGCTGGCGGGAGCTGCATCAGTGGTAGCAGAAGCGGGAATGAAATACGCTGGAAGGAAAGCTTTGGGAGGTGACTTCATGATAGCTGAGGGAGTTGGCTATACCTTCCAAGCTGATGCGAATCCTCACCTTGACATACAGGGAATGCTTGCTTCAGGCCCCAATGACGCGCAGCAGAGAAAGGACTCTTCTCCACCAAGACCTTAGAAACCCCCAATAGGCTTATTCCCCTTTCTCAGACTCTCTTTCCCAAGCCCCTTTATCACAGCTGGACTCTTCCTTTTCACTCCCAAAGATCCCAGTGGGCTGCAGTCAGCCAGAGTCCTGATCTGCACCAGCACATGCTGTCCTAATCCTGTGTCACGACTGCATCTGAACTGCACTCGGCCACGGGGCATCCTAAGGCTAGGCTCCCCCCTGTCCAGTGCACACTGACCTGTCATCAGAAAGACCCCTTAGGACTGGGAGAGCATGGGGAACACAGTAATGTTAAGGGAGGAATAATGCAAGATTAATCTATTTGTGGGGCTGCTTTCCCATGGCGGGCGGCTAGCATGTGTGTGTGTGTGTCCAAGCCTGCGCATGCTGTGCACGTGCACATATGCTCCGTGGAGGAAATCAAAGTACCAAGTGCCTGTTCACGGGACAGGTGTGGATATTGTGCCTCCTGTATTGTATTATCTTTCAATTTGATTGTAACAATAGTATTTGGATGTCACGGAGGAACGCGTTCCTGGCAGCGGCGCGCTGTCGCAGGCCCCCACTTCCTGGGGGAAGACGTGGAAAGGCAGTCGGCATCGGGCGCCAGTTCACTGGGCGTGATTCGCCATCTGCTCTGGGCATCCCCATGAGTCTGGCAGGCCAGTAAATATTTCTGTGCAACGCATGGGTTCCTCTTCCCGGTGGCGATGCACTGTCACATTCGCTTTGCCTGAGGGACTTGTAACCTTGGCAAATATGGAGCTTTTATAGACTTGTGTGTTCTTGACTTAACTGCTTGGCAGCCAGTAAGTGGGGAAAATTCTCTGCTAGAAAATCTCACTTCCTTACTGAAAACCAAACTCCTTCCCTGGGTTGCAGAGGCTCGGAGAGCTGTGGCTGTCTCTCGGGAAACTCCGAGAAACGCATTCCCTTTCTAACCGTTTGGCGCCTGTCCCAGATTGGAAGGTTTCTCTTCCCCTCCCCACTTTCGTTCGGTCTTTAGTATATATTTTATCAAGTTGCATTCAAATTGCTATAGTGCCAATGAGGCGCAGCCGAGAGCAGGGTCCCGCTGGGCTGAACCTTGTACGCACGTGTAGTGAGAGACGATCCAGGCCCCCAGTGCTTACATCCTGAAAGAACAGACTTAACAGGTGCATGAGACAAGCCACCAGGGCCGGGTGTAAGGAACGGCAAAAAAGCATGCAAGATAATGAAGTTGTGTAATTCTTAGCCGGGATTACAGCTCATCCCACCTGTCATTATATGGCCGCTTTCCATCGGGTGTGAGACAGAGCAACCCTGCAGTCATCGGGCTTGGTGCATCAAATGGTCAGACCTGAAAATGGTCCTATTGATCACCATCGCCGCAATGCATGAAGTCACCTGTGTATGCAAGTGTTTGACTCGTTGGGAGCAGCAGTCAACAGCAGCCTGGCAGCCTCCAGGACTGACACGCCCTGGACTTAGTTATAGATGCGTGGCTTCTCCCAGGGCTCTGCTTGCAACCTTAGCCGTAGGCTGCCACTGCGCAGCTCCAGTGCCAGGGTGATTTTTAATCATGGGCTGCTGAAGCCCAGACTTGTCTGTGGGTGCATGAGCTGCCTGCTGGGATGCTGTAAATAACCAGGTGCCTCCAAAAGCCTGGAACATTTCTAGCCCCCGGGAACTTTTTCCCAGTTGTCCCCATAAAGGATGCATGCTTCACATCACATTTTAAATGGTCCGTGGGATATGATTGCTCCTGGTTCTCCCGAGCGTGCTTTGATACATGCAGTTTTACGCTATCTGATCTCTCTTCATTTTTTTATTTTGGGGTGGGGGTTGGGGAATTTATTCCCTTCGGGAGTTTGATGGAGTGACTTTCAGGCCTCAGTTCATCTGTTGTCTTCTATCAATCCCTGCAGCCTCAGTCCATCCAGGTTATTCAAGCCATATCCATTTCAAAGTCGGGATATGATTTCTGCAGTTAAGAACCTGCTGAGATTGGAGACTTGGGAAGATATGAAGTCTCAGATAGGGTAGAGGGAAGGAGGCCTGATTTTCTGGGTCCCTGCACCTCAGGGGGTTATTTACACCCATGGGGCAATGGGTGAAATACTGCTGCCATTCAGTGCAGCTCCCTGGCCATCTGTAGCAATGGCTGGGCTAGGATACAGGTAGCAGAGCCTTGGCTAGAAGGGACAGGTCTTTAGCTTTTAATTAGGGGATGTGTGTTTAGATGCAGAGGTCCCTGTGCGATCTCCATGGCCAGTGCCATGCTCAGGGGTGAGGTCTTACCCTGCAAAATGATAACGGCCCCACTGCACCAGCGCACACGACTACATGAGGCACAAGGCAGCAGAGAATCAGGCTGCCCCCGTGCTTCAAAAAAAGTCACTGATTGTCTATGCGTCATCCCGCCTTGTTAGCAGTGACACATGCAAGGGGTCCCTGAGATGAGGAGAACGCACACAGCCTGATTGAGAATAGAGCCTCTCCTATAAATCCAATCAAGCCGGGATGTCTTTCTCCAGGAGCTGCTATAGCTCAAACCGAAGTTATGGGCTTGCTGCAGAAATTGCTGGGTGAGGTGCTCCGGCTTGTGCTGTGCGGGAGGTCAGGCTGGAGAATCATAATAGTCCCTTCTGGCCTTTAAATCTCTGAATAACACTTACCCAGCACAACTTCACCATCGAGCACAGCCAGAGCCATAGCTCAACTCCAGCCAAGCCCGTAAATGAAAACCTGACACTTATTTTTCCAAAAACCCTGAGGGAAGGGTTGAGGTACCTCTCTGACTTGGTAAAATATTTCTGACTTGTAGTTTTGAATGGGAGGCAGTCTGGCTTGGTGAAAAGAGAAAGGGATATGGCAGTCAGGACTCCTATTCCCTTTTTTCTCTTTGCCTTGTGACCACGGTCACATCCCTTAGCCCAATGGTTTCAGTAGTGACCACTGAGTCTAGCTGCCTCCATTTCTGCCTGCCGGACTTGAGTCTCCTCGGTTTCCATTTTCAGGAAGAGCCAAGCACCTGCAGCTCTGATGGATCTCGACAGGAGCAGCTTTGACAGCTCTCCGCAGCATCGTCTTTTGTTCTTCTGACTTGGCGAGCGCCTGTGGCTTCATCGCTCACTGCCACTGGTCCTGCTGATATCACCGTGAGTCTCTTTTGATGCTGAAAGAGTCACCAGGGAGGTGAGTCTGGGTCAAGAAGGACGATATCGCTGTAAAGATGCTAAGCTATTGCTCCCAGAACCAGCAGCAGCATGACGATTGCAATTCAAGTCACCACCACCCTACCACTGGCACTTTGGGAAAACACTAACACGCAGGAGTGATTTATGGGGAGAAGAGGCCAGTGTTTGTAACTGAGCCGCACTTTCATGCTCCCAGTCAATTTTTTCCTCCAGCTGCTACTGCCTGTGTAATTAAAAGAGTTATATGGATGGGAGATGGGAGGGGGAGAGAAAAATAGGGGCAGTCAAAGGAAGAACAACAAATTGGAGACTTGGAAATGTGTTGCTTCCACAGCTTGGTTTGTCATCTGGAGCTCGGGGAGGTAATGAACACGAATTTAGGTAAAAATGGGGAGGAAAAAAGTGCACCAAGGTAGCATCATGAGTCTAATTTATACACACCAGGGGGAGGCAATTTGGAGTTCAGGCAGAAATGGAGTCCTTAATGTCTCCAGCTGTGCCTGCAAATTGCCATGAACACTTGAAGTGGAATGTCCGGTGACATATGCGTGGCGCTACGCAGACACAAGTGTGTGCACGGAGGCCAGAATACAAGTCCTAGCCTTGAGGTTCCTCGCCTTCGTGACCTTCTGCGAGCTTCTCTGCTGTTGGCGTGCAGCTCCTTTTGGCTTCAGTGCTGTAGTCGGGGATTAGTCCTGTGAAGTGCTGAGTCTTCTCACCATGATCCAGAACATGTTTTAAAATGTTTAAGCCAGTTGTTCTCAACCTTTTCAGGCACACCGCCTCCCCCCTCCATTAGACTTGGAATGTCTTGGGTCAGGTTTCACTTTTTTTTTTTTTGACTATGAAAAATAATGGAACAGCTTTTCTGTTACAGAGAACTTGGAAAGGCCGCAGCAGGTCAGCGTGCTTTAGCACTATAGGTTCCCATTTGAAACCGCTGGGTTTATCTCATGAATCGTACTTGCACGCCTAACAGTGCTAACACTGTGCGGTGCCCCATGGCACCCTTGACAGGATCTCCAGGCACACCAAGGTACCAGGGCACTCTGCTTGAGAATCACGGGTTTAAATACATTTACGTTTAGCATGTGGTGCCCTTGGCTTCCATTGCCCCATAGCCCATGCAGTCAATTCCCAGCAGTGCAAGTGGATGCAAAATGCTGTTGAATCCAAATAGTACAATTTTGTTCCCACTTTGCACTAGTGAAAAAGCCTATACATAGTCCTGGGCACTGACGATTCGGGGTGGAGGAGAAGGCAGTTCCACTTGTGAAAGCAGAATATCACCCTTCCTCCTTTTCTAGATGTACCCAAAACACATTAGGTGCAAGCTATTTAAAAATGCCCAAAAGGATTTAGGTGCAGACATCCCTTTGATTTAGGGGCTTGTGAAAATGTTTCCCAATAACAATAATTGGTGCTTTCCTTACTTAAAGCATGACCTGGGGGTCATGTAATTAGGTGAGACTCTCAGCTTTCATTACAAATAAGAGAAGTTTCTTGCCCTCCAGGATGCAGAGAATAACCGAAACATTGACCTAAGCGTGCCCTAATGACTCTCCCCATCCAGTGCATCACTTTTATACAATTCCATTGTTCCTAAACCAACTTTATGGTTTTTCCTGGGACCTAACTCATGAGTTTTAGATGTCTGGGGCTGGCAAAGCGCTCATTATACAATTAACTTTCAAATATAAAATGATTGTGTACCATCTCTGAGTGAAATGAATGTGCATGTGCATTTGTGTGTGTGTGTGCGCGCGCATATATTCGTGTAGGGCTGCTACTGTATAATGGGACAAGATTCTCCAAGGGTAGCAATTGTTACAATCTGCAAAGATCTGTGAGCACCACGTTATGCACAGATCCAGAACCACGACTGGGTTATTCACATGATCTGTCTGTCTGTCTAATACTGCTCCTGTTACATTGCCTGTCCTGACTTGACTTTTGTTTTTGCTTGCTTCTTTTTCCTTAAATAAAATAAAAGCCATTCCAACTGAAAATTCACGGTTGATCCCTGGGCATTAAAAAAAAGCCACATTGCAAACACAGGTAGCTGCAATACAGTTGGCATTCGCTGAAAGCTAGTGCTGGAGAAAGGAAAGATTAAGCAGTATTGGATTAAGCTGAAATGAGGGATTGGATAAAACTGCATTGACTTAGACAAGGCACTTTAGAAGGGGATTGGATACAATGATTTTCCACTGGTTTTGATGAGGGACATGCCCGAGCCATAATACTCCAAGTAAGATCTGCTTTCAGTTTCCCAGAACATGATGGTGTTAGGCGGTCGAGTTTTCACTCAGTCTTATGGGCTCAGTAGCAAAGTTCATATCCGGATCGGAAATTTCCTCCAAAGCTTGTGTAACTCTGTGTATGGGAGAAGAGTGTGTGTGTGTGCGGGGGGATGGAGTGTACATGTATGTGTGTGTGTGTCCATGTTGACTTCCTTTCCATCTTTAGTTCAGGATAAATTTAAATAAAGGTACATCTCACCCTTGTGCAAAGAGCCGTCAAGAGGTCTGTGTGCTCAAGTGCTGTGATGGAGGATTTAAGGGATGATGCCTCTGAACAGCATTCTGTTTCACTCATCAGAGAGAAATCATGGAGCCCTGTCTCTTTATCATCCCCATTTGGCCAGAAGATATTGGATATTATGGCATGGCTTTCACAGGCCTGTGCTAAAGCAGGCACGTGCGTGTCTGGCAGGTATGAGATGATGCGTCTATGATGAAAGAGAGTTAACGCAAAACATTGCCATGCATTTGTGACTCAAAAGGGCTGGGTGTAAGGAGGCAAGAAGCAAATGGCTATACAGCGTCAAATTGACAAGAATAGACCATTTCAATCCAAACCAAAGGTTAATGATATCCTGACAGTGCTGGAGCATTCGCGGCTTCTCCTCCTCACAGATCTAGAGTGGGAAATTGCGCTTGACTGACACCACTGAAGGCCAGAGACAGCAGCGATTGTGCTGGGTTGGTGAATAAAATATACTAGGGACAGCGGCAGTATTTCGAGTGACAAATAAAAAGGTTACACACAGATGACAGATGTTTATTTTGTGTTGCTTTTTTTTTTAATAGAAAGAAAAAGCAGCTGTACTGGGTTGGCAGGGTAAATAGCAGGTGTTTTAAAGGGATCGGGCTAGGGAGAAACAGGCATACACCTTAATGGGTCAGAATTCAGATAAGCTTCAAAGAAGCAGCCACAGAAAAAGCAGCCTGGATCTTGTTTCTCTAGGCTCAGGATCCACTCTGACAGTGGAAACAGGTCTTGACACAAATTTAAGTTTCATCTACACAAGATGCTTTACCATGCAGCAGACTAATCTACTGCTCAGTAAGGCGTCTCTGTTTCCCTGCTAAGCCAGGGGCTCATGGGCGACTGTCCTGTTTGTGGGGCATCTGCCAGCGAGCCCCCGAGTTGGGTGGGGAATCCCTGCCCAGCTGGCTGAGAGCTGTCTTGCCAGTGGGGCAGCTATCGGCAAGCCCCTGGGCACAGGGCTGGCTGGCAGCGATGTGTCCAGATGTGCGTTGGGTGGGAGAGCTCTGCTAGCTTGCAGTGGCAGCTGTCTCCCAGCCCCGTGCACATCAGGACCCCTCCTGATGTGCACGGGGCCAGGTTACAGCCGCCACTGCCTTGCTGCCGGGGGGAGCAGAGCAGGGCAGGCGCTACCCTGTACTGGGCTGCTCCCATTGGGAGGAGATTTGCTCCCAACAGGGTGCACCTGTAGTTATGCTCCTGGGGAAGGCTTATTGCTCAGTAAGCATATAGTACATTAATAGCACATGTAGACGTACCCAGTCACACTCCCGTTAAGGCTCCTCTTTGCTATCAGAGTAGCACAAACCAGCCTAACTGCAGATGAGAACCAGTCCCCAGGTGTCTTGTTCTCAATTCCTCTGTTCCTACACTCGAAGCAGACAGAGGTGGCTTTAAGTGACCTTTGTAGTCCCCTATTCAGGGATTGTGCAGTGTGCCCGTCATGGTCTGCTGCAAATCAGAGCAGCTTTGCACCTTCTCTGCTTCATAGTATGCTTTTGGGTCCTTTTCTGGGCTTGAAAAGCACAGCCAATTGCTCTAGGCGTTGCAGAATCTGGGCATTGGAGCTAAGCCCGTAGAAAATACACACATGCCCCAAGTTTGGCCTGTTGAGACTAACTGGGTCACATAGTCCTGGGAAGCTTAAGATTCAGGCTTGATTGGCCAGAAGAGAGTAGCAAAGCAAGGAGAAGATACTGTAGGAGGCTGTAAGAAGGGCTAGGACAAAGAAGGCCGCCATCCTGGATCTGTTATAGCTTTTTCTCACCTTATGACACCACTTTAGCCTTTTTTGTACTCATAAGCAAATGCTGGAAGTCTAATCGGGTGCATGTATAATAGAGTTCATAGCTGAACTGCTGCCCACATCCTCAATTGGAAATGAAGCAACGTAACAATGAAGAAAACCCAGCAGGCCAGTAATGCTGCATTCCCCCTGCCCCATGAGCATACCATGCTGCGAGCTCCCTCTGCTGGCTCCAGATCAGCTGTTCGCTAGCATCCTTTCCACCCTTCCCCAGGTTATAGTCATGCTGCATATAGACCCCATTAACGACTTAATGGAAACCCTCCACGCTGGGCATGGCTTCAGGATCAGCCCATCGCTGCACAAAGCAGATCTGGTTGAACTGCTTGTAGCAACGAATTTTTCCAGTTAGAAAATGTGGCTTTGTCAAAATCAACATTTTCTGTGTGAAAAATGGAATTTGGGTGAATTTCCACGCAGATTTTGAGAGCAGCTGGTCTGACCTCCTGGATGACACGGGCCACAGCGTTTCATCCAGAGGAGAAAGGCTCCCACAGGCTGGAGTTACAGCTGCTGCGGGGAGCAATGCAGCACCTGGGCCGCGCGGCTACTTTGGCTCGATCATCATGCAATGGTTTCAGCACAGGGATTTTTTTGCATCAGGAGAGTCAAAATGTATGATGTTTCATTGTTTTATTTTGATAAAAAAAGTGTGGTGGTTTTTCCTTTAGACTTTTCTTCTGAATTTTTGCTGGCATGGATTTTTCCATTTGACCATATTCTTATTCTGATTACAAACAGAGAGGAAGAAGGGATCTGGACATTTCTCACTAGTAGAAAAATGTTAAGAGCTCTGTCACTAACTCTGGGCTTATCCCTTTGCAGGCATCTCTTTCATGGTTTTCCCTGCTTGTGTTGCTTTCTACCCGTGTGCCGTAGACGCTCAGATCAAGAAGTGGTAGCATCAGCTGGAAGCTGGCAATGTCGTCTTCCCTAAGTTGCTTTTCTGCAGAGACAAACAGAAGGTAGCTGTTGCCTTCCTATAATTTTAGGTAGATGATTCAGCTGGGCCTCATCCCATGCAAAGTGGCACAGAAAAGTAATTTATAACCAGATCTGTTTCCATCACTTTCCTGGATTTTAATGCTGGAAGGGCCTGCTGTGAGCACTTACTCTGACCTGCTGCAGAACAAGCCTAGGGAAGCTCAGCCAGACATTTCTGCCTTGAGCCCAGCACCTTCTGACTGCGCTGCTTTTAGAAAACTGTCCAGCCTTATAAATAGTCTCCAAGTGAAGGACCCTTTAGTTTACTGCATTCCACGGTAATCCATTCCAATAGCTAATTACCTGATAAAGACGTGTGCTTTATTCCCAAATTTAGTTTGGCTGCCTTCAGTTTCCAGGCAATAGATCTTTTTCATAATGGCATTTTTTTCCCCTTTTTGAATTTGGCACCGAGAGAGCCATTTGCAAGGTTAGACTACAACAAAAACCTGGGATTCTCAAAATGCTGCTGTCATCCGGGGATTGAAATTCCTGCAATCCTGTGGGAAAGGAAACAACCCAGCGGTCATATTTTGGCCCCAGAAAATATTTAAAGTCCTTCTCATCTGCCCTAGATAGAAAGGTCAGTACATACACGAAGGTACTGTGGGACAGTATTCATAGCCCTCATCCTGACAGTGTGTCACTGCCAACAATGCAAAGAAGTACTACGAGTCTCCCATCCTCTGCGTGGTGTAACTCCATTGACTTCAGTTCAGGTGCTCCAGATTTACTTTGGAGTAATGGAGAAGAACATCAGCCTTGCTGTCTTTGTTTCAAGAAAGAGATGCCAGTGTTTGCAAAAGGGGCAAAAGAGGACAGGCTATTTCTAAGACACTCCTAGGAGAAGGGAGAATGGATGGAGAGTAGTAATCAGGATTTGTATAGGAGCAATCAGAAATGCTTTGGATATTGTGCCAGGCAGATGTCTGGAGGGTTCAAGGTACCCTCTGTGGACGCTCAGTCTGTCAAGACAATCTGTGTTAAGGAAGGAGTTTCCAGTGCGCCCTTTATGCCAGTGTTACAAGAACAGCTTCCACAATTATGGCAGTCAGAAGAAGGTGGGGTCGTTGCACCAACAACAGTGTCTCCTTTGTACCCTACCAGGGTGGCTTTTGGGTATCCAAAGGGCTAATCCAAAGAGCTGCAGAGAAGAAGCCCTTTGCAGTGCCCTTTGCACCAAATGTTATTGGCCCTACAGAATCTAGAGCTATGCCACATATTTTTCAAGTGCCATCTGCTGCAACCTCCTCCATTAACTACTTATTTACAGTGTGATCATTTGAGGAATCTGTCTATATAGGTAATGGATTCTGGCTGATTTTGTGAAATTGCTGTACCTGATTGCAGTAGATGTTCAATCAGCCATATGTCATCAGGGCTGTGTCTTAGATCTCCCAGACCAGACATGATGGAGACCTGTTACACCTTGATGACTACTTTTCAAATGGGACTAAGATGTATCTTGGAATAATGGAATGGCTCCATCCAAGCTGAACCCAGATTTCCTCTCTGGTAGGATATGAAAGGTGGAAAGATGCCCAAACAGGGAAACTAAGTAACTAAGTAGCCTTGTCTTTAAAAACTCAGAGGGAGACAAAGGAAGCTTGGAAAGGTGCATAGATCCAATCATTTGTAGTGAAGACTCTTATAGGAAGATAGAAGCTGGCTGCAGAAGAGAGAGAGAGCAATGCCACGATCTGGAGGAGAAGCCATATATAGGAGGAAAAATCCTGGACTTTTTGGAGGATTCCAACTGAGGACCAAAAATGTAGTTAAGAGTGAGGAGGAAACTGAAGTGGGGTGTGTGGCAGGCCTATAGTGGGTGCTCCCGTGCTGAGCCACTCGCCTCACTGTGCCCAACCAAAATCCAAGCCTCGAGTGCCTCCCCTGGGGCGCCTATGTCCAGCTGACCCCCTTCTTGGAGCACGCCTGCAAGTCTGGGGTAACCTCTGCCACCACCAAGGATCTGGTCTTTGTTTGGGATCTATGCCAGGGTACGCAGGCCTTGTAGACCTTGAGGGTGCTTGACCCACTGCGAAATCCTTTAACCTGAAGCATAGAAAGCAGCCTCCCTTAGTCAGCTGAGCAAAGGGAGCATAAAGGTGTGCCCAGACCCTCTCAAGAGTGTACCACAAAGCTTGCTATAGTGCATAGCATAGCATTATTGGGTAGAGAGGGTAGGCTTGGGTAAGGGTACAAGTCAGAGAAGCATCAAAAGAATAACTAACCCTGAGCAAACAGAACCAGCCTGATAGCTGATTAATACTCTTCTAATTGACTGTACACTAAGTTTCTGGTCATTTACTCACTTCAGCATCCCAGGAGAGAGAGAGTTGCAGAGGTTCAGGTTGCTGTGGAAATGGCCCAACATATCTCCTCCTCTTCCCAGAGAGCCTCTCTCTTAAATAGCCCTCCTGACCTCACCTTCTAGACCCAATCAGGGGCAAGTGTTGGTTGATGCTGACCAACTGATTTGAAAAGCATCACACCTTGACCTGGACTCTAGCCCCTGTTCCCATATCACGAGGTCAGAGCTCAAAACAATGGAGGCTAGATCTACACCTTCTTACCTGATCCACGTCACAGGCGCTGTAACCCAGGGTAGCCAGACTGACAGACAGGTGAGGAGACCAAGACAAAGAAAAGGAGGAAAAAACCCAAAAAGCAGGAGTCTGGAAGAGGATTCTTCCATGGGGTGATGTGTACAGGTATATCATTTTTTCATATGGATCCATATCTACCTTGTGCTACTTAAAGAGTTTTGGATTTTGGAGCTCTATGCAAAGTTTTCATGCCTGTTGGCTTCTATTATCACATGTCCCTGAAAAGGAGAAGTCTTAACCAGAGCATCTGTGAAACTGAGCTGTGGGACGTGCCCTTAAACTACCGAGATATCTATGCAGAGTGCAAGCTATTCAGGAGAACCTATAGCAGCTGGATTATGTGGCTGCATTTCCATGAAGAGTAGTCTGCGCTCAGGAAGCGGGCCAGACAAGCCAAGGAAAGACCTGGGGCCTTGATCTTGGTCCTACATTAGAACCCGCTCCCTGGAAGAGTTTCCAATCTCAGACAACAAGTAAATGCAAACAGATGGAGAAGAAGGGAACAGTAAGGCTGCACCAGTCAGCCTGAGAGGTGGTGGTCTCAGCACAGGCTGCTGAACCATTGTCAAGATTTTTGTTGTCGCCCCAGATTAACTACGTAACCCCCTCTCTCGTTTCACCCACCGGCACTGGATTAGCATGGACACCTTGCGATGCCACAGGAATACTGATAAAAGAGAGAGGGAGTTGGGAATTTCCACGGGAAGATGAGTCAGCTGCTTTGGGACTTGATGTCCACTTGGTGTTGCCAAATGAGCTGTGGCCTTGCACATTTCCTTCCTGTCTCATTTGCTTTGGAATCCCATTTCATAGATAAATATGTCATCAGGCTTTGCGTAGGAGAGAAAAAGGGAATTGGGAGGGAGAAGACTCACTCCCTCTATCAATCAGCAATGCTATGCCAGTCCTCTCTGATAGATGCTGATTACTAGCGTGTTGAATTAGGGCATTTTGCAGTTCCCAAAGCTGTTCAGATATACTGGGGAAGGTACTTTTATGTCTATTTTACAACTGAGGAAACTGAGGCACAAGACAATGAAATGATTGGTAAAAGGAGGTGTCACAGGAAGTTAATAGCAGAAGTCCTGACTCCCCTTGACCCCACCTCTTCTTTAGTCATGACTTTGCCACCAGTGAATCCAGAACAACATCATCTGTGGCTAGAATTATTTCCAGGCACGTAACATTGATGTCGAAATGAAAGAAATCTGACTGGCTAAGAAGAATTTCACTGCACGGATCAGCGAAACCAATACATCATTGACTGCCTGTTTGTAACCTGCCAGCCTCATTGCTTATGATAAATATTTAAAATATATATAATAAAATCTCATAATAGCAAGAAGACATTCCTCAGTGTGAGCATAATTATAGGGCATTAATTTGCGCTTGAAATGCATTAAATGAATTGCTCAGTGCCTCATGAGGTGTGAATAAATATATAATTTTTCACTCTTTGTCTTGCTATATATATATATAGAGAGAGAGAGAGAGAGATCTATAGCTATCTATGTATGTATGGTGATGCTAGAACTGGGGCAAGGAACCAGATTGGTAACCCAGAACTTCAGCTGTTTCCATTCATTCCCTGAAGGAACACAACAGTTGTGCAAATTTCTCTGCTCGGAGTGTGCCAGTAACCCTAAAGAGACCGCTCATAGCTGAGATCACTCTCCATACATCATTCAGCTCTTGGCTTCTTTCCTGGAACAATGATCTTAGGATGTGGACTTCCATCCACCAGCTCATTTCACATGCAGTTGACCTTGGAACTAACCTGGCAAACCAGAGCTGGTCAAAATGTTTCACTTGAACGTTTTTCCTTGAGAAAAATGGTTTTCTAAAAGGCACAGTCTCTCTGGGTGTTTATTATTACTAGTTATTATTTGTGCAGTTGTAGCACGTAGGAGCTGCAGTCATAGCCCAGGGCCCCCACTGTGTTGGATACTGTACCTCCACAATAAGAAAAGACAGACTGTGCCCCAAAGGGTCTGCACTGTAAGTATAAGATGAGGCCAGGGTGGATACAGACAGGAAGGGGAACACAGCGAGACTGATTTGATCAGCGAGGCAGGCATTCGACTCAGCGCAGCAGCTGCCTAACCATTGTCGGGTAATATCCATGCTGGAGTAGGTCTGGTTTTGACCATTCCCTGTCCACCCCCCCAAATTTCTTTTAAAATCCAGAAACCAAACAAAATTCCACTGGAAAAAGGTTGGGGGTGGGATTGGGAGGTGAGAGTTTGGATCGATGGATGGATGGGGCTGGCATAATTGGTCCTGGAGCTTTTAACCTCCAGGGGGTTGGTTCATCTTCAGCTAAACCGACCATCCTGCCATCACTCCAGCACTAGAAAAAATGGAGGGGGAAAGCTACTTGCCCATGTTTTATGTCCCTGAGAAAAATGTCAAAGAAAATGAAGATGGAGCTGGTTTGGGAAGAATTTTTCTTGAAAGATCCAGTGACAGAATCAGAGAATGATTTCTGTGATTGGAGGAATGAATGACTTCCCGAAAAATGGTCAAGAAAAATTCCAGGGGCTACTGACCACTTTTAAAATGATTGTTTGACGTTAGCAGGGTTCAAGTCATGCCTGTTTTGTGGTTGGAACCAGGTGATGAGGCCAGAAAAGTTAGTTATTTAAGGGTCAGGTCACCTGGGCTGGGAGAGCTTCCTCCAGCAGGCATTTTTGGGGAGCACACATACAAGCAGGGGCCTCCAGAATTCCCTGGATGTATATGTGAGTAGCTCGCCTTTAATTTAGCCAGTAAATTAGGGTTATATAACGTTAGCCACATGTTAAAAGGGCCAACAAGCCCCGTCTGCTCAAGGCGTTTTCTTTTCACATTCCTCCATCCTGTACCGCTTCCACTGTCTCTTCCTCTCTAATCAGTAAATGCTGTCTGGTACAGCTCGCCTAGCTGTGGATTTTTGAGGGAAGAAGGATAGGACTAGCCTTTTAGCTCCCTTTGCTTGGCTAGCTAAAGTGGGCTTGGCTTTTACTTTCCTCCAGTACAGGAGGCTACTTTTGAATGCTTCAGGCTAAAAGAAGCACCCCAAAATACCACAGTGGACTAAGCACCCCCAAGGTGTGCTGGGTCTGTGTACCCCATGCTGCACAGAGCCCTAACAGAGACTAGAGCCCGGGTGGTGGCAGCGATTACCCCAGGCTGGCAGGTGTGCTCCGGGAAGGGGGTCAGCCGGACATAGGTGCCCCAAGGGAGTGTGGTTTCGGTTGGGCACAGTCTTTTCCACCACACCACCCATTCATCAATCCAAACTCTTATCTCCCCATCTTCATTTCTGTACTTAAATAACATGGCGTGTGCTTTAGGAGGACTTCTTGAGGCCAAAGACTCTTGTGGAATGGATTCTTCCCAGGTGAGATCGCGGGGTCTAGCGCCGCCCCGCCTGACTGTGCCCTGTTCATGTCTCACATGGCAGACTGAATTAAACACAGCTTTTCTGCTTAGGTATCCAACCCTGTGATCAGTTTGCAGACAGGGCCAGGGGTTGAGTTTAAATCGCATCTTCAGAAAGAGCAAATCTGCCGGTACTTGCTGTCACACAAGACACCACAACACTATTTATTGTTGCTTTACACCTATCAGCCCTTTCTAGTCATCCTAGCCCTTTCCATGCTTTTCCCCAGGGCAGCTGACCAGTGTTATTCCTTGGCCTTACTTAAAGGTGAGCATGAAATGCTTTGCAGCCTCTTTAGATTCCCCCCAACCACACTCCGTTGGGACCAGAGCAAAATGCCTACCCTTTGAGAGACCTGTAGCATAGGCTGGGTAAGGATTTGAAATCTGCAGTCCACTGTCACCCAGAATAACTAATGTCAAAACATTTGCTAGGAAGTGGGGCAGGGGCAAGAGTTTTCCATTATTCTTATTGCATTGGGAAAGGCAGGCCGAGTGAAATTGCATGCACATATTAGCAAGGCAGCAAGAGTGGACTGATTTCTTTTACCCCTAAAAGAAATCAGTCCTCCCGTCTTCCTTTTTTCTCCTGTGACTGGTGAAAGCCAAGGACTGTCATTACGTCTCCAATAATGATGATAATGTTAATTCCATCTCCTAGATCTCAAAGCACTCTGCAAAGAAGGGTAAGTATGTTCCATTATCCCTGTTTCACAGGCAGGAAAGCCAAGGCAGAGAGAAGCAAGAGAGACCTTGTTGTCTGACAACATTATACTTGTTATTACAGATGACTCCTCGGAGGGTGAGAAATGAAAAAGATGAGAGGAAAAATAACGTGTGGGGGTTTTTTTGTTTTATTTTTTTCCCCTGTCTGTGCCCTCTGCGTACATCTCCCCATCCCTGATAGGGAACACTGTGTATTGCAGAGACCCAGCATGAGGGACACAAAAGCATTATTTATGCAGGGAAGCTTTTAAAACTTAATGTGGAATTCTTCCCTTAAGGTGGGTCTAATCTTGGAAGTTATGCCAGTAAAAATCCCACATTGAGGAGGATTGTCATTTATTTGTTTAGTTTTTGTCTGAACAGTTACACCGGTAAAGATCCAAGTGCAGATGCAACTATAACGGTATAAAGGTGACTTGACTTGTATATATTTTCCCTTTTCAGAGTGGGAATAACTATAGCTATAGAAGGCACCTTCATAGGGAGATATCTGTAGCCACTCTTGGGGGTTATGTGGTTTTAACTATATCTATCCATAGAGTTAACAGGGACAATTTTTGTGCACGGAGAAAGCCTCAGCATCTCAGCCTTACCTGTCCCCTTGCGGTGCTTTTATAGTTGTGAATTTCTGATGTGACAAGCTTTGGACGCTCAGCCTGGCACCATGTGTGTGGCGCACCGCAAGCAACAGTGGGATGAACCTGAGGATGCCCCTCCATACGCTGGATGCTGGGGACGGATTTTGGTAGAAAGCTGGTTTCCTCTTTTCCCCATGAATATGAATTTTCATTTCTACCTGGGAGAATTTTACAATCGTTGCTGTCTCCTGTGCCTGAAGAAGGGTGCCTGTGCCCGAAAGCTTGCAAATAAAGGCATTCTTTTTTTTTTTTTGCAATTATCTAGTCTAATAAAAGCTATCACCTCTGCCGCAACTTCGGATTCCTTTCCCCCAGCAAGTCGCTCAGGTTCTGCCATTTGTGGGGTTTTTTCCCCGTGGAAGCGAGAGCGCAAAGGTTTAACCAGGAAAATATGGGAGAGGTTGTGCCTTTGGGCTCCAGTTCTCAAAAGAGGATTTACTCCGCGGGAGCTGGGCACTGCCTGCACCGCAGTCACTGGGACGGAGGAAGAGCATGGCTAGCTCGGGGATCCGTGGCAGTGATGTCTCCGCGCAGGCGCATCCCGGCTCCTTCGGCAGGTTTTGCAGCCCACCCTGTGCTGCCACAGCTTGCCTCCCCTAGTTACCAGGCTAGCAAATTCAAAGGTAAAAGGGACTACAATGGAGAGGTACTGGTGGCCCTGTTGGAAAGCCATCGGGGGGGCAGTGCAGTTCTCTGTCCTTGCTTGCATATTACTAGCTATTTTCATCTTCTTTGGTTTTTTTCTCCCCTCCCAGTATTCCTCTGAGGAAGGAAGCGGATTAAAAATGATCACCCGAGGGAGGAGGCAGAGCCCAGGCTTCTGCCCGCTTTCAGCCCCTCTCCATCCACTTGCTCTGGAAGGAGGTGGTAGGGGGACATGGGCAGGGCACCGCGCCTGCCCTGGGCAGCAAGTCGGGAAGGCTGTGCAGATTGCTCCTTTCCGCCCCCGCGCAGCCCCACCGAGCAGGCTGCCATCTGGCCCTGTAATTGCAGATCCACGGCAGTTAACAAAAGGAGCCTGGCTGCCCTTGAGCCGGTTCGTTGCACGCACGTCGGGGCCACGGGATGGGGCAGGAGCGAGCCTCTGGGTCTCTTCTGCACTCTCCCTTGCCCTTCCTCCCGTCGCCTCCTGGCTCTCTGCTCCTGGAAGCACAACGAGGGGGCTTCTGGCTCTGAGCGACTGGGGTCAGGACATTAGAGCGTATTTTCCCTCCTCATTTCCTTACCAGCTCAGCTTTCTCCCCAATGCCTGATCGCAGCACATGCTTAGCCACATTTGCTGCTCCTGGGTATGAACCGCGTGTGAAAAATGGAGTCCATGCAGGCTTTAATGAGCCCTGTTGCTTCAGGCGGGCCCGTTACTGCCGAGCCAAAGCCGCTCTGAGCATTGTCGGCAGCAAACAGCTAGGAGTGACCTTCCCGCGGGAGGTAAACGACAGGCCACAAGGAGCTGCCATTTTAATAACAGCTCCGTCATCGAATAGCTTCTCTGGTTAACGTTGCACATTTAGCTTCAAGGGAGGAAAAATCACTTATCATTAAAACTGTATATATATTAGGAAAAGCTGAGCGCAGATTTAGAGGGAAAACCAAATTGCAGGGATGAGCAAATGTCTCCTGCATCAGCCATGCTTTATCTTCCCTGGGAACAAAAGATCACATAATTCCTTTAAAAAAAGGCAGCAAATGCAACTGGAGTAATTGTGTGATTTAGTGTCATGCTGATTCCATCTTGCAAAGGAAATAAAAGGCAGGGGGGTTGAGGAGGTTGGTCTGAAAGCAAAGGTGAAAAAGAAACATTTATTAAATGAAGAAATCATATCCCACTCTGGCACGTAAGAGCATTCACGCTCAGTTCTTCAACACGTCCTAGGACGGGGCTGAGACCCTCCTAAGGAAAAGTCAGGGGTGGCACTCGGGTTGCCCCACCTGTATTGCTGTCCTGTCAACCTCCAGCATTCGACTGTCGTGTGGGTAGCTTAAAAATATTATTATTATTTTTTAAATTGCAGGTATTTGCCTTTGCCCCCTAGTACTTGAGCTTTTAGAGTGGTCTTGGCTCATGTTTTCCATCTTGCTTGTAGAGCAGCTTAGAAAGCTGATGAGCTCTTGTGAATGCAAGTGAGGAGTCTCACGAATCCCATGGTTCTGGCAGCGGATGGGGCTTTAAGACAAACCCCAAATATTATGAGACTCACAATAAAATGATGATCGCTGATGGGGAGCAGAGGGAAGAGGAGGCTGAGTTGATCCTTGCTAGATGGAAGTAGGGAGTTCCCTGTCTGGGAAAAAAGGACAGAGAGCTAGTACCTAAAGCCACTGCTAGCATCTGATGAAGTTGTGAAAGCTTACGCAACTCTAATTTAATTAGTGTATCGGGTGCATCTCTACCCTGCTTTCAGCCTAACGCGGCTAACTGCCTTTCTCTACTAACCTAAGGGATTCACTTTAATGGGAATTGGGTGTCCAAATCCCTTAGGCATCTTTTGAAATTCAGCTTTTTATTATTTTAATTTTTAAAAGGTGCCAGACATAGCATCTCTCTTGGTGGGAGACTTCCGTCACCCATGAATGCTCCATCTGTTTACACCAGTGGAGGATCTGGCCTGGCAAATGGCAGGCTAAGAGATATAGTGCTGTCGATACCTGCAGGTGATTTCTCCTTGTTCGGGTGAGGGAGGCTCTCCAGGATGCATTATTGAGAGCATCCAGCCTCTTTATTCTGCAGCACCCTCACACAGGGGCCAGCAAGGCATCACAGGAGTCCTGGGGACAAATCCCTCTGTTTGCAAATCCCAGTGTGGGGCATGGCCGAAGATCCCACAGGGATCCCAAGCTGTGCAGCGGCCAAAAGACATGGCCATGAATTAAAGCAACCAGGCACCAAATGGTCTGAAGTCTGGATGGTGCAGAGCTACCTATGACCTGCTCCTTAGCTTGTGCTTTCTTGAGGTGCAGCAGAGAGTTAGGCCTGCTGTCACAAACTCTTAGCTCCTAAGGACTTCTGGTTGCACCGCAGTACAACCTTCACAGTCCTCTGCGTATTGCCAGAACTGGTCATGCAGCAACGCATACACAGCCTGAGATCCTTGCTGAATGCATCTGTATCAATCGATAGAAACACAGGGAGCGTGTAGAGCATCAGATCAGCGTGCAGATTGTGTGCAGGTGATCAAATTAGTGTGCAGGAGCGTGTAGGCTGCCTAGCTATAAAATCAAGGACCTCAGGAGGTCGGGGAAACCTGGAGCTCATTCCCCAATTCTGCCTCCAACCTACTGTGGACTGTGCAGATGCCGGGACTGTTTTGTGCCTCAGTTTCCCAGGTGAGCTGATTGTGACCAGCTAGTTGAAAGTGTTGGAGATCCGTGGGTTAAAGGTGCCATATCAGAGCCCCATTCTTCAAGAAACTGGGGACGTCTACACATTCATTAATGCGCTGTAGTTATTGTGCATTAAGCTTGTACTTGGATAACCAAGCACTAAATCGGTATGCAGTAACTTGCGCTACTGTATAATAGCGCTGGCGCACAGGTTTATAGTGACACTTACTGCACAGTAGTGTATTAGCATGGTTTTAGCCTGGCACACCACTATGGAGTGATATTAGGTCACTGCGCAGTTAGCGTCTTGTGTAGACGCACCCACTGAGTACTGTGGCCCGTTTCAGCAAACCACTCAAGTAGTTCAAGCAGCAGAGTAATCTTATGGAAGTTAATAGGTCTGTTCAAGCACTTAAAGTTAAGCATTGTGGTAAGTACTTCACCGCACTAAACCACAGCTCTCAGCATCTTCCAGAATTGAGCTCTGACCAGGCAGTAAAACATACAGATGGCCACATTAGCATTGCCAGCAGGTCTCTGCAAGATTAGCTCTCAAATCCAGTCCACGGCTACTTATATCATCATCCAAAGAGAAAAGTCACCGTACAATACCATCGTGTCATTGCGGTCCTGTGTACATAGCGATGATTTGGCAGCCTGCAGTGATGCCATGTCTGCTCCGGTGTTTCCATGATCTGTGGGGTTTTCAGGGTGCGGGCTGGCGTTACAAGCCTCTTTGGGCTGTTTCTGGAGATTGCAAATCTGGTGGCAGTACTGCTTTGGTTATCGAGGGGGGTTCCAGTGTTATTGTTGGGTTGCCTGGATGGCTTTTAGCATTTCAAGTCAGGAAGAGCATGACAACTATCAGATTTGATAAATTTAGCTAAATGAGGGAATATGAGGGAAATGAGATGATCTGGTTAGAGTGCAGACAGTATCTAGATTATACATGTTATACAGAGCTTTAGGTGTACGAGGGAGATCAGATTAGTGCAGCGAGGGGAGGGCGCAGATCAGTGTGTCGAGCAGATGCAGATCAGATGAGAGCAGTGAGTAGGTGGCCCGGGGATCATGTCCCTTAGGGGCTCATTTGGCCATTCGTGCTTCAAGGCTTTCAGCATGTTGGCGATCTATTCTGGACTTTATTTTCTATTATTCTGAAATTTGTCTGGTCATTTGGGTGTGGGTGGCCAGGTCTACACAAGGCGCTGACTGCGGAGAAGCCCGTGACTACTGTGCAGTTGTATCACGTGGCAGAAAGCGTGATGTGATGCTGCCGCGCGGTCAGCGTCGTGAAAAAGCCTTTCCGTGGTATGACTGCGCAGTAACTCCAGTTACTACACGGTTATTTAGTGTTTGTTCGTACAGGTACTAAACGACTGCTCGGTAATGACGGTGCAGTCAGTGTCTCATGTAGATGTGGCCAGGATGAACCTAAGCTTGATCAGGAGTTTCCATTGCTCTCTTCCTCACTGCTGTCTCAGTCAGCTCTAATCCCCTATCTACTCATTTCCCTGAAACGCTATGTCTGGTTTAACTAAAAACCAAAGCGGGCTCAGAAGCAGCAGCAGTGGCCTCACACTTGACCTCGATATAACAGTTGTGAGTTGTACTCTGTGCATTCTTCAGCACTTGCCTGTAATAAATTAATGGGAATTGTGCCTCCGTGAGGACTGCTGGATTCAGCTCTGATAAATAATATTTTTCTTTCATCGTTGGGCATTCCTGAGGATTGCATGGAAAGGAACCAATACATAGACCCAGGGCAAGGAAGGAGCAAGAGACCTGGGGAGCTGCCTATCTGCGCCTGTGGCAAAGTGGTAAAGGAGCTACTTCTGATAAGGGTCTAATCCTCGTAGAATCTGAGGCTCAGATCCTCAGAGGCATTTAGGCACCTAGGGGTTTGTCTACACAGGGAGAAGAGTGATCATCAATAAATCAGAATGTTAATTGAGAGCGCAGTGGCAGGTCCGCATCCATCCCTCATCATGAGCCATCGGGTCAGGGAGGAAGAGTGCCACTGCCTATGCAAAGTAAGTGGACTCTGCCTTGCACATGGTGGGTGCGTTTTCTGCGGAGTTGCCAGCAGTATGTCTACACGTGCAGCCCTATTAGGCCACAAGAAACTAATGAACTCTGCAGCAGGTTACTACTTGTAAACACAAATACCGTCCTGCGGTGGACTTTTTTAGTGCACAGCACAACACAAGTGCAGACAGTGATGCAGCTGGCTGGGGCACAAAGGTGCTTGAGCGCGGGGGCTGCCTAGCGGCTAGCACCGCACTAGAGCACCCCTGTACGCCAGCCAGCCCCTCTGCAGCATGTTGAGCCAGGTCAGAGCAGCCCCGGGTGGACAGGCTGACCCCCGCCCCAACCCTTCTGCCAGCCAGGGCTGCCCAGCCCTGCTCGACATGGTGCACTCACAAGCACACACGTAAACGTGGCATCCAGGAACAATAAACTCCAGCACACTACGTGCCAGCGTTTATCGCTGCAAATTAACGTGCGTGTGCAGAGGTGTCCAGTGTGCACCAAGAGCGTCCACATTGCAGGGGGCAGGGAGCAGCCAGAGTTGTAAATTTGCATCTGAACTGCACGTGCCTGCACTTTCCTTTGAAGACAGACCCTACCTTCATTTCAGTGGGAGTCAGGTCAGGGCCCCGGCTGCAATGCGGGGGTCGGAGTGTTAGGCCCAGCTTATCTCCGCGCTCTGGCTCCATTGAAATCAATGGGAGTTTTGGCTTTGACCTCAGTGCAGCAGGGTCGGGACTGCAGTGTTAACGACAAGGAGCAGTCGCATTGATTCTGCCGGCCCTATTCAGAGCAATGAGCACTAGCTCCAGTGCTAAATGATTTATTTTTGTACTGCCTGATAGATTCCTTTATTTCACTAGTTTTACAGCCTATAAGTCATTGCCACGGTGACTTGCAATCATGAAGGCGCTCACTCCCACAACAACTGCGTGAGGCACGGAGGTAACATAAACCTTATCTTTCAGATGGGGAAACTCAGGCCTGGACAGAACAAGCGGCTTGCCCAGGGCCACACCAGAAGCCTACAGCAAAGCCAGGGGTTGAGCAGGTCTCTTGAATTCCAGCGCCTGAACCATCGCGCTTTACCCAGATCTGCTTGTGGGACTGGGCTTTAAATTCAGAGCATCGGCCGAGGAGTTTTATCATCAGCTTGAACCATCGTGCTTTTCCTAGCTCTGCAGGTGGGACTGGGCTTTACATTCAGAGCTCCAGCCAATGCACTTTATCATCAGCTTCGATGGAAGCAAGGGCCAGTCTGCAGTTTGCTGGGCAGAGGTCCATCACCCCTGTGCACTCCTGCTTTTGCAGGTGTCGTGGACCTGCGAGATCCCAGGCCAGGGAGGGGTTGTGCTTACCGAAGATAATATTCTGTTAGTAATGAGAAAAACCATCACCATGACATCAAAATTAGCCCTATTCATGTTATAGTAGCTTCCTTTCCCCGGCTACCCCCATGCTCCGCTGTGTCCTCTCAGTCTTATGGGGTTGATTGCTTGACTGTACAAATTCACCCTGGGCAGAGGTTGAGCATCTGAAGAAGTTGTGCGAATGTGGCCCTCGGCCCTCACTGGGAAAGGATCTTAGCGGAAATCGAGGAGCAGGAAGTGGAGGAAAGCATGGTATGTGTGCACATGGCCTGGGTTGCTTTCTAAAACAATCAGGTTGGCAGATAAAAATACACACACATACACAAGCCCATAAAGAACATCTTCTGCTGTTTTTAGGGGCTGGGAAAAAAAAAGGAAGCAGAGGAAGAAGAATTCAATATTTCTATTTGTTCTTATCCAAATAAATTGAGATGTATTTGTGGAAGTGTCAGAGAAGCCCGCAGGAATGAAACTATAAAATAACACAGCTGCTTCACGAGTCTATGACAGACAGCATAGATTAATGTACCAGCGTTTTTATGGTCTGTTAACAACTGATATGGGTTTTAAATATATTATCTCCCATTGTATTGTCTGTCATTTTAAAAACTGCTCATGTCTATTGTGTTTGCTTTTAAGAGGTGCTTATGGAACAATCAGCCAGTCAGCTTCCCGATCTCTCTCTCTCTTTTTTTTTCTTTCCGTAGATATATCATCGTATTATTTTTTTTTCAAAATAGGTTTTCCCCAGCACTTTCATGGGCAATTTACTCCAAAACCTATTGAAACCCCTTATGTTCCTTAATTCTGGGAGCTTTAAAAAGCTTTTCTACCACCACACTTGGTTATTTTTGACTTGTGAGCAGGAGGGAGGAAGAGGGAGGTCAGGATGAAGAGCCTGAGGTCCCCCCGAGGGGTGGGGAGGCATGCTGGAGGGCCAAGGGGGCACGTGGGGGTGGAGAAGGCTGCAGAGGTGGTGAGTAAAGCAAAGGTAGGCAAGCTGTTTTGTTCTTCTGGTTTCTGACACGACTGCAGGTCAGATCTTAAGGACCCTTTGCTTGCACTGGCTCAGGTGTGGAGGATGCTCTGTATCTTGCAGGATTGCACCATAAGAAAAGGGAAGAGAGCAAAAGGGAGGAGGGGAAGATGAATAGTTCTAGAGGGGAAGATGAATCGCTCTTACAACTGCTTTCTCTGCCCTCCCCCTTTCTACCCTTCAGAAAGGCCAGCTGGCAATAGCCCAGTCTTCCTGTCTTGGAGGCACAGAGCACAGATGCTGGCAACTCTAGTGGGTTGTGTGGCTCTCCTGAGAGGGTGCTTGGGACTTGAAAGGTAGCAAGCATTTCTTTAGGAGCCTTCAAGCATTGTCTCGTGGCTACAGCAGCAACTAGAGAGCCAGGACTCCTGGGTTCTGGTTCAGATCCTAGGGAGGAGGGTGGTTTTGCAGCTACAGTAAGAGCAGGGAGGATACTTGGGTTGTATTCCTGCTTATAGGAAGACACAGTTTGAACAGGTGGCTGGAGCTATTTGCATGATGTCGCACGATGCATGATGATGCATGATGGCTATATGCATGATGTCGCACGATGCATGATGATGCATGATGGCTATATGCATGATGTCGCATGATGCATTATGGCGATAGTGGAGCATTTAGTAAATGCTGCCACCAAAGCAGACCTTCAGATGCATCTGTATGGATCCAGCATAACTTCATTGGCACAACTGTCCTTACGTGTAATTGCACCAGCTTCTAGAGAGCAGGATCTTAGCCAGTTGTTTCACAAATTGAAAAGGGCAGGAAGTCTGGTGATAGGAGCTACAATTGCTTGTGAGCCCAGGCAGGTGTCACAATGCTGATGGAAAGGGTTGTGGGATATGGGGCCTGCAATTCAGCAAAGAGGGAGAGGCTGGGCCCAAAGTCTAGGCCTTACTGCAGCCCCCCTGGATCCTTCCCTTTGGGGACCCAATCCAGGCTCCACCAAAGACCACGGGAGTCTTGCCACCCAATGGCTGCCTCAGTGCGAAGTGGAATTTGACTGCCTCGCTGCTAGCTAGAGATGTCTGGGCTGGAGAGTAGGAGTGGATGTGTGTGTTGGGATGTAAGGAGAGGATGTACAGGCACTGAAGTATATTATGCATGGGCTGGGCAGAGAGAAGTGTGCACGTGTGCATCTGAGTGTGTGTGAATGTGCACGCATGTGTGTGTATGTGCATGTGTAATGGCGCATATACCCCAGAATGGACATAGTGTGAGTTAGAGGAGACGTGTGTGTGTGCTGGCTTGGGGAGTGAAGCATGTGTATGCATTGTAGAGGGTGTTGCGTTGGCTATAGGGCAAGACAGGGACGTACATCTGCCTGATTTGAAGTTCATGAATATTGTGGTTTGAAACATATCCTCAGAGATGAGACAGTATGCCGTATAGCCCCACACTCTCCAGCTGAAATGGCTTCATGTGGTTGACATGGGGCTTGGGCTAGCGTCTCTGCACTGCTGGGAATCTCCCTGCTCCCACCAGCGGACGAGCGGTATGTGTGTGTCCTGGGGGGTGATGCTGTGCTGGTTGGAGAGGGTGGGATAGATGCTGGGTGGAGAGGTGCTTCTGCACCTGACTTCAAGGGATGCTGCAGTAGTCCTCATGGCATGGGAAAGAGGCTTATGATGAGCCCAGGGCAGCAACTGCTCATCCTGAACCTCTCCCGTGAGCCCTTGGCCTCCGAAACAGTCACAGGGAAGGCTCTGTCAGGACTCCTAGCCCCGGTGACTTTTCTCCTCCCTTTGTCTGGCTCCTCTTGGCTACCTGCCATGCTCACTTTTATTTTCTGCAAGCAAAGATCTGAAAGTCCCTGTGCCAGCGTGGGAGCATCAGCTATGCTTTGTAACTGAGCTCCCTTTTCAGCCACGCTGCCTGGCTCTTGCTGCTTTTCCATTCAGCGAGCGACAGCATCATAGATCACCACTAACTGTTTTCTCTGCCCTCCCCCTTTCTACCCTTACCCCCCCAATTCCAGACCCATGTGTAGCTGCTTCTCCTAGTGTGGAAGACAAAATGAGATCAATTACTCCAGAAGGCTTCTACACAGATGTAGCTGGGATGAAACATCTGGGCAGTCTTGCAGGCATCTGGCGTAGAGCTGCATTTCAAACTGAGTGTGGTGACATTAGTGGAAGAAAAAAACTGCCCATTGCCAGCTCCCGGTTTGTACCATCTGCTGTCCCAGTTACGCTGCCCACAGGCACCTCCCAGCAGACCTGGCCTGGACGGGGGCAGTTTCTCAGCCCCGGGTGGGGGAAACAGAACAAATCAGGAGCAAATGGAGCTCTCAGGATGGCTTTTTGCCCTCCCAGTGAGCGAGCCCAAGGGGAACAAGCCTGCCTTTGACTGCATGTGGATTGCCCAGCCCCTGGCAAAAGAGGTCTCGTGTTAAAGATGGCTTCTGGGATCAGAGGGGATGCTTCCAAAGCCAGGCTTTGCTTGGGTAATTTGTGCTGCAGCTCTTTCAGCGTAAAGAGGGAACAGAGACCGGGATAATGGATTTACATGAAAAGCAAGTTACAGTGGAATTCAGTTTTAGCAGCCGTTGAACCTGAGCAGCTCAGAGGCCTGGATCCAGCACAGCACTTAAGCATGTGCTTAAGCGTTAGGTTCATAACAGACTTAAGTCCCATTGAAGCGAATCAGACTTAAGCATCCAGTTAAATGCTGTGCTGCTGTGAGGTCTGAACTAAACGCTTGTGCCTTCTGCTGAAGTTCAAACTCACATCCTAAGTTTGCACTTATCTTCATGTCTGATCTCTGCTCCCTCCCAACACCACATGCATTTGTAAGGACTCAGGGAACCATATCAGCTAGGCTTCAGCCTGGGTTTTAGCTTGCTTGGGTGAATCTGTGCATGCTTTGGATGGCTTTCCTGAACCTGAGCTTGCATGGACCACATTGTTGGTCATGAGGGTCTAATAATGCCCCATCTACGCCCACACTGCCTACTTGTTTCCAGATATTCCTGCCTGCTGGAAAGCCCCCTGTAGAGCAGAACCAGCTGCATCTATGTCAGAAACATCCCTAAAGTGGATCAAAGATTGTGCTACTTGGGTCAGCCCTGATCACCCTGGATGAGGGCCACGTTTGCATGGGATATAAATACCTATTGCAGCTGGGGACAGCTCTGCTAGGAGCAAGTGTCAGGGTATAAGTCTAACTGATGGGAGGAAGGGAGTTTGGTATTTGTTAGGTGCCTTCTCTTTTTGCTCCCAAGTGGATCTCAGACCTTACACTTACTGACTATCTTAGGTTAGCGGCTCACCAGGTGGAAGAAGCTCCCACTTCAAGCCCCACTAGAGGCCCAGCTGGAAATTAATAGCACGGGCTCAGGATATATCTCTACTCCTTGCTAAGGGCAATCTTAAGGCCAGCAATGATCCCCCATTTCTCTATCTCTGATTCCTGGCTCATCTGCACCCCACCTCCTGCCTCTACTGTCCATAATTCAAGCAAGCACAGAAGGAAAGACGAGCAGCCCGCACACGGATGCCTAGAAGAGCTTTGTTCCAGGAATAGGAAGCAGAATAGGGACAGCCGCGGCACAGGCTTCAAGGTCTGATATAGGTGGGGAGGGGTGGCTCACATGGCTTCAGCCTTTCAAGGGCAACTTGCAGGTTCAACCCGAAGTATCGGGGTGGACCAATTCTCCGTTACGTTAAGGGAAGACTGGATGGTGCACCCCTTTCTCTGGGCCACCCTGCCCGCTCCTGCTGTCATCCCTTTGATGTGGGGAGATCTCCCAAGGAGGTGGGTGACGATGCAATGGAAGCAGCAGAGCTCCTATTTTTGCAGACGGTCTTCCCGCTGCGCACACACCTCGGGAGCACAACCTGACTAGCAACCATGCTATTGCTGGCGATGCAGCGTTGTGTTCCAGCCGTGGCGGTGCCCGACTCTTGCTACAGGCAATATTAATTTAAAAACGGATGATCCCAGCATAAGATACCATGTGCAGAGGCTTTGCCACTTCTCGGGGAGCTGTAGCATTCAGCCATTGGCCTGGGTCATATAACAGCATCCCCATGGCATAGCGATCTCCCAGGACAGCGTTTCTATCTCACATATCTTAATGAAAGCAGGTCTTTAGCAGTCTCCAGTCTGTTTGCAGTGGCATTTAAATGTTTGGCTGGCTCCAGTGGTTGCGTGTGTGCATGTTGGGGGTGGTAATGGATGTGTGTTTGCGTACATAATTTTCTCAAAAGGTTTGAATTGCTATATTCTAAATTACATTAGATTGCAAGAACAAAGATGCCCTTTTGATGCTCCATAGCAGTGCTGGAGATAATGAAAGGGAGAGGAAGCTTGATAAGGATGAAAGATAGCTTCCATCGGCTTCCCTTCGCAGATAAAGTGCTTCCCACATGAGGAGAATTTAGAATAAAAAGCCCCGCAAAGGTAAAACAAAGCAAACATGGATAAACGTACCTCTAACAAGATAAAAATATGCCACGGAGCAGAGACAAACAGGGTAATAGAGAGAAACACTCCAGGTAGAGGAGAGGAAGCCTTGTGGGCGAGAAAGGCAGGAGGCTAGAGGTGTTGTGAGCAGCTGCTGGCAAAAATCAGAGAGAAGTTATGGGAAAGCTGCGTCTTGGACAGCGCATGGGCCATCAGAGTAGGGTGCAGGAGACCTGGGCATCATCCCAGCTGTGTTAGGTTAGGAAAGCCTCTGTTTCCCCTCCTGCAATGTGTCTGTTTGCACTGCGAGCTCCATGGTGGGAGAGATTCTCCCTTACCATGGGTATGTGCAGCACCTAGCACAGTACATTGGGCTTGTGGTCGGGGCCCGTCAGCATTACCGTCGTACAAAAAAATACCTGCCTCCCTTCGTGCAGCACCTTGACGTCAGCGCCTCTCTTTCCAGTCCCGAGTTGGCAGAGGGGATGCTAACGCTCAGTTTTGCAGTCACATCTGTTTAAAGTTTTCAGCTGGAATCCGTAACCGGTTGATCAATCTGTCTCGGTGCCTGGCTCTGTCACCATCGTTCCCAGCGACAGGCAACGTAACATCCATCAGGTGAGAATCCAGCATGCCCTCCTGGACAGAAATGAACCATCACTCAGGGAAGAGCCAGGTGCGGTGTCATGGAGAGAAACAACCGTCGGCAGGGGAATAGTGCCGGGATGGAAGCAAATCATCCTCCAGGAGACAGCTCTGCCCGTGCATTGCAGAGAGACACAGGTGGCTTTGGGTAGCAGCTCCCCACAGCTACCTGCACGGAGATGACTTGGGTTGTGGCTCTGGGTTCCCTTGGATAATTCCCGAGTTTGCTCCTGGGAGGGAGGAGAGTTGTCCCATGCAATCATAGAAAATGAGGGTTGAAGGGACCTCAGGAGGTCACATCTAGTGCAACCCCCTGCTCAAAACAGGACCAGCCCCAGCTCCATCATCCCAGCCAAGGCTTTGTCTAGCCGGGTCTAACAAAACCTTCAAGGATGGAGATTCAACCACCTCTCTGGGTAGGCTGTTCCAGTATTTCACCCCCTCCTAATGAGAAAATTCTTAATATCTAACCTAAACCTCCCTTGCTGCAACTTGAGCCCATTGCTCCTTGTTCTGTCACCTGTCACCGCTGAGACCAGTCTAGCTCCATCCTCTTTGCAACCCTCCTCTTCCCCCTTGATGCCACCTGGCAACAGTGAAGAAAAGGAAGAGAAAGGGAATGATAGAAGTAAAGCTGTTGCCTCCTTATATACCTGGTTTCTCCCATGGTTTTGCTTGGGGTAGGTGGGACCTGAATACTACTTAGAGCTGCATGAGTACCGGGAACCTCTTTCTGGTCTGTCGGGCCAGATTCTCAGCTGGTGCAAACCAGAATGGTGGAAACACATTCATCTCCATCATCTGAGAGCCCTTCCTTTGCCAGGATGATGGATAGCGCACCCGGGGTGCCTCACTTCCTTTGCTCACATTTGCAGGTGTGCGTGTGTGTGCATGCATGCGTGCACGTGGAAGGTGTTCACTTTCAAAGCAGCAGCGGGTGCCTCGGGCCCCCGCCTACAACTTTTTGGCAATGCCATCTCAGGGCCTCTGTCCTTCTAATTGAAATCCAAACATTGCAGCTTTGCAGGATCCCAGAGTGGCGGCGGTCCTAATGGCTCTAACTGTGATTAGCAGAGCATCAAGCGCTGTCGGCTTTGAAAAGCCCGTGAAACTTCCAGCGTGCTGTCCGCTCTGCGGCTGCCATGGCAACAGACCTCAGGTCGCCATCGCTGAGAGATGCAACCGCTGTTTAAAAAGCAAAACAAACAAACCCTTCCCACCGCTAAAAAAAATGCAAAATCCCTCTTCTTGTCTTTTTGGACCTGATCCGTGCAAAGCTGCCGCCCATTTTGCACCCTCCGTTTGGTGTTGGGCGGGAGCAGGCGGGGCTCGGCCCCATGCAGAGCGCAGCAGGGGCAGGATGGACGCAATGAATTGGTGGGTGCCCACCCGTGGGCCACGTGCAACCAGATGTTGGCCCACGGGCTGTATTTTGCCCCGATGTAGTCACCGCAAGCTTAACTGGTGTCCTTTAGACAGCTCACCTTCTGAGATGGTCACTCCGGCATGTAAAAGTGGTATTTGATGTTTTCCCAGGTATTGCACTGTCTTTAGGGCAGTGATGCGAAGCAAAGTTCGAGTCCACGGCTGTGATGAGAGACTGCATTGGCACTTCCCGGTGAAGAAAATCAGAAAGGGACAGATTCCAGCTTCAAACCCATGTCGACAGCCCTGCTGGGTTTCCTGGGCATGGCACATGTGTAACAGAGGCCAGGATTTAGCCCAGTCTCTGCATGAATGTAAATATTGACTTCTTGGTTTTGTGAAAATTAGGATTTATTTTCCCTACAGGCAAATATTGGCCTTGCTTTCGCCTCAGTCAGTAGTTACCTGGCAGGTCAAAAAGCCCCGCGGAAAGTCAGCAGCTGTTTCATGTAGTACGTAACGCTACTCCTGGGCAGATTGGCTCCGGACAATCCATGCTCCCCATTTCCTACAGCAGGGCGGGCAATTATTTCAGCTGGCAAGCCACTTAATGAGTTTTGACGAGCTGTCGAGGGCTGCACGCATAAAATCTTTCCAAAGTTAGCATTTTAACAAATTATAGGGGGGAAAATGAATGATAGACTAATAATCAAACATCTACTGTAACCTATTTTAATTTTATTTCAAAAAATAATTTTGGTCCCTATTGATGTCTGTTTGAGCGGTGCCTATATAGGCAATTGCATAATAGCTCCAGATAAAGGCTTATCCGTGTATGCTTTGTGTGGGGGTGGGGGGTCGGGAGGTGTGTTTGCAGGGGTGGACGTGTCAGGGTGCAGGCCATATTTTGCCCAGCCCTGTCCTACAGTGCCACCGTGCCACCTGAGGTTGGCTCTGAGCCTTTATTGGTGGTCCCCCTCCCCAGTGCAGGGAGATAGCTTTCTTCAAGCACCGGTTTCTGACGTGCCGTCGTGGAAGGGCAGCGTGCACTGCAATGCAATCATCAAACCGTCCAGGGAGCGGGCATGCGTGAGAGATGATCCCGATCCTGCAGAGCTCTTAGAGAGGTGCTTAACTTTCTGCATGTATGTAGTCCGGTCACAGTCAGCGAGCTACCCACGTGCTTAAAGCAAAGCATGCGCTTAAGTATTTTTCTGCGTCCGAGTGCGTAGTGTCTTGCTGGTTGAAGCCCGCTTGCTTAGTTTGGGCAAAAGCTAAATGACACTAGATTGCCTGGTCTGGGAGGTAGAGAGACAGAGTTTGAGTCCGGCAGTGGGCATTGCAGCCAATTTGGGATTCATTTCTATGGGGGGAGAAGCAACATCCAATACTTCTGTCTGGCTCTGCTCCCCTACCCATCGTTGAACGATGCTGAGTACCGGCATTGTGGTAGGAGAGTGGTTGCTCTTATGGTCAGTCTTCACAGGGTTCCCTAGGGATTAAACCAATATACATTGCTCTCTAGAGAATCGCTGCAGGTCCCTGGGAAAGAAGTATTGAAATCCTATGAGGGACTTGTAAAATTTGATAGGGATGAAAAACAAGAGGCATCTCTAGAAATTACACTGAAGGGAACTGCAAGCGATCCCCTATAGGAAATGTGTCTACAGAAATACTGAAGGGATCTGAAGATTTAATTAAGTGTATTTAAGTACTTTAAAACCTGGTTAGTGATGTGAATACAGAGAGTCTGCATTTAATTGAGTGCATCTTTGAAAATGAAGGTAAAACGGCATCGCAACCAAGTGAGACCGATGACCATCGCCCTACATTTTCTGAAACGAAGGCTGGGGTCATCGTTAAATCGCTTCGGTGGCGAGCAACTGATCTGGGTTTGATGTGGGGCTCTGATGCGAGCTTGATGTGCAACGGGGGCAAATGTGTCCTCTCCCTCTCCTTCAGTTCGCCATCAGGAAACAGTAATCCTTTTTCTGTTTAAATTGGAAGTCGTTCGGGGCACATACCCTCTACTAGTAGGAGTCTGTATAACGCCCGGCATAGCAGAGGAGCTGATCTTTGTTGAGGCTAAAGATAATCATCAGCATCATAATCAGGGGTGCTCTCATGTAGCCAATGCACGCGCTTTTGATTTAGGATTTCAGAGCTTTTTTTATATGATAAAAAAATGACTCCCAGCAACCTCGCACAGCAAACGTCTTGCTAGTGCCTGACTCTCTCACCTACCGACACATGCGCTCATCCTATTAGCGCTGTAAGCGGGCAGGTTCGGGCATCGTGAGTGGGGTTATGTCATTGTATGGTCCCTTTCTCCGCTCCCCTCGTGATTATTGCACTCATTCACACCACGTGGCAGAGGGCACTGCTTGGGCCTCATTTTTAGGGGCAGACCGGTAGTTTGATGGAAATATCAACCTGAGAGATGTAACCCAACCTGGCTATGAGGAAGATGTAAGGAAGGGCTCTCCAGGGTGTGAGCTGGGCAGCCCTGGAGGAGGATCCATGGGAGTTGTTGCACCTGGGTGGAAGCTGTGAGCAGGACTCTGTGACCTTACTTCGAGAAAAGTCAAACCACAGGAAAAGGGCAAGTTTGGGCCCTGCACCATTTTGGTTTGCTTCTGAGCAAAGACGCCTGCTCCCAGTCTGTAATGACAATGCGCTAGGTACTTTTCAAAGCAGAAAATGAAGTCTCAGCCCCTGTTGGGAGACTTGAGCTCACGACCATGCTCTGCCACATCTTCCTGCGTGACCCCTGGGCAGATCATTTAGCCTGTTTGTGCCTCAATTTCTTATCTGCTAAATGGGCACACCAGTGTTATCTTAGCTCACAAGCGCACTTTCCGGATAAAGACATTACGGATTGGGAAGTACTCAAGGATTTTGGTCCATTCAGCTGAAGGAGTACTTTGCATGGTAAACGTTGGGAGGTGATTGTAGTTTGATTATTCGAGCTCCCTGGTAAGTACGAACAACAACGAGTGTTTTATTTGATTTTTTTCTGAATGCCAGCCATACCTGCCACGATGCAGGATCTATAGCAGTCTATCCGTGCCTGGAATCTGCTGTCAGTCATTTTCCACCTGGATCCAAAGCAAACAGGCACGTTGCTTGCTGTTAGTTTACTGCTAACATGCCTTGCTGGCGGGCAGGCTCATGAATTCATGGGCAAGAGTCGCCGTGCTAGCCATTGGGCCGAGCCGTCAAGTGTTGGGGTGGCATTGCTCTCTGACTCGGGATTTGCAGAAGGTCTTCAGAGGGGGAGACAGGTTGCTTCTTCCAGATTATTAAATGATGCCCAAGCTACATTCACTCAGGACAGAAACACACAGCCTCCGCTCCAAACCCCTGCTCTCTACTCTTAAGATCTGAATGCAGATACCATGGCTTAAAACAGTGGGGAGCCAACCTTTATGTCAGGCGTGCCACAAATTATCCCCGTAACCTCCCCAAGTGCCACTCCAATCCCTTTCCCCTGCCTGATGTGCTGCTCTGCTTTCTGCTTCCTTCCCTGCACTCCCTGTCTGATTTGTATCTTTGCCTTCCTGCCCTATCTGCCACTGTGTGAGGCTGCTGCATGCTGCGCACAGAGGCTGCCCAGGCCTCAGGTTGGTTGGTTCGTCACCCCAACTTCAAGCCAGGGGTGAGGTTAAAGATGATATGCCCTTGTTGCCACAAAGCACACAACGCAGTGCTTGCGCCAGCAGACAATCCCCATTAGTTGTCAGCAATATAAGACCTATGAAGCAGATATATAGATCTAATTACAACCAGCAGAAAGAAGTGAGATGGTTACCTACTAAGCAGCATATCCTGTATCATGTATATCATATCGTCAGGTATTTCTGCTGATGTGCACTAGCAGAAGCTTACGTTTGCTACCCAGACCTATGGGTAAGATGAACTCTCAGGCAGATCAGATCAGTGGCCCATTTAGTAGGGCAGCCTTTGGCAGGAGCCAGGAACCCATTATAGACAGCCATGCAGACTTACTTGCAGCAAGGGGGAGCATACTACAAGGATGGTTTTATGGTTAAGACCCATGATGGGGCCTCTGGGGACTCTTGGAAAGAAGTGGATTCACTTCTCTGGGTAAAATTGGCATGTGCTCCTAAGTGGTTTAGGAACTGATGTCCTATTTTAGGAGAGCGAGTCACATTGGGTACTGTTAAAAATGTTATTCTCTCTGTTGGCAGGGGGCTTTGGTCCTTCCTGCATCTGCTTCACTTGCATAGACAGTTCTGTTTTTGGGTGGGCAAAAACAGCATGTCACTAGGCGCATCTGCACGTTCAATTACTACAGCTGAATATACTCTGGTTCAATTTGTGCTGGAGTAAACTAATCCTGACTTTACCGTCTACATGTTGTTTAAGCGGCGTAATTTACTGCGCTGCTGCATAGCGCTTGTATGCGATGGGACTATCCGGCAGCGCAGTGAATTAGTCTACTGCACCCTAATTGGCGGGCATATATAGATGGTGATGCTTTGCTGCTCAGCAAATTAGTCTGCTGTGTAATAAAGCATCTCATGCACACGTGCCCACCGTGTGCGTGTGCAGCACCTGGCACCACAGAGAGACAATCTCACTTGGGCTCCCATCAATATTGCCATAACAGGTGTCTTCCCCCTAGCCACCTCTTACAGCTAAGCCTGGTCTGGGCACCAAACTCCCTTAATCGCATCGGAAAATCCCAGCTCTTTTGCAATACCGCCCCATTCTCTCGGTACTTTCCTCCCTGCTTCCTGTTTCCCAGGGGCTGGGTTCCTGGCACAGACCAAAAAGCAGAAAGAAGAGACTGGCAATGTTTCTGAAACCCCTTGTAGATCCAGCCTGCCTCCCCCTGTTTCTCCCCCAACACTCAAAGCTGTTTCCTTGCTTCCTTGACAGGGTCGCTGAGAAATGGCAGCTATGATTAAGTATGGTGACAACTCCCCCGAAGCTCCCCTCCCTTTGTGCAAAGACAGACATATTTAATTATGATAGAAAGGAGATCCTAGTGCACGCTGCAAATACTTGAGGTGATTTGAAGCGTGAAGCTGCATACGTTCTTCGAGATTTGAGCTCCCAATCTGTTCAGGCTTGTTTAGATGGTTTCTGCTGTTTATTCCCTCTATATTTCTGTCTGCTTTCTAGCACTCAGGGACTTTGGGAAGAAAGGTCTAAAAAATAATTGCGAAAGGGTTTCAACAACTTTATTCCATTCAGTGGACAACCCTGCCCCGCCGCCCCCCACAAACCTTTACTAACGACCAAAGTGCAGGTTTAGGCAAGGACGGGATATCGGTGCTGAGGGAGCCAATTAACTTTGTGCGGCCAATTTTCAATCCCATTCCTCAGGATTTCGTTTATCTCCCCCTCTCTCATCTCTCTGGGTCTTATGGCTTCTGTTTTAAAGCCAGTATCTTTTGCTCCAGCATTTGATACCGGTGTCATTGCTTTTGACAGCCGTTCCCAGCTCCTCTGTCTCTCCGCGCTTTCAGTCCAAAACAGAGATGGACCCGATAAAATCTCAGCGGTGCGGCGCCCAGACCCCACTTCTGAACTTTGCAGTTGGATCTAAACTGTAAGTGTCTCCGTAGCTCTAGACGTAGCTGAACCAAAGGTTGGGTTTTGGATGACTCTGATCTTTAACTAGGTTTGGACCTGGACTTGAACTCTGCTCTTTTGGGTCAGTTGGTCTAACTCAAGATATCACATCTATGCAGAGAACCAGTCCTGATTTTGCTGGTCTGTGTCCTTTGGCCAACACGGCTACCTCCAGTAACCCAGCAGCCTTCTTTTGTGACCCCCAAATCCATCCCTGGGCAGGAGCTGAGATATATAAAGTGGTGATCGGAGCTATTTTGAGGATTGCATCTTGTGCCAGCTGTATACTGGGGCAGAGCACAGAGCCTGGCTCCCCTCTCCTATAAACTGGGCTGAATGGAGAAGCCCTCATCCCTGCATGGGCCTTTCGTTACTGCTGCAGTAGAAGATAATTGGGAGTCTGCACCCACCTGAGTCACAGGAGAGTTCCTCCCTAGGATCCCATTGCAGAGCCAGGTGGTTTCACCTGTGCAACACCTCCTACGGCAAGGGGGTTACAATACACAGGTGTGTGAGAAGGCCTTGCCCAACACAGTTTGGAAGGAGCATTCGGCTGAGAAGCAGCATAACAAAGTGGGGGCTGAGCAGGGCATTAGCCCAGGGTTACCCAGGCACTCAGGTCTCCAGTTAGAGGAGCGAAGAAGCAGACCTCCACTTGCTCCTCAGGGCCTGACGGAGTTTATGGGCTGGCACTTCGGAGATGTCATCGTTTTGCTTGTAAGGTGAGTGCCTTTGTCTGAGGAAAAGCTGAGAGACCGTAAACACTGTGCCCTTCCATAGGAGACTTACTGAGTCGCTTCTCAGGGCAGAACAACAGCCTAATAATCTCATCCTACAAGGGCCGTGCTTAAAGAAAGCATTGGCCGGGGAATCGGGGCTCCGTGAGCGTGCAGCCAAAGTGCAAGGTTAGCCCTTGGCTAGACTAGCCTGAGCACAGCTCCATCCACACTCCCTGGTGACCTTGGCAGGCCAGTGAGCCTCCCTGTTCCTCGGTGCCCTGCTCGTAAAATGGAGAGGATGGTCCCAATGCTGCATTTCGTCTGCTTGGATTGTGTGAGCTGGTGGAGACAGGTGCTGTTTCTTACTCCTACCCTGTGCAGCGGAGTCTCCATTTGCTCGGAGCCTCAAGTGCCTACTCTAAACCGGCAATATAAGGATTTTATTATTTTTTTTTAAGATAATATTGTTTATTTAAATTGAGCAGGGTGCCTTGAAATGACAGCCCAGGGCAGCAGCACTGGCTCGGAGGAAATGCCCACAGACATGCTCTTGACCACGTCTCTCCCACCTCCTCCTGCTCGCGTGCATCAAGCTTGGGATTGAAGCTGCCTTTGGGATGTTCCCTGTGACACCTTGATCTCTGTGATGCTTGAGAGCAGCCATGGGGGACATCTCCAGAGCTCCTTCCTTGCTGCTTGCACGCCGGTTTGGGGTCTCGGTGCAGACGTACCTTGAAGCCAGTACGAAATATGCCACTTCCACTTTGTTTCAGAGCTCTGACACTCGGGGAGGTGGCACGGAGCCGCCCTTCAGCTGGTGCAAATTCATCAGCTCCTCTGGAAACCCCATCCCTTGCATTGACTGCTGTTCCTTCTCTGACCAGCGCTATCGCGTTCAGCCTCTGCTAGCGAGGGGAGGGTGGCAGGTGAGGCTGGTTTGCGGGCATTTCAAGTTTAACTGGGAAGGAGGCTTCCTTCTGAATGAAGGCTCAGCCTACTTGGCACAAGGCAAAGAGCGGAGCTGCCTCTCTCAGAGGAAAATAAAGGCTATCTGATAAAGAGGAAATGGGTGCCTTTTTCTCCTCCCTAGGAACTCATGGAGTTCCTGCTTTTCACCTCATTAACCAGAGGCTGCAAGAAGAGCCTTTTGTGTTCGTGTGCGCTCAGGATTAAAGCCCAAATTGAAGTTCTCCAGGTATTTCTAAAAAATAGTGCCAAGATGGGAGTCTTCCTCCGACCTCGCGTACAGTGGTTTGAAAGCCAATTCCGGTTTTGAACTTGGTGCGTTTCAGTCCGGGTCGCTAATAACAGCCTTATCCAGTGCGCTCGATACAGCCGCAGGAGACGGGAAGGTGAGGAGCGCTAGGAGCTGCTCCTGTCTAACCCAAGACAAGCAACGGAGGTGGTTGCTGCTGCCGATCCACTGCTGCCTGGCTTGGCCTAGTGGTAACCAGTCCACAGACTTATTAGGCTGTCATATGTCCTCGGCGGTATGGTGGCCACGTGGTCGTCAGTGGAATACAAGCTGAATCCTTTCCTCTGTTTTTCTAAGTATAAAGATGTTTAACCTGCCCTCTGTCTTAAACTGCTTCCAGGAGGCTTTTGTACCAAGAGCATCTGCAAGTAGGAAAGATGCTCCTGCAGCAGATAGCCCCTGTGGCTTTTCTTGTGTAATTTGGGCACAAAATTGAGGTTCAGTTCAGACTTTTCTGTGTGAGCTTAGCTTGTTCTTTTGCATCTGGCTTGAACTTCTTTCCCTCAACTTTGTCTTGTTTATTCAGGTGGCAACTGCTTCAGGGCTGGGATGGTGCTTAGTATAGGCATGAATCATGGACTCCCCTGGATTAAGACCTTTAGTCACGGTTGTAGTATAAGTACTAATATAGACCTGGGGCATTGCCTTGGTTTTTGAGCCTCTGCTCAGACAATGCTTCATGTCTTTCTTGACTGCCTCCAGCTTTGACGCCTTTCCAGACTTCCCATAGCTCTACTCTCTCCATTACTTCTCCCGCACCATCACATTTCCAGCTATCCGTATCATGCTTGTGATCCCAGACTGACCCCGTGTCTGAACTGGACCCCCTGGGCAGCTAACCCTCCTAGCCTAGATGTCTTCTCTTATGCATGGGTGTATATATAGTATTTTGTTAGGGAAGAGGCTTACACAGATGCAGAAACATGCCTGAGATGCTCATTGATAAAAATGGGGATGCTTTCATGAGAAAATGCCACTGTGATTTCATTGAATGGGAAATCAATAAGACTCCAGTATTAATTATAGTGTCTGCGATGGGGGCAACGACTAAAAAAAAAACAAAGAAAAAAAAGAAGAGATCTGAATAAAAGCTTTTATTCTGTATCTGCTTTGGGATTAGTTACAGCTCCAGACACATCTATCCCCCTCACTTTTCACCTTCCTCCCTTCACTGATCTCCCCCATCACAGCTCTCACTTTTTTTCCCCGCTGCTTTTCTCCAGGAGCTGCACTTCAGCATTTACCCTGGGCTTTCAAGGGAGAAGGGAAGAAACCTGCCATGTGGCGGTGAAGGTCACACGTACTGCGGGTATAAGATGAGGCGGCCTCCTGAGAGTAAACAAAAATTAACCTTAAATTAAAAGCGGTTGTAATCTTTGATTACCCGCCTGGTTTTGCAAGGTGCCAAAGCCCATTTTGTTTCTTGTTTCCTTGGAGATTTTACCCGTCCCCCTCTTCCAGCTATGCTCTCTCTCTTTTTTTTAAAAAGCAGGTTTAAAAACAGCTATTAGGAGAGCCTGTTAATCATCCATACCAGCCTGTTAATAGCACTCTGGCCACGGTTAATCACGGCGAGCTGGAAAGATGCTGAAACTGCTTTTAGCAGATGTAATCTCCCCTTCCCCCCCCCCGCAGCTCTCCCACACCCCTTTAAACAGCATGCCCCTGTTCATCAGGAGTTTCTTTTATACTGGAGTAAGGTATTTGAATGCATGATGTGGCTTTTAATTTTTTTTTTTTTTTTAATTACTTTCCTACGTTGGATCCCATTACCATGACACTGCTGTGTAATCGGGGAAGGTCTGTGCTACGCGGAGCCCAATTTGCATTGCGGCTGGAAAACAATGTCACTTTATTTTTTGGACAGGTTGTAAAGAGAGAAATTCTGGGGCTTAGGGCCACGTACCAAGAAACTGTAGGCATGAGCCTGAGAAGAGGATTCTCAGGGGACTTTCTAATTCCACTAATAGCAGGTTGAGCCTCAGAAAGGCTGCAGCCTCCTCCTTTATTTAGCACCGGGGGAACTTCCTTTTATTCATCGATGGCCTTTTGTTTCGGATCTGCTGTCAGTCGCATTTATAGCAGCCTTCGCAACAGAAAATAAATAGTGAGGGTGATCTTGAAATAGCATTCGCGTTTCCGGGGGCCAAATTCCTGTCTGGTGCAATGTCATTGTGTTGTGTTGCATGGTGCTCCTCGGGCTGGTGCCGCTGCTCATTTAGGCAGGATTTACGTCCAATTTGGTAAAGCACTTAAGCACAGGCATGACTTTAGCACATTCTTTTGAAGTGAGGTGGGTGCTTATGTGCTCTGCTGAACGAGGGTTCGGCGTGCAAAACGGCTGCAGCTTGCTTGCCAAGGAGGCTGACGGCTCAGGAATTAGGGGGAGAGGAGGATCTATTGGGAAAAGCTGCAAAACGGAGAACTGGCTCATCGTGACTTTAGTGTTTGTGGCATGCTTCTCAGCTCTCCGGGTTTTAAGTGCTGCTCTGGATGCTCTTGGCATCAGCCAAAGGAGCTCAACAGGAGCAAGGTTCACCCGTGCTCTGCACGTAGATCAGACATGCCTAAACATCCAAGTCAGACGAGGTTCTTTGGGTAAATGTGGTATCTTTTATTAGACCGACTAAGTAGTTGGCAAAATTGTTCTTGGCAAGCTTGCGGGCACAAACACCTTTCTTCGGGCATAGGGAGAGTCTCAAGCGTATGAAGAAGGGTGTTTGGGCTTGGAAGCTTGTAAAGAACAATTTTTATTAAACCAACGAAATAGTTGGAAAAACTTGGTTTTTTTGCATGCTTTCGGGCACAAACGCCTTTCTCCAGGCATAGGGAGAGCCTGCTGGCGTTTTGTGTGCTCTCCTGGATGGAGTGAAAGCCCGCGTGCAAAACACAGGTCTATGAAAATGCAAATGTGTGCCAGCAAGGATCAGGGAGAATGGGAGATAACAGGTGTGAGACAAGTATCAAACTCTGCTCTTTTTGCACTGCTCGCTGACTGGATACCAAATTGGTGTGAGTCATACCACACAGACTAGGAGGGTAGTTAAGCACTGGAACAGGCTACTTAGAGGAGCTGTGGTATCTCCATCCCTGGAGATTTTCCAGAGCAGGTTTTGACAGGCACTTGGCTGGGCTGGTTTAATCGGGGGCAATCCTGCCCTGAGCAGGAGGGTAGAGTAGGTGGTCCCTTCCAGCCCTACTTTCCTATCATCTGAATGATTGCATCCCTTTTTATACACACTTATCAGGTCTGCCTTGCACCTTATTTGCAATAAGGCAACCGGCTGCCATAGCAGTACTCTTTTCTCCCACACCAGGGATTGCATTCGTACCCACCTTGCACATGGTGTCACAAGGTGCAAGTGTTCCCAGCAAACAACCTATCCCATCACTTGTCAGCACTGTGTTGGCCTGGCGAGGTGGGATCTGGTTCTCCACTAGTGCGTGGG
>JAGPOW010001806.1:4592445-4644552 GCA_030014935.1 Caiman crocodilus | reverse complement strand
AGCAAAGCAAAGCAAAGCAAAGCAAAGCAAAGCGGGTGGAAAAGCAGCTGGCGAAACCCCAGGCCTCTCTCGAGAAGAAGGTGCTTTCCATCCCTGTCCACGGTGCTGAAGGATCCGGGCGTCTTCCCGGTTGCTGCTCGGGCCCTAGCCTGCCGCTGTGCTTATCTTGTTCGCTTACGTGGAAATCCCATTTAGAGGCATTTTAACAAGGCCACCCACCTGCATGTGTGTTAATTGTCGTTCTGGCTGTTATTGCTTAAATGACAGATAGGGGAGAATTCTGCTGGTTGACAATAATTGTTCTCCTAATTACAGGAATGACATTTACTGGAAAGCCACTGCAATCCTATTACCTTCTTATGCTCAGTTCTGCAACTTTGCACTTACACTCCCTGTCTCCCAGTCTTCTTTGGTACAAAGCCCTCCAGACACTTCTGACCAGGCAGCATAACATACAGCACGAATGCCCTGTGAGAGCAGCCTTTTTCACTTGGTTTTGCTCTGATCCAACTCTCCAGGCCCTTGTTCTGCTCCTCGCGGCAGAGATGCAACTCTGAATTCAGCCTGTCCGCTTCTATTTACACCAGTAAAAATAGGTCTGTGGCTTCTCCATGGGTTTTAACTGAGTTAATCTGAGTTTGCACCCGGGTAAATTACAGCAGAGTCGAGCCTGTCGTGGAGTTCCCAGCTGGGAATATGGGAAATTCCTCTCTGGACCTAGCGAAAGCTCTTGCAGCAGACCTGGTGCGATTCCCAGGGTCTGGGGAGCTGACCTAAGCAGAGTTTGCTCCCTCTGCACACCCCGAAATAGGGATTCATTTCTCCTTCTTCAGGTTGCAGGGTTCAAATCAGCTGATGCTTCAGGCTTGAAGACGAAATAGCTCCACTGACACTCCAAGACCCAGCAAAGTGTGAAGGAAGCGGGAATCCTTCATCCTGAACCTGCCAGACCTTACATCTCTATAATGTGTCTTCTCGGGCCAGGCAGTTAGATATGGATTTTGCCCTTGACATTTTTCTTGTGGCTAATGGTTAACATTTGAAGTGATAAAGCATCCAATTGGGGCTTATTTGGAACTGAATTGTCCTGGTTTGAGGGTAGCCTGTGTTAGCCCAAGCCACGCAGTGCAACCTCTTTTGCCATGCTGGCTCTATTGACTGACATGCAGAATAACACACTTCTGAAAGGGAGAAACCTGTGCTCTGCCTCCACCATTTCTCCAGTTCTCATACCCTTTCTAACTGGGAATACTGGGTGGAACTTGGCCTTGGGTAGACTTCATCCCATATGCCCATTAAATCCCGTTCAGGCCCTCTTTGGGGGCCGTATGTGGTACACTGTTCCCTTTGCACGGGAATGCAGATCACCCTTCAGGTACTCCTGCAGTGCAAATGAGCAATATTAATACATCCGTGTTTCAGCAGAAGAATAAGGGGAATCCAGCTAACACCTCGAAGAAGTTCCCTACTGAGAGCCAGTATTTCTCTTCCTGAATTGCAGGTAGCCCATTCCATCTTTTGCATCTTAATTTGCCCCCGTAAACTAGTGAAAGGTGCCTGTGAATAATTTATTTGGAAGCCTTTTAATATTTTATAAATGGTTGTAATGAGCCAATGTTCTGTTTTGTTTAGCTGTTTATATGTCGTTAAGTCAGGAGGCTGTGAACAAGATACTTTAATTTAATATGTTGCCCTCAGAAATATCTTTTAATAAATAAAGTGGTATAGTTCTTCTCTGGAGAGCCAGGGTTTGGTTAAGCCATATAAATGATGATGCCTTTCAGTAGCTTCCCCAAGCCCCCACTGTCCATTCCTGTTATATGCTTAGGAATGAACCAGCTCAAGTTAATTAAAGGGGGGGTGCTAACCAGGGGTAAATGTATATTGGTGCTGCCTTGAGGATGGGCAGCCCTGGATTGTAGTAGGGTGAGTGACAGCAGAAAAAGAAAAGCGAGAAGGCACTAGAGAAGCATGGGTTAGTAGGCAGGAGGCTGGATTTCGGTCCTGATTTGGCTACTAACCTATGTGACCATAGACAGGTCTCTGTGCCTCAGGTTACTCAGATTATTGGAGCAGGCATTGGCTCTGTGTTGGTCCAGCACCTAGAGCAGTGGGTAGAGGCTGGGGGTATCAATCTCGACGACATGGGACTGTTTCTCGTCTCAAAAGTGCCCAGAAGATGCAAAGCCTGTAAGAGAGTAGGCGGCCTCTGAAGAGTTGGGGAGAAGAAGGTGAGGAAGCGCAGGGGTGGGATGGGAAAGCAAGAGATGACTGGTGAGCCCTGCTCAAAGGGGTAACGGTTGGGGCCAGCACTGAAAGCAGGGGGACAAGCGGTCTGCCTTGGCATGAAAGGCCTGACGCCTGCTGTATCTACCCGGGAGTCCTGGGCTGGTGCTCCCAAAGAGGATGGGCACCCACGCACCTTCACATCAAGGAGTGAAACCTTGTGGATTTGGATGAGCCCCAAACCATGAGCTCGTGGTGGGAGAACGGCTGTATTTTTTTTGGACTTCACTTCTCTGCAACCACAGGTTAACTCTTTTTTTCCCATCCTTGGCCATGTAACCCTCTGGGGAAAATGAAGCATAGCCATGTCCTTCTACTGGAAAAGGACATCTGAGATGGGAGGCCTGGGAGTGTGAGTTCATGCATCAAGAAGCAACAGGGTCTTATGAAACTTCAGAGCCACGTATTCTTGGGGTGGAGCAGACCCGTGCACCGGGACAGGCTGGGGCTGACTGGCTGGCCAGCAGCTCTGCAGACAAGGACCTGGGGGAGACGGTGGGCAATAAGCTGAATATGAGTCAGCAGTGCGCCCTTGTTGCCAAGAAGACTAATGGCATCATGGGCTGCATTGGTAGGAGCGTTGCCAGTAGGTCCAGGGAAGTGATTCTCCCCTTCTATTCTGCGGTGGTGAGGCCACATCTGGAGTCCTGTGTCCAGTTTTGGGCCCTCCACTGCAGGCAGGATGTGGACACGTTGGAGAGAGTCCAGCGGAGGGCAACAAAAATGGTTTAGGGGCTGGGGGACACAACTTGTGAGGACAGGCTGAGGGGACTGGGCTCGTTTAGTCTGGCGAAGAGAAGACAGAGGGGGATTGAAGAGCAGCCTTCACCTCCCTGCAGGGGCTTGCAAAGAGGATGGAGCTGGGCTGTTCTCAGTGGTGGCAAACGGCAGAACAAGGAGCAACGGGCTCAAGTTGCAGCAAGGGAAGTTGAGGTTAGATATTAGGAAAAAACTTTCTCGCTGGGAAAGGTGGTGGACTCTCCATCCTTGGAGGTTTTCAAGACCTGGCTAGAGACAGCCTTGCCTGGGATGATGTAGGTAACCTACTGCTCAAAGCAGGATGAGCCTTGGCCTAGATGCAGCCCCCTGAGGTCCCTCTCAACCCTCATTTTCTGTGATATAAGGAAGAGACTAAGTCTTGATGCACTTGTACCCATAGAAAGCCTAGTTTAGCTGCCGGTAGTGGAGAGCAAGTCATGGAGTGAGTTCAGGTCGTACTTCAGACCATATTCATTGCTCTCCTTTGGCAGAGAGCTTGGGTTCAGCCTGTGCACCACTCCAGGTGTATTTTGAAAGCTGAAGTGGGCCTTGAGAAAGGCATAGATCTCATGCTGCTATTTTGCTTGAGGTTGAATTTCACCCACGGAGCTTAGCTACTATTCTTCCGTCTGCATCAGAACCTGAGAAGTTGGTGAGATGGCTACATTTAGACAAAAAAACCCACTGCAGAGGCTCGGATGCCTCTTTCTTCATGATTTGGAGAAGCCTTGAAGTCAAAGAGATTGGCGCACTTCCAATAGAGAGAGCAAAAAGCAAAAGCTCCATCTCCTCTTTGAATTATATTCCTACAAAAAAAAAAAAAAAGGCAAACATCTCCCTCCAGGACAAATGCTGGTGAAGCGATCGTTTTTCCTTGAGAAACTGAGGCTTCCTTTTAAAACTTATGGGGAAATAAGGTCATTTGTCAATGCAAGTCATTCTCTTCCATACATAAAAACATGGCAAGTGCAGCTTTTGTGAAATCTAAATTGAAAGTAAATACCAAGTGGGCAATTCTTGGTGATAAAACCTCCCATTCTGTAGATTTCTGGTACAATATTTATTTTGTCCTCTTTATAACTACAAGGGCTGTCTCTGTGTGTTATTAAAGTAATGCATTTGCTTAACCTGCACTTAAATTCCCTCCCAACCTTCCTTGATTGTACATCTCACTACTACATGTTCCAAGCCTGCTGGTCTCAGCTGGACAATTATATTAACTGCTTCTATTTGCAATTACTATGAATCATAAAGCAAGTCTGAATGGATTGTTTTTCTTTATTGAAAATGTTTAAACTTAATGCATCGCAAATGTCACAGCTATGGGGCTGCTCCTTAGCTCTTTGGGAAGTGCCGGGGTGCGTTCGCTGACTCACAATAGAACAGTAAAAATGAAGTTTGCTACTCTCTCTCTCTCCCCTCTTCTGCACAAAAACGAAGGAAATGGTGCAGGGAGCCCTGCAAAGGTCTAAAAACCTCCTCTTTGCACCAAAGCCTGTCTACAGCTCTGCGTCCAAATTCCAAGTTGGAAGAGATCCTACCAGCCTGCCAACCTTTGTGGGTGATTTGGATTGATCCAGAAGCCTGACTGTTGTTTGGCTAGTGGATGCACTATATTTAAATATGTCCACTGGTAATATAATTATAACCATAACATGGACCTCTGATGGATCCAGTAACCTGGAAAAGACCAACAACTGCCTGCAGTTTGGGGCTCCTGCATTCAGTTCCTTCTGCTGGATCTTGCTCGTCTTCCCAACATGAAACCAATACATTTGCATTGTTTGCTTAGTGGAAGTTGTTCTCCGTTTATGAGAAGCCCTGGAGCAAATGCGAGGCTGAGAGGAGGGATCTGTGCATTGCAATCCGATGAGAAAGGTAAAATCCTTGGAAGGGGGATGGATGGACGCCACTTGAGGAAGGCTTTCTTTTATTCAAAACGATGTTTTCAGGCTAAAACCTTGGTGGCAGAGATGAAGCAGTCAGTGGAGAGAGGCAGGGAGGCCCGGTGAATGGCACGCGGCGCCAGGACTCGGGAATACTGTGTTCACTTCCCAGCACTGATGTATTTGTTTTTTCTGGGTGGCCTCAAGAGAGAGAACTTTCCACTTTATGCCTCAGTTTCTCCATCTGTACAGGAGGGCTGTTGATCTGGATGACCTTCATAAAATACTTTGGTAGCTACAGCTGAGAAGTGCTGTCGGAGATGGATATTATGAAAGCTGCAGAGGCCTTCGGGCACCGGGAAGTTCTCGTTCTTTGCCCACGCGTTGGGGTCGGGGAAGTCTTTCGACACTCTCTCTTTAATGCCGGTCAGCCCTGATCTGGTGGAACGCGTCTGAGTCGAAGACCGAAATCTCCAAGGTCCCTTTTATCCTTGGCCTCGCTGCCGGGCTTGCCAAAGAAGGAGCCAGTTAGAGCAGGATGATGGATTTTGTCCAGTAGGAATTGGACTCCGTCCACCTAGCAATGTCATCCCAGCAACTCCTCTTACAGCCTGCAGCTGTACTTCTGCCTTTCCACGCTCAGCTGGGATAAAGTCTCCCCACTCAGCAGAGCGATCCACTTGTCCTCCCTGGAGCAGCACTGGTGTGACTGGGCCTTTAAATTAGGAACCCCTCCCGCCCTGAAAATCATGAGAAAACCCAGGACTTGGCAAAGCAGAGATGCATCTAGCAATGGCAGGGCAAAAAGAGAAAGGGGAAGAGTTGTAGGGCTAACTCGTCTTGGGTGCCTGTCACAGGAGACAGGCAGGTTGTGTCAATCACGGTGATTGACGAGGAGCGGCAACAGGACAACATTGTAAATGAGACTAATACATTTTGATTTCTTAGTTAATTAGTATGGTGTAAATGTTCCCACAGGGTGATTTTGTGCAAGCTATATGAGAGATCTGGTGCATTTATTAGGGATGAGCCCGACCTGAAATCTGGCGTCTAGGCCCTGCAGGATCTCTGGGAAAGTTTGGATCAGGACTCGGAGCTGCCGTGTCTAGAGCCTGGCTCTAGGTTTTGTCTTTCACCAGGGATTTCTCAAGCATAGGTGGATTAAAAGGCAGCGCAATGGTCCACGCACCCTTCCATACTCCATTCCAAGAAGGTGCTTTGATCATCTGAGAAGATAATACAAGACTTGACCCTCTGCAGGAGCCCTGTCAATGGGGGATGCACTGGTGGAGATGCCAGGGTGGTGGAAAGATCTTCCACGGCGTGGATCTGACATTATCCCTTCCCAAGGGACGTACGTGAGGACTGCGGAGTCCTGCAACCTCCTGGTGGATGCAGTGGCCATCAAAAAGCTTTGCAGGCTCGGTGTGACCTGGGGGAGGCTTCTGAACTTGACCCAGTCTGTAAGTATTAGACATATAAGCGTTTATGTCACACCATCAGGCTTTCATGCTGGAGCAGGATGTGAGGCAGGCCCTGATCCTTCCCTAGATTCGGTGCATCGAGTCACGAGGTCTGATCTTACTTGTGCACACCAGGCAGAAATTAGAAGCATGTCCACACACGGCTGTGACAGTCGGACAGCGGTGAGCTGGCCCCATGTAAAAACTGGTGTAACAGAGGAAGCAGATCCAGCCTTCTGGATTCACCATGGAGAAAGAGGATTGAACTATGAAGCTGAGATCTGAATCTGTGTCCTGGTTCACTCCAAATTGCTCCATACATTTTACCTTTTTGTATCTTGAAAGTCTGCTTAATAAGATGTTTATCTCCTGGTTCATTCATTCCAGGCCTGTTGTTAACACATTGCAAATAGTGACACTTTACATCCCATAATAGTTGCATTTTTTTGGCAAATTAAATGTGCTTTTTTTTTTTTTGGTAAATGACTTTTCAGGTTCAGGCAGAGCTAGATAACTGTACAGATGAAATCAATAGCACGAAGAACCAATAGAAAATTACCCAGGCTTAATAAACTTCACGCATGGCTTCCTATTGCAGTTGTATATCAAACAGAAAACAAATAGGGATGCTGTTCTGGAGAGCTAGCTGGTAGATGATGCTGCTGTTTGAAATAAGAGGGTTATTAAAAGGGTTACAGATGATGCAGCTTTTTTATCTTTTTTGCGTGGTTTTGTTTTCTTATATCCTCTTATTAAGTTCCCAGTGATAGTATCTTGTATCTAGAGCTTCACTTTCCCTGCAGTCCTGAAAGGAAGTACAGTTGCCCTAAGCGTCCACGTATTGGTTTCGTGTGTGCCGTATTGTACTGCTCTGTATATACCTCCTCTGTGTACGCAGTGGACCAAAATCTCTCCGTTAGCAAGCAGTAATGACCTCGGCTCAATTACTCCAGGTTTTATAGCACTGTAATGGAGAGGGGAATTTAACTGGGAGCATGCAGTTTGCAAGGATATACATTTTAAAAAGCAAAAAATTTGTCCTGCTGTTGGTATTAGTATCCATGTTGGTGCCAGACTCGGAATTTGCTTGCATCTGTTTTACACCATTGGGTTCAATATAACCACTCCAGATTTTCACTAATGGCAGTCTTTTGAAGCTCATTATGCATACAGATAGATCTCCAGGACATACCTGAATGGATACGTACCTTATCCATAACGCACCTGAAGGTACTTGCATGCATACTTCTATTTATATGCATGGCTGTGCATGGTGGGAAGGCTTTGACTGGTTCTAGGAGACATGATGGGGCACACTAGTACTGTTTCCAAACAGGAGTAGCTTGTGGTCATCACTTGAACTCCCAACAGGAAAGCACTCCAGCACATGCTTATGGTCTTACATTATGAGCTCAGGTGGTTTGCAAGGGTGTAAGCTTGCTTAATAAATATTCTCCAACTATTTGGGTTGGTCTAATAAAAGATATCAAATTCACCCAAGGAACCTTGTCTGCCTATGTGCCTCAGGTGTCATTTGTGTTGTAATTTCTGTGTGCTGGACGCCAAATGTATGGATGGGCGAACAGAAAGGAAGGCGAACTTTTTTGACATGTGTGCACACCATAGCGCCATTTCTCCAAAAGGCTCAGGGCTGAAAAATGAAGCGTTAAAAGGAAGCTGTCCAGCTGATAGAAATGGCCGTTACTGGAAGGAGAGGCTGTAAAAGGGCACGTGCCTTGATCTGCAGCGAGCGCTACGTGTTGGTGTGAGCCACCCCCTTCTCCACCTTTCCCGTTTGTGATATTACCCATTTCAAAACCTGGTGCGCGGCCACAAAAGAGCAAACTGCCCTTTCCCTTCTGCAGCTCTTACTCCCGTGAGTCATGACCATGAGGCCACTTGCCTGAGTCAGGGCTGCGGGATTGGGTCCCCAAGGGGGATTTGGGAGAGATCAACGCACAAAACCAATCGGAACAATAATTGTAGACCCTCCACAAAGGAAAAAGCATAAAGAGTGGGGCTTGCTTTATGGCAAGAAATGAGGCTGTAAAACCAAGAGCAATTAGACCACAAAGGCAATTACAGCATTTTCTAAAGGCTCAGTGAAATTTATTTACTTCTTAGTTTTACTGGTGGGGATTATGGGAAAAGGGACTCTTCTTCCCAAGACTAATAGAAGGTCTGGCACCAGGCTTTTAAATGACTTTTCTTTTTTTTTCCCCTTCTCCAGACCTTCATTATGCATTTCTACGGCTTGATTAAAGGTTTCTTCTTCACACTGCGATGTATCGGCGTCGGAGCACAAGAGGCATTCATTAAAGGCTGGAGTGGCTGGCACTCTAGGTGAGCAATGGCAGAGCTTCCCTCCTCCTGTCCCTCCAGTGGGAAGGTTAGATGAGATGATCCCAACATTGTTGCTCTAATTATCAGCTTTAATGTGGGGCTATCAAAGATAGGCATTCTGGGAGAAATTTATTAGTGGGGAGGGAGGGATATCGCAGACTAGCTCACTTAACCATGGGGTTTTATAGATCCTTTGTGCGCTGAGTGGCTGCCAGAAGAGCAGAGGAGGCACGGTGTTGTGGCTAAGACACTGGGATGGGATTCAAGAGATTTAGGCTGAATTTCTGCGTCTGCCATGGATGCCTTGTGTGACTTGGGGCAAGTTAGTTCACCTCTGCCAGTCTTCTACCAGTAATAGTAGCCTATTTTGCAAAGTGTTGTAAGAATAAGCCCATAAATGCTTGAAGAGTATTTGTCTGTTATAGCTACCAGAGCAATATACTTTTATACATACAAGTGCGGGTAGATATCTATGTGAATCCTTAGACACAAACACACACTGATCCTGTTGAGTGAATGACTCAGTGGAAGTAAACCAATTTAAGATCAACATTTTCATACCTGGGTACTTAAAATGGGGCAGATAAATACATATTCCAACCTCAAAATTAATGTTGGGGCCTAACTTTAAGCAGCCAACTTTAGAATAATTGGGGTCTGGGTGCTCATTTTCTTTCTTTTTCTCTCTCTCTCCATCTGTAAAATGGGTGCAGTGATACGTTCCCCTCCCTCCCCCGATGCACTGGAGTTCCGAAAGCTTCATTATCAATGTTTATGAAGGTGCATTAAGATCCTGAGTATAGAAAGCTTTATTAGATGAAAATGGATATTATCATAATAAGTCAGAAAATTGCAACAAGCGTTAATGGAACATGGGCGATGTAGCATCTCCTGCGCTGCTTTTATAACACACTTGATTTATTGACTTTGGCAACGCTGGTACATAGTGCCTTTTTCTGTTAATAAAGTTACTGAAATTGAAAATAGAAGTTTAATTACTGGCATGAAAGGTTAGGAGTGTTTTAGGTATTCCTTTCCTGGATATTTTCTTAACTAGACATAGAAGGCCTGATCCTCCTTTCTGTGTACGCCAGTTTTATCCTGGCGTAACTGCAGACCGTGTGATTTCTCAGCAAACGTGGGCTGGCACAGCTCTGTTATGAGGCTCACTGATGGGAATGGAGGTTTTTGCAATTAGCATTTCACAGAAGCTTAGGGCTGCAAGGGGCCTTGTGAGATCATTGGGTCCAGACCCCCTGCTCTGGGCAGGGAAGACAACAGGGGTCAAATAACCCCAGCGAGGTATGCATCCAGTCTCCTTTCGGAAGATCTCCGGGGTAGGTGCCTGGGAGTTTATTCCAGAGTCTGGTCACATGAACCATGAAGAAGTTCTTCCTTGTATCCGGTTGGAAACCTCCTTTGAGGAGTTTACGACCCGTTGCTCCTGGTTTTCCTCTGGGGCACTTTGGTGACTAGTTCGCTGAGCCCCTGATATATTTGTAAGATACCACCAAATCCCCCTGAAGTCTTCTCTTTTGTAGGCTTGTCCCAGTCTTCTCTTTTCTAGACAGTCCCGTATCTGTCAGCTTTTCTTCGTGTGGCTTGTTCTTCAGGCCTCTAATCATACGAGTGGCTTTTCTCTGGACTCTCTCACACTTCAGTAAGTTGACCCCTCTGTTGCAGAAAAGCTGCTGAAATTATTTCTTGCCAATGATGGTCATTCTGGGCTTCTGCTATAAATGCTGAGGTGCTTTGCATTTGCAATGCAAGGTATTATCGGCATCTGGCAGACGGGCATGAAGGCACTGGCTGGCAAAGGGGCTTGCCCCTGGTCATATGGTCAGTCCGTGGCAGCTACCCTGTTCTCCCAGGCCCCTGCCTTGTCCACTCTTTCCATGTGTGGGTCAGTCCTGAAGTCTCTGAACATGTTTCTTGTTTGCAAGAGTTGGCCAGTTCCTGCGAAGGGCAGAATTTGCTTTCATGCTGGTCTCTTGACTGGTTGCCCTTCCTTAGTTGTGGTGCGTTTCAGGGCACTGAAATTACCAGGCACTGTTTCTGCTCCCTAATTGGATGAATGACACTTTTCTTTTCTGCTTTTTTTTTTCCCCATAAAGGCTGACTGAATGAATGACAAACAGCTCATTTTCCGGGGCAGATTTCTGGAGGTGCAATCAATTGCCTGCGCTTAAAATTCACAAATCACGTAGAGGCTCCCCAAGAATTTTCATGAATCCCATGGGTCGTGCGAGTCTTGAATGACAAATGACATGCCCCTAAACTTTGATCTGCCAGAATAGGTGCTGATGACTTTGGGTGACATCCGGTCCACCCTGCTCCGGTCCTGAGCTCAGAGAAGGAGGCTCGGTGAGTCCCTGGAGATGTTCTCCAGTGGCGGGGAGGGAATTATAATGACAGGTGCTGAAGTGCCCGGTTTAGCCGATTGTTTGGAGCTTGCAGTAAATGCCCAGGACCCAGCTCGCATCCCTTCGCGTGCTCTCCATTACTGCTGGAGCGGTATGCCCGCTTCTCCCCCTAGCAGCACTGGGCTCTTGCCTGCCAGCTCTCATCCTGAGATTTAGGTCCATTTTCCCACTTCTGCATGTTTCCTTATATTGCTCCCCTGATTGGGCTTTTTGAGCTCTCAGAAAGAGGCAAGTCCATGCATCAGCCAATTTTTAGAACAGATCAGGGAAGGCTATTAGCACCTCAGCTCTGCGCCACTTCTGTTGAAATCGGGCTTTCCATGCAGCCTTAGGAGCCCTTTCATTCAGCAGCTTTTATCTCGAGACACGCCAGCTTGCATGAATAATGCCATTCAAGTGAGCGGCACTATTCAACATGAGTATAGGTTGCCGAATTTAAGCTTCTGTTTGGTGTCTTTTTTTGGGGGTGATCTGTCACAGTGTGCCACAGAGTCAAACAATAGCAGAGTGGACATAAGAGGTGTAAATTGTAACCTGCGGGAGGAGAATGTGGGTCTTTGTTCCTCTCGGAGAGAGCGTCAGGCCGGTAGATTTTTTGCGCTCTTCCTTACGGTGATAGCGGCTTGCAGTTTTACAGCAGATGGCCTGGGATTCAAACCCCTTTAACGATCCCAAGGGCAAGGGAGGAAGGACATTTTTGGAGAAGGTTTTGAAAAGACACTGGAAGATGTAAGGCATGTTGCAGCTGGCACGGGGCAGCTGCAGCAGCCACGTTGTATTAAGGGACTGGAGAGGGCGTTACTTATTTATGTCTTTTTATTCTCCGTGGTTGCATTTCTTCACTCATTTCATTGCCTTCCATGGAGAGAGAGTCTCTCTAATTGGCAAGAAGAGCGAGACAGGTGAGACTGGGAAGGAGTGAGGATAGACAAGGAAGCTCCCTACATGCTGAAGGAAAGAGGCAAATTATTGGGGAAGTATGTTGGAAAGGACCTACATATATGTGCACACAGGGGTGGAGGTATCTGCTTCCTCTCAGGTTTGCAGAGAAATGGGACCCAGATAAGTGACCTGGTTTAAACTACTTTGGGGATCTTTTTTCCTTCTTCAAAAAAAAAAGTCTCTCTGGATTTCAGAAACTTCTGCTTAAGTTCTACCTCTCGCAGCTACAGCAAATTTGAACCTCACCAGGTAACTTCATTTGGTTTCCTTTAATGAAGGCTTCACAGCAGGGTTAATTCTGCTTTCTATGTAAAAAGATTAAGTAGTAGTTGGCTAAAACACTTCATCACCGAAGTGATTTTTTTTTTGCAGTGTACTCGCTCCGAAGGCACAGATGTAATACCTGCTTTTAAATTCAATTAGCTCTGACTCACTTGTGTTGCCTGAATACATTACCACAGCTTGAGACAGTCAGTGTTATTCTTTAGAGCTGAAAAACTATTTGGAGATTTCCCTAAATGTGTTTTAATTCCCTCAATATGTCATGCGCCTTAACAGCTCCTGACATGCGCTGCCTGGGCTTCCCCCATCTCAGGTAGGATTTCTCTTGGTCTCGGGGACGCCGAGCCACGCTGCTGATGCCAATAAGAGGGATCGGCCGCGGCTGAAAGAGGATGAGGCCTGTCTGAGTGGGTCCTCATCAGGTGAGAGGACATTTGATCCACTGCACAGGCAGACACTGCTGAATCTCTGGGGCACAATCCTTTGAAATTGGGAAAGCAGCTGAATTGGGATTCAGGGGCTCAGCCGTAGGTGGAGCGCAGACTCGAACGGCCAAAGCAGGGAGCAGGATTCAAGTTCTCTGGCTCATTGGGAGGTACAGAAGTCGATAAGTTCAACGTTTTTCAAGCATCCTCCGTTCTTTGGAAGCCGAGGTTCAGATCGCTAGGGTCTGGTCTCCAAGCTAGGACCCTCTGAAAGTCGGTGGGAACCAGCAGTGCCTCTAGAAATCCTGGCTGCTTTATTTTCCTCTTCGTCACCTTGCAATAAGGACTTCATCATCTTTGTCCAGCGCCACGGGACTCGGAACCCACACGAGGTCCACAGACACTATTGCGGTATAAATAAGGTGGGGTCGGTATGACGGCAAGTGAAGAAGAATCGGGGCTCCTGGGCTCTCTTTTTGATTCTGCCACTGACCTGCTGCACGACCTTGACCAAATCCTTACCCGCTCGTCTACCCGTTTGTAAGACAGTCTTGCTACACTGCCACCTAAGAGGTGAAAGTTATTTAAAAGCTAAATTTAATGAACGCTTGTAAAGCACTTTGAGATCCTAGGATGAAAGGTGCAATAGAAATGCAATTTACTTTATAATTATTGAACTAGCCCTGCAAAGCCATTAGATACCGTCGGGGAGGGGGTGGTAGTGGTGTGGTGGGGGAAGGGGGGGTTAATCTTAGGTTTAGGATCCAAACGGAAAAGGGATGAGATTTCTATGGAAAGGTGCCTCCAGAAGAAAGTCAGAGCAGCCCAAAAGGAGGCTCTGTCCAGACCATCCTTGTTTCCCAGGATGGCCCCATTCTTCTCCCTAATGGAGACTCTCCTTGGATCCTTAAAGGACAGCCCTGGTCTCGTGCTCGGCAGCTCCCCACATCTTTCCTCCCCAGCGGGGCATGGAGCTGTAGGCTCGAGAGTCGGCGTAGCAGAGCTTCCAACAAGCGCATGGAGATGGTGGCACCACATGTCCCATGTTCACTGGGGACCAGCTGGCCATATTGGCATCACCATGGGTGCCAGGATTTGGCTGGTGGTGGCACCAGATTCACCAAGCTGGTAGGACTGGGGCAGCACCATCGCAGGAGGTGTTTGGGAAATGAAGGGATGGAAAGATGGCCAAGTCCTTTACCCCATGTTTGGAGGGGAAGGTGAGGAAGGCCCAGCCCCTACAAATTGGGAAGAGGCATAGGGGAGCTAAGTTTGGGGTCGAAGACCAGTCCCAATTGCTCTTCTTCTGTCCCTTTCTGTATTGTGGAGGGAGGTGGAGCGTGGCTACAGGGTAGAAAGAAGCTCCAATACGCCGAAGTGGGGAGGAGAGCAGGCAAAGGTACCATCCTCCAGGATTGTGGAGGGGGAAGAGGGACCCCATTCATTGAAATGTGTGAATGGAAATTACTTTATTCTAGGGTGATTGAAACTATTTTAGACTTTTTTTTTTTTTTTAATAATCCCATTTGTGGTTTGACTATTTTACTGTGAATTATAAGCCATCTGTCTTACTTTCTAAACCATCGATGTGTATTGCGTTGTAGTGGCTACAGCTTTTTTTTAATCCCATGAATTTTTGGGGAAGGGGTCCTGACTCATGACTTTGGAGCCCTGGGGGCTGTGTAACAGGCCCCCCCAACCCTGTTAACTCCAGAGGAGGGAGGAGCAGGGTCCCCAGGGAAATAAGGCTTTTGTGACTCTGCATCAATCGGCAGCAACAAGGACCCAAACCCTGAAGCTGGAGACCATCGGGCAGCAGACTCAAGCTTGTCTCTAGGCTGAGCTTCAGCTCCTGGACCCGTATTCAAAGGTTGCAGTCAGGGGACTGGAAGGGGACAGGGCTTGGAAAATCCTGCCCCCACTGAAGTCGGTGCACAAGTAGCTTGCCCTTAACGTTTTTAATTCTCCTACGTGCCTGGCCCTCATGCGTCTCTGACTCGCTGCGTTACGCTGTGACGGTTGCACGTTTGGGGCATTGTAGGGATCTGCTCCGCCTGCACTCTCCTTGGGTTGGCACGAAGTTCCCTTGCCGATTGTAAAGGTTTTGCTCCTCTCTGGTCCTGGCTCCAACTCGCTCCGACTGAAACCTTTAGGGAGCTGTCAGCTCGTAATGTCCATCAGGTGCTGACTGACAGCTGGGGAAGTGATTCTGGAATGACAGGTCATTCTTTCATCTCCTTGGCCATGTTTATATAATGATGAGTTTGTCTTCATATGCACAGGATTGGAGCTGACAGTTAAAGTGGCTTTTATCTCCTCGGGGACCTGATGTACCATGATTAAAGCTCCGGAATTGAAAAATTATATTTCTGCATACAGCTAATCCCATGCACCTACGGCTCCCCATTGCACTCCCCTCCCCTGTCCAAAACAGACCCCTGGTAAAAAAGCTGCAGTGCAGAGGTGGGCAGTCCAGGTATTTATATTCCTGATGTATTATTGATAAACAAGCGAGTTAAGGATATGCTGCCTTATCACGATGCTGATATAACAGGCACTTTCTCAGCATAGCAGGTTGTCTCCTCCCACCAGCTGTGATGTTTCAGGCCTGTCTCGGTGCGGCTTTAAGCATCGAGCTTCCACGCCTGTGATTGTGGAGGGGGTGGCATGGGGAATTTTAACACGAAAGGAGTTCATAGGACTCACGGCAGTCATTTGAGAGTAATAGACTGGACATCCAAAGAGAGGCTCGCTGAAAATTGGCTGCCCAAGAGCTCCGTCTTTCTCCCATTTAAAAGTGAGCGGACATCGATTCTCTTCAACGGGAGTTCAGTCGAGTCATGAGTGAGCCTATAGTCGCTGCCATTATAGCAATTTTCAGGTGGGTCCCTGTGCATGGTAATGTGCGAAACAGGTCGTGGTGCTTGCAGATCCCAAGTTGCAACCATGACCGGATGCTTCCTGCTGCAATTACCTGCGTCTCCCCCCGCAAATGTCATTTTTGCATGTGTAGACGGCCATGCACACAAGCAGCATAATTGCAGCCTTTTCTCTTCAATGACGCAAAACACGACTGCATTGTCCAGTGCAAGTGTTGAAGTATTAAGCTACGGATGGAAACGGAGAAAGAAAGACTGAAGTGAAGAAGAAATAGCATTTCTGAAATCAGACTTGATATCAGATAGAGTGATTGAAGCAGCGAAAGGCAAGAAGGGCTTGTTTCAGAGTCAGAAGCTGTGGTGGGTAATGCTCTTCCCTCCAAATTGGTGAGCGTGTCATCCAAGGACAAGAAGATGCCTTCTGTTAAATAAACAGATGGAGGCAGGAAGGAAGGATTGAGAGAGACCAGAACCATGAGCGTGGCTAAAGCAAATTCAAAAAACTTTTCAAGCTCTTTGCATGAGATGGATGGTAGCAAGATACATTTTCAGCAGCTGATAGAATTTTTTATTCTAGGACTATAAGGCCAGATGCCCAGCAAGTCTAAATTGGCATAACTCCGCTGATGCCAGTACAGCTATGCTGATTGATCTCAGCTGGGGACCTGGCCCAAAATGTCAAAGGAAAGCAAAAGGGCATACCACAACAGACTACATTTCTGGCAGGCTATGAGTATCTCGTGTCCAGATGCCTGGCACTCCAAACCTTGGAAGTTGGCCTTTTTTCACTTGAATAGTCTTCTTTGAGATTGCCTGGTCAACAAACACCTTGAAGCTCTCCACTCCGGTCCCATCCTCTTCCAGGAGCTTTTCCCAGCATAGTTACTGAGGCCTTTAAATATGAGACGGAGAAGCCGCTAGAGGCTTCTCAACATGGGTATTTTGCACTGAATGTTGCAGGGACTATCTCGCTGCTTCCAGCCGATGACATGGTTTTAGTTCCCAGTTATCTTTTTCTTCTGACTTCCCCCTTTCTGGATGCTTATCTTGCTGGGATCCTATGACCCCAGCTGACTTCCTGCCCTTTGGGCAGGGGGCTGGACTCGATCTTCCGAGGTCCCTTCCAGCCCTAGTGTCTATGAAATCTTCTTTCCGTACGGAGATGGGGCCTGCTGGCAGGGGGCACGGTGCGATGGAACTGTCCCACGAGCTTAACCCCAACCTTGAAACAAAACACTGATGTTTGCTTGCAGAACTGCTGGTGCAAGCGGGGCCACATCTCGCCGGGGGTCCCGCTGCTACCAGCCTCTCCCTGCCACTTCCTGTGAACGAAGCAAAGAGAAGAGCAGTCAGCGATTTATGGATGCGATGCTCTCATTTGTGGTGAGCCAAACTAAACCATATCCGAGGAGTTTTACTTTAATGCACCAGAAAGACTTTTCAAGCATCTGGAAAACCCACTTGTGCAAAGAGTCACGCCGTGGGGGTGCAAGGAAGGGCAAAAATACGTGGCGTGTACAAATGCCCCATGGCCATACACGTGGTGGCAAAACCCCAGCTCGGATCGCACCGGGACTTGGAGCAAGTTTGCATTCGGAGTTCAGAGCTGCAGTGTGGTCATCTCTCTGTTCCTTGTTCTTTCTGTCCTCCAGTACTTCATTCAGGCAATCTGTGTGCGGCAGAAGAAAACATCCATTACTATTGTCAACACTTCACAGTAAACGCTCCTTCTCCATGTGAGGCAGATGGTTATTTAGCAGTGACATTGTGATCGGTGTCATCCGGTGCACAGACGTACAGGCGGTGACTGACTTAGAGATGATCTCGTTTAAGAGGCAGATGCACTTGGGGAACCTGGTGCGGTAAAGAGGAAAGAAAGGCAACAGGAGGTTGAGGAAGAAAGAGCACGTGAAGTAGTGTGGCTTAATGGGCAGTGCACTGCAGTGGGGAATCGGAGACCTAGGCTCTGCCTCTGGCCTGGAGGGTCACCTTGGGCAAGCCCTGTGATGCCTCGTGCTTCCACATCCTCGTCTGTAAAATGGGGCTAGTTGTAAAATGCTTACAGACAAAAAATGTAATAGGCTGAAGTATTATGATGTCAAGTGTTTAATGAGTAATTAATTGCTTTCAACTTCTCACAGATATGCAGACTAGATTCCCATCCAGTTATAATTAATCTGGTAGCTATTCACCAATCAGTCTTCGAACTCGGAACGTAGGATCGCAGGGAAGTAGGGCAGGAACAGACGTCAAGAGGTCGTTTAGGCCAGCCCCCGCTCGGCACGACTGCTAGGGGCTAGTGGCTCGGAGACCAGCCAAATTGATAGTTACCCTCCCAATCCCCCTATAAGGTGCAGCTCTGCCCTGCCTTCTCTCTAATGATCACCGTGTTATATGTGGGGACCTAGGCTGGTACTAGATCTACAGAAGTGGACCTAACTTTGGACCTTGTCTACATTTAGAAGGGTACTGGCTATAGCAGAGTCACGGCTAAACTGTTGGGAAAACAGCTTAATCCAGTTCCCTGAACAGAACAAGCTATACTGGGAGAAGGCTTCCTTTGCTGGGACAGCTGCATCTGCACCAGGGCTTTACTGGTGAAAAGCTGTGTTGGTTATGGGTGTGATATGACAGCAGCACTTTGAAGTATAGAGCAAGCCTTTTCCTTCCAGCTTGGAAATAGCAGTGTAGGAAGGTGTCAGAGGTAGAAGGAAAATGAGGGAGTTTCTGGAGGAAAAGAGGAGGTTTGGAGAGGGGGTGAGGCCGTGGTGGAAAAAACCGGAGTCGTGATCGGTTTATGAGAGCAGCAGATCCTGGAGGACGGCAGGAGAAGCTCGAGCTGGGACAACTGGACATCAGAGGGGGCAAGGAGGGGATTACAGAGATCTTGGGGATTTACAAGGAGATCCTGCCAAAAATGCAAGATGGATTTCAGGGGAGACGCAGTGATCTCTGCACGCTACACAGGGATATCCTAAGGTATCTCCTTGAGGCACAGAGTAAGCTGGTGTGAGTCAGCGTGGCACAAGACAGCTTGGCCTTGCATTCCCACTGCGCGTGTGCTACCAAGGACCATGCAACCATGCGTGGCACAGCAGCCCTGGGGAGCAGCGGTGGAAAGGGAACTAACTTCTCTCTTCCAGCCCTCCTTCACCAGGACTGAAGATCCCCCTCCTTGCTCTCCAAAGTTTAAATGGCTAATAGCCAGCGATGCTTTCCTTTCTGCTGAACAGGGGTGGGCACCAGGGTTTTCTTATCCTTTCCCCCCCAAGTCTCACATGCAGGAAGCACAGGCTGGGGCAGTGTCTCCTAATTTCATTCTCTTCCCTTTTAAAGAGAAGCAGAAATGCCCCAGTGGGCTGGGACTATTTGTATGATCCTTCTGTAAGAAATATTTCTCGGTTTTTATATACAACTAAGGAAGTCGAGCAACGATGGGAAACATCAATGCAGTTGTAGAAAAATCAGGCTCAGGCTAACACAGCGCCAGATACTTAATCTCCCAGTGAACACTCCATGATGGAAATGTCAATAAATCCCTAACAGCTAGGAGACTTTTAATACACGTGCCATCTAGTAGCCCATTTTTCAAATCGCTTTCAAATGCCATGTTTGTCTTGATGAAACAGGTTGCAAAGACCTGAACAACTCGGCATGGAGGTGGCTTTTAGCTCTAGGGCGTCAAAAGCTTGCCCCTGTTCTAGGTCCGTCGCTGCTTGGAGGTCCCTTCTCAGATCTCTTGGGCCAACGTTTTAAGATGTAGCTTCTGATTATGCGGTGCTTTCATCTTTTGGGGGGGTGCCCAGCTGCAGACATCTGACTTTTCTCAGAAGTCCCTGTAAACCCAACAGCAGTCGATAGACGCTGTCGGTGCTCAAAGCCTTGGCGTGTTAAGCTGCCCACATGCATATCAAGGCTCTTGAAATCCGTGTCCGGTTTTGAAATGTTTGGTCTAGCAGTATTCTGAGGGAAAGGGGTTGATCGTGCATTTTGGGAAGCCGATGCAAGATTTTCAGCAAAGAATGATTTCTGTAGGGATTTTCTGTTATGTTGTTTGAAGGGTTTGAGCGCTACTGGATGGGTGAGTGAAATATCCTTTTCTTTTTATCTCCCTGCCAAAATCAGATGGCTTAGAGTTACAGCCTTTTTATTTGAAAAGCTTCAACTCCTGGCAACCACAGGTTAAAATCCTGGGAGTGTCAACCTTTCAGCAGATAAATTGAGGTCCATGGATTTTACTCGCTCTGTCTTTCAGATGGGCCCTTAAAAATGGAGTGCCTGTCAGTTCTGCTTTGACTTTCAAGATTTCAGGGCACTTTTCAGAAGAATAGGGGATGCTCCAGTGTCTTCAGCCAAAAGTTCCCATATCCCCTCTTGTCTTTATAGCCCGTATCTGACATAATTGCATAGAGGGACCAGTGCTAGGATGAGCTGAGCTGTATAACTGCATGCAGCGCTGTTACGGAAGAGGACACGATGAAGAATATCATATCCAGCTGAACTAACAGGGGGAATTTAGGTAAGCAGAATGTAATTACCGAACCTGGATTTCCGCCAAGAACAGAGACGAGCTTTTATATTCTCATGCGAGGAACACAAGTGGTCAGGATTTCGGTTCGTGATTCATCCCGAAGTCGGGAGGTCTGCTTTAGATCTTGCCGATGCTAGTTTTACACGGGGGGGGGTGACTCCATTGAGACTGGCTCCCTGTTGCCTTGTACATTGTGCTGTCGTCTACGCTTGTGAAAAGTTATGTGAAACGCTGCCTTTCCCATCTGGTAGCCCGGAGTGCTGCACACCCAACGGCAGCAAGCAACAGAGGGTCAAAGCCAATGGCAGCCTTGCAGTTGCTTCTGATTTGGAGGCAGAATTGGGCCCGAAAAGGACGTTTCTTGTTTGGCTGTCGGGTTGCTGACTCCTTTTACCATCTCCACTAACCCGGTGATGCTGGTGTGCTTGTTCTTTGTAGCTCGGGAAGGAAGACTATCATCTCCCAAGGTACACCATCACCCCTTGAACCAGCTTGGGTTTCCCTAGAAGATCTCCCATCTACAGCCCGGCTGAGCCTAACCCTGCTCATTTGCTGAGAAATGAGACTCTGGCAGCTCTAAATGCCATAACTTCCAGGCAGGTTATAACCTCACCGATCTCCACCTTGCTGGTGAAGATGGAAACCCCCACCGAAGACCTCAGCCAACGCAGAATTGTTCCTTGCAGCCTAAGGAAGAGCTTCATCCACATTTAGCTTTTTGACGTGTCCTGTGCAGAAGTCTTTTCGGGATCAATTACTGATGTTGGAAAGAAAGAGCCCTCTTGAGCTGGGTGTATGTCTTTTGCCCCAGAGAGTTTGCAACCCAACTTGACACGCCGACAAAGGGGGGAGAAGGAAGCATTAATACCTTTGTCTTCTAGATGGGGATGGGAGGCACACACAGGTGGTGCCTTGCCCAAAATCACAGATGATGTCCAGGTCAAAGGTGGGAACTGATTGCAGGTCTCCTGGTCCGACCAGAGCATCCTTCCGCTTCTGGACTTGCAACCCAGGACAAAAACTCCAGTTACGTCTTAATGGGAGGAAGTGATTGAAGACGCCAATATATTTCTTTTCCCATCATCACTTAATTTCTCTGGGCTCCTTTCTGCCAGAGACAGCAGGATCTTTGGCTGCTGTGTCTTGGCTGGAGGAATTCTGATTAAAACTATTTTAATAGCATGTTATTTTTGAAAGCCTTATGGGCTCTGCACGCTGCATAACAGATCAGAGCAAGGGCAGGGCTTCCTGCAGTGAGAAAGGGGAGCGTCAGGGCTGGAGAGAGACACTCAGTAAATCCAGCCAGAAGTGCTGCTTCTCCTAATGAGTCTCCCTGGGTTTTCTGGCTCTGAGAATCCTACAGCACTAATGACGAAGCGAGAGACCCTGGTAGCTGTGCTTATCTTAGCAGCAGGCACATTGGCTCATTGATTTAATGCAGCTTTGCTTCATAGATTTTTTATTTGTAGCTGGTGCGGGTCAATCAAGGGAAGCGCTAGGTAACGAAGCCGTCCAGTTCGGGAGAGTGAGCGAGCGGGTAAAGATGAGGGCTAAGTGCCGGTGTCACGGAGTAACTGATAGCTAGTCCCTGTTCAGCAAGAGTGGGAATACTCCAGGTGGACCTGTCGGGGGGAGCTCTGCTAACACGGGAAGGCTTGGGGGTTTGTCAAGCAAACATCTCTCCTGCATATTCCCATCAGGGTTGGCGAGGCTCCTCACATGAGGCTAACTCTTCCTGTTTCATGCTTGGGAAGGGTAGGCTCAGCCCTGTTTGCATTGCTCCAGGAAATAAGCAGCCGAGAATGGATTTGGGGTGGATCCACGGAGAGCACGGTCGGGGTGCAGCCTTGATCCTGGTAGCACGACCACTCGGCTGGCTCCGTGCAGAGCTCCGTGCAAGTCAGCGCGATGGTGCAAGGGTCCGGGCGAAGGGATTTGGTTGCAGTGTTATAATAGGAAAGGCAGAGCTTGGGGACTGAATGCAGGGTCCTAGAAGATTCAGCCGCAAAACCAGGTGACCACATTGCTTTCATAATGGGATAAGAGAACAACAGGTGTCGGAAGAGAGAGCAGCGACTGCCAAGATACGGTGTGCACCCTCATGATTTGGTCTGCTCATACAAGAGATCATTTCCTTAATGCTAAAGAGAAGCTACTCATGGCAATGGCTAAATCAGTGGCTCGCGTCTTCAGCCAGCACTGGTTGTGGTTGTGAGTCGGGACCCTGAATAATTCGGAGAGAAAGAGAGACATGTAGCCCCTTTTCTGTTTGAGCCAGTTGCCTCTGAGCAAGTTAAGATTATCTCAGATTTATTTTTTATTCCCCACTTTGTAGACAGGAACAGTGGGCCACACGCTTGTTTTTGCTCCCTCGCTGGATAGGCGCAACTGCTCAAATTGGATGCAAATCTAATATTTGGATACCCCTGGGTGCCCAACAGATAGTAAGCCTATGCTCCTACCCCTCCTGTGAGCAAGGTTGTCCCGTTGGACAAATGGGGACGTGGAGTCCCCAAAAAATGAAGCTATTTACCCCTTTGTCCCACAGAGCACCTGAGCCAGGAATTGAATCTTGCTCTCCCTAAACCTACTCCGGCACTTCAAAGCCACAAGGCCATCTTCCAAAGTGGCGGCCTGAGTTTTTAAAATTCACTCGTTGCATATAACTATTCAAAAGTGGTCTAAGATTTGGAAATCTGCATCAACATTTCCTGCCTGCCGGGTCATTTGGCAGGTTTCGCAGGCAGCAAACAGAAAAGGGCTGTACCCCGTGCTCATGAGAGTGGGTATTTGGAGCAGATTGCCTCGAGGGACTCGCCAGGTCCTGCTCGCCTTTCTCGGAGCATCTCCAAAAGTACTGTCAAGACGCCCCATCTCCAAGGTCAGTGGAGAGAAGGGAGATTTAGCTGTATGCAACTACCCCCTCCTCCCAACGCTTGTCATCTGTGACTCGCGAGTAGCTGCAGAACTAGGGCACAGATCCACTTGGAGCATATCCTAGGACGAGTAATCTTCCTCAGCCCTTGCTCTTTGTGGGAGAGCTCCTGTCAAACCCTCTGGAACATGCTGTTATATTCCAGGCGGGGCAGATACCTTCCTGAACGCCCGGCCCTGAAAGGACTTCCTTTTATTCACCCGGCATACTTTCCATCCAACTGAAGCAATAAAGCAATGCACTTTTAGGTATTTCTTCCGTCCCTTCCTCCATACCTGGGGAAGTTCAGCGCAGAGCACCGCGTTGCTATACGGGAATGCCACCATCGAGTGCTCCCCCGCGGGATGGGGTCTCGAGACAAACTCACAGAGAAGTAGGTGGGTAGAGCAGGGAGCGGATGGTGGAGCAGATGGCTACACATGAGAGCATGTGCCCCGTTATTAAAGGGTTAATTGGAGGGGGTGGGGGGGAAAGGCTGCTGGGACGCGGTCATGCCCGCAGGATGTGATCATCCACTAAATGCTGCTTTTGATGATGCAATACTTCTGCCTAAGTGTTTCACTGGCGGATGGCGTTGCAATTAGCTGTCCTGCTGGTGGCTGGAGTTTGCTGGGAGGCAACAGCTTTCCCTGTACCATGTACAATCCAATTAAGCTCTTATTGAATTAATTTGATTTTTCTTCAACTTGCTTCCGCGTTCTTAGGCTCGAATGTTCTCAAGCAGCCGCTGAATCATGGGAGCCCCAGGAGAGGGGAGGGGTGCTTATTTATTTCGATGCTCCCGGGCGGGTTCGGACGCCTAATTTTAAGCGCGCTGTTTGGACGGCTTGGGATGTGCAAGCTGGAAGGTGGCAGTGGGGACGCCCCAGAACGAAAGCTCTTTGGTGCAAACGAAGGCATTAGCAACTGCTGCTCCAAACAGAGCTGTGGTGGGGCTTCAGGACGGAACCGAGACTTTGCAAAGGTTTTTTGACAGCCAAAGTGCAAAAGGAGTCCCTTACATTGCCCATTTTGAGCTAAAGCAGCCCATTTTGCTCTGGCTTCAGCACAGCAAGCTGCTCTCTGCAGTTTGCTTTCTCTTCTGGGAGCTTTTAGGGCTCTCAGTGGGACAGCCCTGCTTACCCAAATGCCCCACAGCTGGGCTTTCTTAACAGGGCTGCCCGTCCCCAGAATAGCGACGATCCCAGGCGTTGGTATAGGGCCCCTGCTCTGAATCGGGGGGCAGAGAAGTCCAGAGAGACCGAGCTTACATGCGTGTTGATGAACTAGGTGCAGAGCAGCGTCCCGCAGCTTGAAGCGGGACCATTTTTAGGAGCAAAGACTCGACCTGCTCTTTTTCTTACAATAATAGGTTGTGCTTGCTTGGGGTTGTTCCCCAAAATGTCTTGAGGGAGGCATTGACAGAGGCGTTTCACAAGGGGGAAACTGAGGCACGGCGTGCTGAAATGACTTGCCTACAAAAGTCAGTGCCAAAATGGAAATAAAACCCCAGAGGTATTGGGCCAAGCCCCCCGACTCTATCCACCAGACTTCGGTCCTTCCAGACACCGGTGTACCAAGGTGGGCTCTTGTAATTAGAAGCCTCCCTACATAAGATCTCATTAGCTTGTCAAATGAATACTCCAAAAAACGATGCCATAATGAAGGCAGAGCTCACGGAAACGGGAAAGCCAGTAGGGAAGCTCATGGCTTAGCTCGCAGCATCCTGATGTCTAAAGCAAGCCTCTGCCTTATTTGTCTCTGATAATGCAATTCAGAGAAGAGGATTTTGGCCCAGTCCCTGTTGGCCAGGACTGAGTGTCCCTAAACTTTGTTCCTTTCTGAGCTAATGTAAGCATTCAAACCAAGGCAGGAGCTGCTGGAACTTCGCACAGAGGCATGTTTGATTTATGATATGAGTCAATTATGCCGCTCTGCCAAAATGCATAAAAGGTACAAGCTGATGAGTCAAAGGCAGCTCTCTATTTACATAATGGATTTGTTTCCTAGAATGGGGGAGGGATGTCTCTATTAACCTCCATGGACCGAGTAAAGATGTCACTCCAGAAGGAAGGGCCAAGGCTTAAACGCAGCGACAAAATGGTGTCGATTACTTCCAGATTCGCCAATACTGATCGATCGCCCCCTCCCGTGTCTGCCTTGAGGTTCAGACTCCTGCCCGGGGGAAGGGAAGGGAAGGGGGGTGTCCAAAAGTGCAATTTAGAATAATGTTGAACCTGGCTGATTTTGGAGAGCTTGTTGGGCACTGGCTTTCCGTTACAAGCAGGTGGTTTGGATTAAATTTATCAGTATTCCTCATTGATGCTGTCTGCTGATGTATCGACCCATATTTATGCAGTGCCAAGCAATGTAGTCTTGAGGTGCGTAGAGGGAGTGTTTCATCTTTTTAAATGTGAATTACTCCTTCTTTCCCCCTCCAAGAGGATTTATTAGATTCCACTCCCCTATGGAGAAATCAAGGCACTGCCCCATTATCTGAATTTAGGACTCCAGAAGTCCCGGGGACTAGTCTCGCACTTCGATCATCACGCTTTCTCTCTGAGATTTGATGGTCCAGCTTTGATATGTCCATGGGGTCAGTGGCAGACGTGGAAAAGGATTGAACGCCTACAGCATCTCAACTCAGGTCCTGTGTTTGGAAGGGCCTAATGCAGATGGTCCATATGAGTCCCATGCACCCTTTTCAGCTCTCAAATGAGGGCTTAAGTGGCACTTAAATAGTGCATTAGCCTGTGATGATCTTTTGCATAGGGTAGAAGCCAGCAAGGCATCTCTGCCTTGCACAGCACAGAGCAATTTAATTTTTAGGTGGGGAGGCAATCTTTTTATGAAGTCTTGCCGTCACGACCCTTTTTTCTTTTTAGCATGGCATGACAGCTGCATTACAACCCCCCACAAAAGAGTCAGATTTGAGAACCTTTGAATAATGTGACTTTGCAAGGAAGAGGAGTTTAAGTTTAGTTGGAGCAGATGTTCCTCCAGTTATGACACACCAGGGAAATTCAGTATATTATACACAGCTCAGGGCTAGCTCTGAAACAGAGTCCGGGTAGTTTTAGTAACAGCGCTGTAATATAAACTTGTGTGAAATAACTGTGCAAGGTATAAAACATGTGCAATGTAAAAGCTTCTTTTAATAAAGTGTTCTTCTAATCCACAGCATATTCCATTATTTCACAGATTCATAAATCTGTGTTGTAACATAAATCACTGTAATATAATAGTCTAGTGGGGGCCTCTGCTTTATAGTAGAGTATTGCTCAGAGCTCCCAAATGATGCTAACAGTTGCTTTACACACTATAGCAAGAGACAGTCCCAGCCCTGAGGTAGGTGCAATCAAGATGGACAGAGAGATATGGGGGAAGGCAAAAGAAGTGTGTTTTATCCCCACAGATTGGCAGTGAAAGGCGAAGTGACTTGCCCAAGGTCACAAAGGAAGTCTGTTGCGGAGAGAAGAAGGGCATCATTTAAGCCCGTGGCAATTCCCTTAGATAGCAAGGTGATGGGAGCCCTCTTCCCTGATCGGGGCCATATTTTGACACTGAGCAGGAGGACTAGGCACAAATGGGTTTCTTGGCCATCTAGATGAGGATTTGGGGACGAGACGAACAATGAGAAAGACCTGTCTCGACAGGAGCCGGGTGGAGATGGGAATTGAAAGGAGATGCTTGAAGGGAAAGAAAGTCAGGAGAAAAGATGAGGCAGTTCTTCATTTTTGAGAGATTGTGATGATCCGAGCGTTTTGGGGGGAGACTGCACTTAGTTTTGGCCCTGTCCTCTCAAAACCGAGGAGGGAATGTGTGTTGCAAGTAGTCATATCGTACATGGTGGGGGGGAAATCAAATGCGTTTGAAATCCTGAATATCTAGGACCCTCAGGTTTCCCCACCATCAACATTTTACGCTGAAGAAAATGATACACGAGTGAGAGCCTCAGCTGAGATCAATCCTCTGTGCTTCATGAAAGTCATTGGAGTGATGCTAATTTATGCCATCTGAGGACTTGGCCTTTGAGAATTTGATTAATTTTATTATCATAAATTTATGGGAATTGTCAGTGCTGCATTTGTTGCAAATGCAGGATGGGGGTATTCAGAACTAGGAAAACCTACCCCCAAATCCCTATTATCCTACCCCCAAATCCCTATTATTTCATCTCCTTGATGTAAAAAAAAACCCAACAAAAAACCTCACGATTTCTTTGTCCCATGATTTTGTCTTTTCCCGCATTTTAGGACCAGCACGTGTGATAAGCATGAAAGAGTTTGTGTTGTATCAAGTCTTCATCTTAACTGCTGCTAAATATAATTTCCCCCAATATTTATATTAATTCTGTGCCATTACTTTTTATTTCTGGGCTACAGGAGCATGAAGATTTGTGCACCATAATCTATGCAGGAAGGTTGAGTTGATATATTGGTTGCAAAGGAAGAAAAGCATGTGTGGCTCTTCCTGGGTAGCTTTAATTTTATCCATCTGGCTCTATCAAAGTGGTTGATTAAGTAAATTTCTTCAGTGGAGTCGCACTGCCATAACTTGGCTCATTTTCTTCAAATGTTAAAGTAGTTATTGTACTAGGGGGAATCTAATTTTGTATTTTTCTGATTTGCCTTGTCATTGTCAGGCAAGAGACAAAAGGTCTCCATGGGCGAATGCAGCGTGCACGCTAGCGCCGCACAAACAATTGATTTTGCAGTTTTCTGGGTGATTCGAAAGATTAAAAAAAGTTGTCGAGGGTTGACCTGGAATGAGATTTATTTTTGTTTTGGCAAAAGAATAAAATTTAACGTTGGGTCTAATGAAGTGTTTTGCTGGCGCATGACTGAAAGGTTGCATTTGCTTTTTATGTCGGTTTTTTTTTAGTTCTTTATAAAGTTAAGTTTTGGCAATTTTCCTGACCTGGCACGTTATTTGAACCAAACGTTTGGAACCTATTGCAAAAACGTCAAAAAAAAAAAAGGCCACCCCGCTCCCATTTTTCTGACTGAAACGATTCCCCAGATTTCACCTGAATTCATGAATTATTTTCTCGCACTCCAAGATTATATTTTTCAGCAAATGGACTACGAACCCCAAATTCACCCAGTTTCAATGGGGTTTCCTCTGAAATGTGCTGCATTCATCCATTTTGGATTTCCTCCCGTTGAAAGTGGTGTCTATGGGATTTAAAGGTGAAGTACGGACAAAAAAGCCTAAATTATATAAAAATGCACACAGTTTTGAGGCTTGATCCAGACTTTTTTTCACAACTTGACTTGAAATTCCACTGCCGAACAGTGCGGGAGCCTGGAGTCAGGTTTGTGGTGGTTTTGTGCTAATCCAGAGACCTGTGCAAAGACCCATGAGATGTTTCATTCTTTCAGCGGGTCCCTTTTTTTGCAAACCCCTTGCCCCTAATTTGAAGGTTCACCCTACCCCAGACCCTGATGAGGCATGGCAGTTGTCAAGATAATAGGAGTATGTGGGAGGACTTTTGAGCATTTAAAACAGCAAGCCAATGTCAGCCTGCGGTTGGTTAGCGCCTCGCTGTAATGCTGCAGTGGATCCTAGGAGTCGGGACCCAGTTGCTCTAGGACAGTGCTCAGCAATGTTTCCTGGCAGGGGATGGAGTCACCTAGCTCGGGTCCAAGGCAGGCTGGCTGCCGTGTGGGATGGGAAAGCTCTCCGTCTGTCCCCCAGTTGCCTGGCCATGGTGTGGGCAAAGCCCCTGCTGCTAAATGCCTCTAAGTCTCAGCTCTGTGGGCCAGATGCAATGGTGCCATGGGCTGGATCCAGCCTTCAGGCTTTCTATTGCTGACCTGTGCTCTAGGAGAGAGAGATACCCAGCAGCAAAGAGATGGTTCTTGTACCAAAGGACTTCTGCCCTTGGTTGAACCAGAGCCTTGGGTCTAAACAACCTTGAATGTTAACAGGGCTCCAGAGGGCATAATTTTCACTTGGCAGAGTGCTTTTCATCCCAAAGCAGTTTGCAAGCTACATTCAGTACGTCTAAAATACAGTCACTGCTAACACGGTTCCTCGGCACGTGCTGGATGCCCGTGGCATGACACGCAGGGCCTGGGGACACTTCTTTGTCCCAGCACAATCCAAGTCAGTGGAAGTTTTGGTATTGACTTCACTGATGCTAAGGGTCCCCTACTAGTTTAAACAAATGCAGTGCGCCAGCAAAGACTGAATTCAAAGCACAAAGGGTTGGAAATCGGCATTTATTTTCAACATAAATGAATCAAATCTAAAAATGCTTCAGATCGGAAGCAAAAGCTGAACTTTCAGCATTTCTCATGGAACAAAAATTGGAGCAATTCAGTTTGGAACCGTTGGGTTGTTTAACACTGATTAATGTAGAATCACTTTGGTTTGCTTTGATATTGGATTGCAATGTAAGGCATGGCAAATATAACACTGAGATAAATATTTCAATATAATATACAAGTCGAAGCAAACTATTCAATATTATGAAGCAAAATGATTCAATTTTGATCAAAATGAAGGAAGCAAACCGAAACAGCGCTCTCTCACTGACCATTGAGCCAGAGCCTTGCGCTCCCATGAATTATCCTGAGCTTGGCAAAACTGCATTTTCCAGTGAAAAGGGTTTTTCTCTCCCCATCCTTCCCCCGTCACCTGTATTTTAAAGGCCTCCTCGGTGGTATGTTTTAAAGACCCCAATGCATCTGGAAGATTAAAGCCTGGCATCACTCCAGCAGGACTTGAACCCAGGCTTGGCAGGCAGCCTGCCTATTTCCAAGCCAGTGCTTTGGCAACTGGAGCCAAGCAAAGATGCTGTCAGCGGCTGGGGCCTCAAGGTCTGTAGATTTCTGCACAACTGCATCTCGGTTTATTAATAAAAGGCATTCGCTGCCCTTTCCATTCCACACAAAGAGTGAAGCCTTTATGCTCTGCAGCTGAGGTCGATTGTTGCTCTCTGGCAGTTTATTACCTTGCTACTGGACCAATAATTAACATCGTGCGTCTCAGGCTCTGAGGCTGGGAAGCAGAAAGGTGGGGGTTTTTCCTTCTCCCTTTTTCTCTTTCTTTCTTTCTTTCTTTCTTTCTTTCTTTCTTTTTTTTTTTGCTGAAAGTACAAAAAGTTCTAATGATTTACTTCCTGGCACGGTGGGCTGAGGCTTGCAGGCAACAGCAAATTGGCAGCTGGACGAGAGTCCGTTTGGAGCAGGGCCGTGGGGGCCACTGGTGTTGGAGGAATGCAGCAACTTTCCTGCAAGCTGGAGCCTTTTGGTGGGTCCAGCCGGGCACTTCAGTAAGGTGAGGAATGGACCTTGGGCACCAGATAGTGGCCTATGTCTGTATGCACCATCCAGCCCCTCTAGCACAGACTCCCTGTTCTGCAGCACGGACCTTGTTGGACAGCAGTAGTGATGTGACCCGTGAGCTCTAGTCGTGGTGGTGGTGGGCAGGCTAACCCTAGGCATCCGTCTGAGCAATACCTTGCAGAGAAATTCAATCCAGGACATGGACCTGGGACCTGAGCTGACTATAGACGCTATAAGAGTGCCAGCATGTCTGGTTCAGGCTTTGGTGGATTCAGCAGTCGTCTTCCAAGGGCCTGGCACGAAGACCTTAGGGTGGCCATCGTAGAGGGCGTTCTGGTTTTCTGCTACCCTGTCCTCTATTGATGCAAACCCCAACACCTTTGTGTCCTTTTATTTTTCTTTTTGAGAGAAAAATAGAGGACATAAGTATCTGGTTTTGTATCGGTAGAGGACAACTGGGCTGTCCTCTATGATAACCTTGTGTAGGGTGGCCAAGTCAACTTTGGGTGATGATCTTAGGCGGCATGTACTAAGTGGGGAGTTAATGCATCAGTAGTTTTGTGGACCTGGGCCTAAATGTCTTCGTTTAACCCTATGGCCTGCTTTTTGCAATGCAGGTCAAAGCTGTATCATAAGCCTCTCTTGCATGTAAGGGCTGTGTAAAGCTGTCTTCTCCTTGAGTGGGTCCTTGCACTCCTTGCATTCCTAGCCCCGTTTTAAACTGGGCACATCTACACATGCGCTTTAATGCGCAGTAGCCTATTTTACTGTGCATCAAAGCATCCTGCCTAACACAGGGAGACTGGAGCTGATGATCTACAAGGTCCCTTCCAGCCCCTGACAATCTACGAATCATGTAAAAACCCATGCAATTGCACTAATGCACAATAAAATAGGCTACTGTGCATTAAGCATCACTTAAAAACTGTGCACATTCGTTATTGCGCTTTAAGGCAGCCTAATGCACGTTTCTGTAGTACCTCCCATTGGAGATACTAACTTTAAGGCCCTTTTTCTAATGCACATTACCGCACATGTAGACGTGCCCACTGACATGAATCCAGGCCACAAGCGTCTGCCGCTTTAGGCCCTGTGACCCGTTGGCCTTGGTGAGCGCGGTTCAGCGACAGCTGGAAGTTTGCTGTGGGTTTGGCATGAAAGGCTCAACAGCGCGTTGTGAGATGTGAGCGTTCGCTGCATTCTGGCAGCGCTGAGCCCTGCAGCAGACAGGGCAACAGTTAATTAATGCTTGGCCATGCAGGTCTCCTGGGCAAAGCTGTTTGCTACCTGGGCTCTTGCAGCTGGAGGGAAGAAACAGAGAATGATTGAATTTTTCAACCTTTGCTAGGGAAAAAATAAAAATAAAACCCAACCCCCCGAACAGTGAGCACTGAATGAAACCAGGATGGTTTAACAAGCAAGCGAGCTGCAGTTCTGGCTGCACAGCGTGAGGAAAAGCCAAGGTCTGTACAAGGCATCACGCTGGGGTCTCTGCCTCCCTTGGGAGATGAGTCAGATTGTCAGGACTTAATCTTGAGCTGGTGGCTCTTTCCAGAAATGGGAGAGCGTCTTTTTTCCATGGCCACCTCTCTGGGTGAGAGCTGGCTCGCATGACAGACGGACAGTCTTCTCCTAGATCTGGCCATTTTCATTTTATTTTATGTATTTGTTTTGTGCCTGCCACCTCCTTGCACCCCTCATTGCGATTCGGGGACCGTGAGATACCTCCAGACCTTCCCTGAAGCCTCCTCTGTTTCTCTTGCCATCTGTGCAGCCCAGCAAAGACAACCTCTGCTGGCAAGAGAGGGCCACAGGATTGCTTTGAAGTCTGGGGGACATCTCGTGAAACCATCTGTGGAGCGCAGACCAGGAGGCAATATCGCGTCCTGTCTCCCGGCTCCATTTCTGGCCTGGTGTTTGGTGTGTAGATTGAAGCAGCCGTTGGGTTACGTCTGCACCATTGCTCCGGGGTCCTGCGAGTGCCACCAGAAACCTGTCCTGTCCCAACGAGTCACAGGGCCTAAAGCTGCAGCCGCTTGTGGCCTGGATTCGTGTCGGTGGGCACATCTACATGTGCAGTAATGTGCATTAGAAGTGAGGTGGCATTTCTGCCCGGGGTTATATCCCTCCCTTTCTGCCACCTCTCTCAAGTGCTCCGGGCTGAACTTGAGAGCAATAGTGAGGCACGTCCCCCGGGGTGACATTGCTGCCTCCTGTCCAGGAAGGGGGCTCATGGGGGGGTGGGCGTAGTGTGCAAGTCAGGCCTTTTCCAGCATGGTACAGACATGCTGTTAGACGCTGGGGGCCCTGGTGTACTGGGTGCTGTGCAAACGTGCTACAAAGGACCAGAAGGGACCCGTAAGGTCATCAAGTCCTGTCCCCTGCCAAGGGCAGGAGGTTTTTGGGCTCAAACGAGCTCAACAAGGTGCTTGTCCAGCCTCCTCTTGAACAACTCCAGGGATGGCGACTGCACCACCTCTTCCGGGAGCATATTCCAGATTCTAGTTACCCTTACGGAAAAGAAGTTTTCCCTTCTGTCCAGCCTAAATTTGTCCTGGATTACCTTGTGCCCATTGGTCTGCATCCTCCCGAGGGGCGCTTTCCTGAAAAGGGGTGAGCACTAAGATGTAGGGGAGCAACAAGTTGCAAATAATGCACAGGCTAGGATCCATTTGTAACAGCACTTGCAAATATCTAGCGCCTTTTTAGGTATCCACGTTGTAGCCATATTGGTCTAGAGGCCAAAGGAATCATAACACATGGTAGAGCTGATAGCTTTTATTAGGCCAGCTAGATTTTTGCCAAAAACATTCTTTAGAAATTTCTAAAGATTTTTTTTTTTATTTTAATTTTTTTTTTTTCAAAAATCTACTTGGTCTACTAAAAGATATCACCTCTACCATAAGTGCTGATTCTTAGCACCTTTTTAGGAACAGCAGGTGTCTCACTAATGGAAAAGGCTAGCTGGGTAATTTATTCAAGTGGCTAATTTGATCATTCCTGCTGGTCACTGATGGCTATTTGTTAGTCTCTCTAAAAGGAATATGGTCTCGATCCTTTAGCCAGTCAGGAAACACGGTCACCCTGTTCATCCTCTAAACAATTGTGTGATGTAAGAAGCGTTTGATAGACATTAGATCAGGGGCGGGCAATTATTTTGGGCAGAGGGGCACTTACTGAGTTTTGGCGAGCCATCGAGGACCGCATGACAGGCAGCCAGGAACAAATAAATATTTAATTTTCTAGGGGCCCCACGGGCCGAATAGAAGGGGCCAGCTTGCTGCATCTGGCCCACGGGCTGCATCTTGCCCAGCCCTACATTAGATATTGAAGACCCCATTTGGTCTGTGCTCTCCTAGCTACAGGGCCCATAAGTAGCTGGCATGCCCATGTGCATGCATGCACACTTACTAGTTTCCCCTCAGCCCAGCTCCCAGGGACCTGCTCTTGGTTCTTTCATTTCCCCACCCAAAATAGCTTGAAAGACGCTTGTTGATTCCTTCGTGACCCTGTTTCAGGTGCAAGCCGCTGCCTTCCTTTACTCCTGGATTTGGCAGGCAGAGAGGGTGAATGATATCTGCCAGCTCATTTTGTTCCCTAGTCCCCTTTCGCAGTGGCCTCAGCCAGAGCGTGGAACAGGCACTGGCAGGGCATTTCAGGTGAAAATCCCACCACGTGATCAAGCGAAGCACTCAGGCTCTGAAGGGACGTTTGTAAAATTAGCTCTGTGGAGCTCTAAAATAGCTTTTGTGCACTGTGGGGATTGGGCTGTTACAGAGACAATAGTGTACTATTATTCTTGATCCGACAGCAGCGCGCTGATGTCCTCATCAGAACTGGGACTCCTCGTGTAAAGGGCTGCACGTACGTAAAGGTGGAAGCGGCTCCTTTCCTGAAGAACCGCCCCCGTCATCTGGGATAAAGGAGAATTCAAGTCTCTGGAGGAAAAAGCTCGGGTAGAGAAGTGTCAGAGAGAGCAACAGTAGGTGTTGAAGGAAGATAGAGAGAGAGCCTGCCTGCAAGTGTGTCTGGGTGTGAAAACTGGAGTGTGCAAGCCACTGGGGACAAACCTGCACAGCCAAGGACAGAAGCTGGCCTGAGACCATGTAATGAACTGGCTGGCGTGTAAATGGCACCGTTGTCTTCCATTGGGTGGAACCAGGACTTCTCGACTATGTGTCATAGCCCCTGTCCTGCTATGAGAGATTCTCCTTGTGCCTGGGTGGCCGTGGGGCTCGCTGCAGGTTTCCGCACCCCACGGGAGCCACAAGCTGACTACGCTGCGTCTCCCTTGCGTTATGTTGCTGCATTTTGTGTGCTCAGTAGTGGAAGGCAGACGAGCTTTTCCCTCCAGTATTTCTGTGAGATGGGCTTATGTGAGGTTAAGGTGCTCTGATACTTTGAGGCAAAGTCTTGGGGCGCTTGTACACGTGACACATTTCCACGTACCTGTAACGAAAACGTCAGCATGTGTGGCTTAATTGGCATCGCACTGTGCACCTGCAAGAGTTTGCGGGGTTTTAAATGAGTTTGCATCATTGCAGACCAAACTACATCCTGACGCAGATCAGGTTGCAAATCGCAGCAATGCAGCTGCCAACTGGCCCCCTGCCCCTGGGAGAGGTGGGCAGGCTCTGCGGAAGAAAAGGCTTGGTCTCCTCACCTCTTCTGCTTTCAGCAGGCTCCTGCGGCTGGCAGGGTGTCGGCCTGCCCAGGAATGGGGCTTGCTGGCGGCCAGAGAAGGTGGTGGGGATGGTGCACAGGGTGCTGGAAGCCTAGGCGGGTTCGGGGAAGCATTGGATTGGGAAACATTGAAAAGGTGGGTTTTGTTGAAAAACCCACCGTTTCAACTTAGGGGGCATAGAATAAAACCCCGAGGACTAAAGTCCCGTCACGTGTCCAAGCGTGCTCGGAGGCCAGGTCTGCTCTTAGCAGCTACAACTTCATTGAGGTTGATGGCGTCGCACCTGCTCGTGCCACCTTGAAACCAGGCTTGCGTCAGATTTGGAGCATCACAGGGCAAGTGTGTGCACACGGGCAACCACATCTGCTCTGTGGGCACACGTGTTTGTACATGTCTGGAAGTGTGTTTGCGCATGCATTTGGCTGGGATGGTGCAGTTGGGGCTGGTCCTGCTATAAGCAGGGGGTTGGACTAGATGTGGCCCCTCCTGCGGTCCTTTCAACCCTCATTTTCTGTGATGTTATGAGTCTATGCGAGTCCCGGGGCTACACATATTTTGGCATGGATACAGATGTCCACGACTGCGTGTGATGGTACCTTTGGGTCAGCATGTTCAAAGCACGCCCACAAGCCCTTGGTAGCTCTCCTACTCCCCTGTCAGGGTCGGAGCACGTGTAGAGCTGCATGCCTGCGTTCGGGAAAGCGCAGCAGGGAAATCACACTGAGGATTTCGGCGCTCACGAGCCCTCAGCTAATTTGTAAAGCAGAGCAGGGAAGCAGCCCAGGTGGGACCTCTGACAAAACCCTGCTTCTCCTAACTGGGTCACATGCAAATCTCGGTGCCGAGCTCGTTTTTGCAGTAGAGGCCAGGCCTGGGTCAATACTGTTGCCTGTCGAAGGGAAAGCAGCCTCTGCTCTGAATTCTCGTGGCTTAGGCAGTACTGATACTACAGAGGAAAGGAGATGCAGACCTTATTCCTGGTCAAGGTTGTTCAGCAGGAAGAAGCCATTTTCTTTCTGTGAGCTCCCAGCCATCTAAGTTAGCCCAATAACTCTGTTGTGCTTGGTTTTCCTGCCGACCCACCTCTTCCCCGGCTCTCTCTGCAAATTCTCCTCTTCCCCTCCATCCTCCCCTGCCCTCCCTCTCCGATTTAGGCAGCAGCAGGAGACAGCAAGAGCAAGAGCGCCAGGCTCTTCCGTCGGCTGTTATATGTCAGAAGTTAACATCTTGTAGCCGTTTCGGCAGTCTCAGATGGGACCAGATCCACAGCTGTCAGTACCTAATTAAATCTTAACAAGTAGAGCTCGAGTCATTAATGCCAGTCTATCATCTCCAGCCAATAGCCAAAGATCCGTGATGAAGGGGATGTGCACAGTACTGTTTAGTCTTCATTAACCCATGGAAATTGCAAGTCTACCAGAGGGCATTCGCATTACAGGCTACATTTTGCTGTAGTTTATACCCTGGAGAATCCTGCTGATTTTCAAGGGGCTGGAATTCAGGTTTAAAAAACAAAACAAAACAGGTTTCCATGCCAAAATCTGGTTTGTAGTAACCTTTTTTTTTTTTTTTTTATAGCTGATCAAAAAGAAAGCTTGAACTTGGGTCTTCAGCACCGCACTACAGAGCTCTGCCGCTCCAGCGAAAGGGGCAGATCTGTCGTGGTAGGTTGGTGCTAAGTGCCGCAGACACATGATACATCGCTGCACAGTAGATTAGCTTTATTACATAGTAAAAGGAAGCGGATGCATGACGCACAGCCCTACCATGTACTAAATCATTCACAGCCAGGGCATAGTTACCCCTTAAGAAATATGGAGTGACTTTACTCCCAGAGAAAGTAACCGCATTGCGTGCTTGTTCCACGCCTCGGTTTTATCCTGGGGTAAAAAAAGCCAGCATCCCGACTCGGTAGCGGCTGTGCTTTGTAATAACCCCGACGGGAGGCTGTGCAGGTGAAACCCACTTACAATCAAAGTTTCTTTTATTTACAATATGAAAAGCAAAGAGGACAGACTTGTCTTTTTTTTCCCCTTTTGCCGGGCACTTTTAAGAGATTTTCCCGAGGACAAATAATTGGAGAGAGCTAGAGGTGGGAACAGGACCCATAAAGAGAACGATGCTAAGGCTTTGTAAGGGTAATGCGAACCGAACAAAATGCTTAGCTTTGGATTTCCTTGCAAGCTCAAAAATTGGGACAACTTCTCAAAGCTTCATAATCCTTGATGAAGACTGGAGAGCTCCACGTGGGTTTTTGGCAAGCTCGGGCTATGCAACGATTTCAAACAAGCCCAAGATTTTTGTTTTGATTGAAACCTCAAAGGTGAAGCAACCTGAGGTTGAATTCGGTTTTCCATTACGCTGCTGTGATTCTGGAGCGACTCTGTCGAAAGCTCACCGACAGCCCAGTTCAGTCTGTGGGCTATAAGCTGGAAGGAATCAAGACTAGAAAAAAGGTTCACGTGGACGCTTGTGAAATGAGACTACTTAGTGCCATGCATTTTACTCAGGAGTCCTGACTCCTATTTCCTTGCTTAAATGTTGGGCAGAGATCCCAGCTTGGCACAGTGGAAGTGCTGCATCAGGCCGATGTATAACTAGTTCGCTGCCCCTTCCCTCGTAGTGACCAGCATCAGCTGCTTCTTTGGAGGTCTGAGAATCCAGCAGTAGCATCCTGGTCTCAAATAGAAGTAGGTAATTTAAGCCCTGAAGCATGAAATGTAATATGCTTTACAAAACATTTGTTATAATTAATTATAACTCTGGATATTGGTATAAATATCCAGCCCCTTTTCCTCCTAATCTCATTCAATTTAGCCAGCGTTCCATAAATTTCACAGCTATTTTTGCAAAATACTATAAAAGTTTCCTGCACTTTTTAATTATTATTTTTTTTAAATTCAGTGAAATATCTTTATCGAAGCAATAGAGCGCCAGCAAAACCACCCAAGCCCTCTTCTTGGTCTGGGACAGACATTGCATAAACCGGGTTGACCCAAGTCAGTTAAGTCTGATACTACGTTCAGCTGGGGTTATATTAAACCATATTTGGCCATTTTGAAACTGGTTTCTGTGCATTGAACATACGTTCTGTTACAGGTTTAAACCAGTTTCTGATCACTTCAACCGGTTTATGTGTAACTTCTGTCCCTGGCCCTTGAGTGTTAGGGGCCAGATTGTCACCCTGAAGCAGGGGTGGGCAAAATGTGGCCCAGGGGCCGGATGCGGCCCACTAGGCCATTCTATCCAGCCTATGGGGTCCCTAAAAAATTTAGAAAATTAATATTTATCTGCCTCTAGCTGCCTATCATGCGGCCCTCGATGGCTTGCCCAAACTCAGTACACAGCCCTCCACCCAAAATACTTGCCCGCCCCTGTCCTGAGATGTACTCCAACATGAGTACTACTCCCTGTTGTAGCTGAGAGCAGAATCTGGCTTGTCGATCTCGAAGCTGGTTTTTAACCATGCTTGCTGGATACGTGGTCCTTCCAACCTGCCGAGCTCGATACGGACGCATTTTTCTTAAAAAACGAAGGCACTGAAAACGCCAGCATCCTCTTTCCCAGCCTGGATCCCCCAGCCTTTCCCCTTTAACTGGTTTATTAAACAGCCCTAAGCTGGATGGAGCGAAGATGCTGCTTGTTCCTTGCCTTGCTATCCTCATGCCTGGTTGCTTGTAATAAATCACCAGCAGCCGCAGGAAAGTGGGGGTTAACAGTGCATGACTCTGTCTTCTGTCTCCCTGTCCAAGAGTGACTGAGGAGTGAGGAATGGCCGAGGTTTTGCTATTTAAAAGCAGATGCCTGGACTGTGACACATAACACATAAAATAATACAGATGCCCCAACTCTTGCCGGGAAGCTGGGTTCTGTACTAACAATGCAGAAGAATGGCACTGTTATGTATGAGTGTCGGGATGTATATGGAATATGAATTGATTTGGGTACAATGGGCTGCCTCACTGATGCTTTTTGATGGCCCCTCTGGCAAGATGATCTGAGAAGCAGCAGAGAACAGACTGAACAAATATTCTGGTGAATGAGGTACCTGGAAAAGTGGTTGAGACAACAAGAGACAATTATAGAAGGAAGCAGGGACATGATTTTCCTAATGTAATTTCAGTCACTTAGAACAGTCCTCCTGGCCTGATAAGAGAATCCTTTCTTTCTTTTCTCTCCTTTTTTTTAAAAGCTGCTGCTAGCCAAGGGGATCAGATATGCATTTCTACTGCTTTTATTTTTAAAAGCATCTGTATTAGTTCAGTTTTCACTTGGAATTCAAGAAGAAAATGTTTCCTTCCTGACAATTTTATATATTTATCCCTTTGGCTAAGGCCTTTGATTCTGAAAAGTGCAATTAGCAAGTGGCAGTGTGCGGTTTGACTTCCAACCAGAGGAACTCCCATTGCAAATGAAAAGTGGTGCTTCAATGAAACGCGGCATTGCTTCAATCTGTCTCTCCATAATTATATTCTGACTGGTATCAACAGGAGCCAGTATATGGGTATGCACATAGGATATAATCATAATACAGTTCTTGTCATCCATATACCTTCAAGAATCTTATAGTGGAAGGATAAGCAGCTTGGGTGCCTATACACAGGGGTGAGGAGGGGGGCATTTTAATTAGAGTTCCCAGGGAGCTGCTTTAATTAAAACACCACAGTGTCACATCTATTAAGTCCGCGAGCATTTAAAAATGGCCACAGGGTGCTTAACTGAAGCTCATCCCATTCAATGAACTTTTGTTAAAGCACCCCAATGGCCATTTTTTAAACCCCAGGGGGTGTGGGGGGGTATGCACATGATGCAGAGGCAATGTTAGAGCGGTCTAATTAGAACAGGGAGCAGAGTCGATTAATCGACTCTGCTCCAACGCGTTCTAATTGGAATGCATCAGAGCATGTGTATAGACATCCCTTGATATCAAGAATCATAGAAAACCAGGCCACCCCAAAACAGGAGACGCTCAGTGAACAAAATAGCTGCAACCACAGATGTAGGCAAACAGCTTCAACACCGCTTGAGTTCCATCATTTTGTGAATTGTTTTCCAGTATTACCCCCCCCCCCCCCCCCCGGGTCTCATTTTATACTGCTCACATTAGCTGAAAAATGTAACGACACATGAACAAGGGTTTATTATTCTCATTTTACAGTGGGGAGACTGAGGGACAGGGAAGGTCATTGTTTAACATGGAGTCACAGTGGCAAATCTGAGACAAGAACCTGCACCTCTGATTAACCTACTAGAGTATATTATCTGACATAAAGAAAGCCTCTATACAAGCTCATATGGCCATGATGATGAAGTGCCCCACAGCAAACAGGCCTGGATGCCACTGGAGGCAGGCAAATCTGTGGCCAGGTGCAGACATGACACTTTGACTGATATAAGTGATCAGAAACCAGTCTACACCCATAACAGAACAGAAGCTCAGCACACATAGACTAGTTTAAAAATGGCAGAACTCGGTCTAAGATTCCCCTCCTCCACCGCCATCGAACGGTGATGTGTGTTTGGTTCACTACTGATCTAAACTATGCCACTTATGGAAACCCTGTAACTTGGATCAATTCTGCCTTGGGTTTTTGTGTGTCTATACCTAGCCTCTAGGATGGGTCTGATTTTGCAGAAGCCACCAATTCCATCTAGGTCCTGCTTGTCCGAATCCTGTTACAGGTGACATGCTGAGAAAAGGGTTCCCTTTTTGTCCCCTCTCTAGGAACCCTCTTGTCAGAGACTGACTGCTCTTCCATCCCCCTGTGGGACACTCACAGTCGTTCCATTGGCCTCTGTGGGTGTTTGTACACGCCACGATTTTTGCCCTTTCTTGTGGTGCAACAGTCTGACTGTTTGAATGAACAGGTTTTCTGGCTGCTTTAAAAGTCTTTCTGGTGCGCTAAAGTCAAACTCCTCAGATATAGTTTAGTTTGGCTCTCCACGAATTAAAGTGTCATGTCCATGGATTCATTGTGTGCAAACACAAAGGGTCTCGGATGTGTAAATGAACCTCTTTGTCCACTAGATGGCTCTGCAACTTTTTTTGTAGTTCACCCCTTCCAATTGCTTCCACTTTTGTTTTCTTGTGCCATTTGCCAGTTCCCTGCTCCCACAACTGCATGGCAGGGTGTGGGCTGCGGGGGGGGGGGCCCAGGGCCAGCACTGGACTATCCCGCTCTCCTGCTGCACCAGCTGAGGACTGAACTTAATTTGTTTGAAAACCTAAAGTGTGCAAACAGTGATGCAACACTCCAAAATAAACAAGTTTAAATTTTGTAAACCTATTTAATTTAATGAGGATTAAACCCCATGGTGTATACAGGCACCCTGTGGTTCTTCTCTGGGTTTGCATTGATGTAACTGAGGGCAGAAACTGGCTCTACAGCTTTGGGCACAGGTGTTGGGGCATAAAAAAGGATGTAAGAAGTGCCATACTGGATCAAACCAATAGTCCTAACCTAGTATCCTGTCTCTGATAATGGCAGGAATGGATGCCTTAGAGGGAGAGCGTATGCACCAGGAGTGTCTAGCATGATCTGTCCTCTTATTACCTTCCTAAATAGTACAGCCAAAAGCAAAGTTGTAAGTTTAAGGCCCAGGGGTGCAGATCATTACCTAAGAATGCAGGGCTTTAAGCTGGAAAGCAATGAGTCTTGAAAGGGATTCAGGGACTCCTAATGCACAACCAGCTGCCTTGGAGCTACCAGTGCAATGCTGTGTCTGAAGTGTGACCCTCGGGTATACAAGCAGGGGAGCAGCGAGCAGGAAAAGGGAACGGATTTTGGAAAGCCGAAGGCTGCTGCAGTGTCTACGCATTAGAAAGGTTGTTGAAAAACTGGAGGAAGTGCAGAAAAGAGCCACAGAAATGACTCAAGGACTGAAGAAAGTGCCTTACGGTGAGAGCTGAAGAGCTTGTTGGGCTTTTCCGATCCAAGTGAAGATATACTTGGTACGATTGCCTTCTGGGGAGAAAATACTAGGTTCTAAAGAGCGCTTTTATTGAGTGGGAAAAGGCATTTCGAGAACCAATGGCTGAAAGCTGGTGCCGGGGAAATCCAAGTCAGAAACAAGGCACATGTTTCTAATGGTGACTAATCACTGGGAAAAAACCACTACCCCGTGGATTCCCCCATCTCTTCCCGCCTACAGTTCAAGGCAGGATGCTGGTGCGGAAGATACCCTTTAGCGAATCCCCAAGCCATGCTTTAGTCGAACATAAACTAATGAGCACAGTACAGGGGTAACTGGGTAAAGTGCCGTCGCCTGTGAGATACGAGGTCCGAGTAGGTGGGTGATCTAGCGGTTTCTCCTGTCTTTAAATCCTCGGACGATGACTGTATTGAGACAGCATCAGGGCAGCCAATGCAGGGTGCTGGGGTGGGTCGAGTCTCTATGGCGAAGTCTTCAAATTGTTTCCTGTCAGCTTTGTCATCTGCATTTGTGATGTTTATAAATTGTTCTGAATCTGCCTGCAGGGCCAAATCCTTTCATCTCATCTGAGCTGGGGAGTTTCTATGGCAGCTATCACCTTGGTAGCTAAGCGCTGAAGATGGTTTTTTTTTCACTTGGGTTTTGCTCCCTCTTTACTCAGGAAAAAACTTGCGTTGCCTCGAGAAGGAACTTCAACCAGGCACATCCTGCTCCGATCCCTTAGCGAACGGGCTGCGAACTCAGAAAGTATCTCCAAACTCCTGCCGATGAGATGGAAGCAGTGAATTGGCCAGGCTCCGTAGTACGTTTTGAAATCCGTGGATAAGTGACTGCTTGCTATGAGCTACATGCAGACACGCTTTTTCCATGTGCACACAAACCTATGTTAATATTGTCCTTATGATTAACACAGTGTATATACATCGCCATACGGGTTGTGTTTCATCTGCCAACAGCTAGGCATTTGTCTGAAGACGTGGATTCCTGCTGCATGGGTTCTGCCATGGCAGATGAACAGGTGTTGCTCGCCTTCACTGGGCGGATTTGTGGCTCTTGCCATGTGGGGTCGGTGCCCCTTTCTCCACGGGTACACGCTGCTCTGACATTTTTACCGGGTGTTAACATATTTTTAACCTCCAACATGGAGCAGGAAATGATCCTACGTCAGTCCAGTTCAGCAGGCAGAGCGCTGCAAGCACTCTAGCACCATGCACAAGTAGGCACAACCTCAGCGAGCTCCACGATCCTTTTCTATTGCTGCACTGCTTTCTTCAATCACACCGGCGTGCCGACATCCTGCAACCTGACTTCCAAATCCCAGCTGAGCAGAGAGATGGCCCAAGGCAGCTGCTGGGGTACAATCAAAAACACATGCCTACAACTTGCTGAAATACTACGAGGCACGCGGGTAGCCTAACCTGCCTTGTTTTCCAGGGAGGTTACAAAAATCCCTGAGTAGGCTGTCCCTTCTACCGTTTGATCAGCATTCAATGGTGCTGCCATCGCACGAAGAGAGAAATAGCACGGAGACATGAGAAGGAGCTGGAGAGAAAAGGAGTGTGGTGAGCAGGAAAACATGTTGTTTCTTAATTGAGCCGGGGGTGGTGGGGGAAGGAGGATGACATAGCCTGCAGCTCTTAGCTTATGAGAGCTCTGACTGATCTCTCTCAGGTGGGAGTCTGGTGCCACTTCTGATTGACTTTCTTGCAGGAATTAATTGATAGGGAAGTGAGAAAGCAACAGCGGTGACGTGTGTGTGCGCATACCTTTGCCATCACGCTGCACTGTGCATGCGGTACAACCTGATGGATGGCCTCTTGATTGCAGCATGGTATCCGTTTGCTTGCCAAATGCCACCTTCTCAGCTGACCCTGAGCAAAGGGTCTTGCATGCGACGTGAAAGACCAGCTCTCCTGCTGCTGCTCGGCGCAGAGGGAGCTCGTGGGAATCTTTTTAAATTAGCTGGCTCAAAGCAAATGGTTCAGGATTGGACCTCAGGGCAAGGGGGAGTGGCAGCATACCTGCCGGACTGTCGTCTGACTCACGCTGGTGTACATCGCGGTCGACTCCGTGGAAGCCGCTGGATGCTGGGTTATTTTCTAGCACCCGCTTATAGGACAGGACCCTGTTGTGCTAGTCTGTGCACACAGATCAAGGAGAAAGGCCGGAAGGGATTCCCATTCTCTGCAAAAGATGGTGTGTAGAGAAGCCTGTAACACTTAGGGAGTTAAACGTACAGGGTTGGGGTGGAAAGAGCTTGGGCCCAAGGAGCTTGCAATCCACATGTAATTACAGCACGATGGGCTGCATTCGTGGACTAGCAGCAGCAAGAGAGACTTTCCTTCTACACTACAGCCTGGCCGCACTGTCACTAATGCCAACTTTTACTAGCCCAGCCACAGCAGTGACACAGCCATAGCATGGCATTGTGGCCTTCTCTTTGCACATGCGTGTGCACATGCACATGAACCATGCATCTTCTCTTTTCTGCCACTGGATGGTAGATTTGCAAGCATCCTATCTGCTTTGATTTCTCATACAAAAGTAGGGCTGGGGTGTTCCTCAGGAGGCCATCTAGGCCACTCCCTATCCACCTCCTCCCATACAAGTGCTCGTCCGACTTTTTCCATACAGCTACGTGACAGTCCTTTAGCAGAGCTGGAAGGCACAAAACACCAAGAGCACCCTAACTTGCCACAGGTAAAGCAGGGGAACAGGAGCACTCTCTGTCCTGCTGCTGCAAGCGTTAACACATGTGCAAGATCCAAGGGAGAGGACCGTATCCGTCCCCCACTATTGAGAAAGACTAAAAACACAAGTTTGTGAGTCTCTCTCAATGTTTTATCTCTTCGGTTGTAGATGAAAACTACCCATGCGATGTGGGAAAAGGGAGAAGATGGGGTCCGCACACGTCTTAGGAGCACAGCTGTTCATTCTGATTGTAATGGGCCGTACATCTTGAATGAGGGAAGTGGGGAAGGGAATCTAGGTTTGGTATGTGGCTTTGGAGTACTTTGGATGGGAGAAAGGGTTTTTTTAATGTTTTAAAATAAACCTTGACTGCTATTCTTGTCAAGCCCCTCTAAACCTGCTCCGGATGCTTTGTTGCAGCTGCCTGGGTGCATTGGGCCCTTAGACTAAGCAAACGTGGTACACTTTGCAGGAGTGATCTCAGATAGCGAGCTGCTTGTGGCAGGTTGTAGCTCTTCATGAGCGCGTAAAGCAGAACGAGGAGGGTGGCCGGGTCTAGACGGGAGCCTCCGTGCCCTTGTGACACAGAAGTATTTGTGCTGCCAACCAAGCACTTGTCATTTCTCCAGAAATGCACATTGCTGGTGCTTGATTATGTGCACTGTAGCATTACCTCTGTGAACACAGAGCATGGGCTGTCCTACACCAGGGGTATCTGACATCCGGGCCCCGAGGCTGCATATGGCCTGCTGCCGAATTCGGGGTCCCGGGACCCCGATGGATAGTGCCGTTAGCCGCAGGTCCCCAGACTTGCACCGCCAGCTGAATGAGCCCATGCTGCTGCCCGGACGTAGCCCCCAGGCCTGTTTTGAATGTGGACCCCCACTGCCATCCACACACGGACCCTCCATGGTTGCTGCTGACCCCGCAGATCCAGCCTGGGAGGTGCCCCTGTGATCTGGATCTGGCCTAGGGCCCGGGGTGAGTTTGACACCCTTGTCCTGGAGGGTGGGAGCCTCTTTCTTGGAAAGCAGTGACTTTAGATCCGGTGGGGGCATGAGGGTAGGTGCAGACTTGCCTCCGTATCAGCTCTCAGGGCCACTCCATGAGCAAAGACTTGCCAGGGCTGCTTTTTTGGAGGTATAAAGTAATCCAATGCAGGGCAATGATCCTGAGCATGTACACAGCTTTGTAAAAGATCTGTTGCAATATTGCCTCTGCTTCTGGTGTCCACGTTTCAAGGACGCAGTGGAAATACTGGCTAAAGTTCGAAGAGAGACTTCAGAAACGATCCAGGGTTGATGAGGTCCCGAGGTGGGGCCAAGCAGAGAGGCTTATCAAAAAGCTTATCAGTTGCTCACTGTATGGGGCATGTACAGGTGGAAGAGCTAACTCGTGGTGGGGCAGCCTTTCTGCCTCGCAGACAGATGCCTGGCCAGGTCCAGCAGGTAGAAGTTGATTCAAGTCAGTCTTGAAGGAAGCAGTTTCCAGGCAATAAAGGGAACAGAACATGAGAGCAGATCACCAAGGGAAGTGGTGGGTTAGCAAGCACCTGGCATCTTTAAAACATTAGATAGCTTTTGGCAATCGCTGCTGCTTTAATTCAGCTGCTGGCAGAGAGAACAGGGCACTCTGCATTGCCCTCACCATGCTCATAATACTTGCATTAAGACAATAATGCAGCCTTGCATTAAGGTAATGAGCATAACTTATCTCCAGCTTCAGACAGCAACCTGCAGGAGCCGGGGGGGAAATTCTTCCCTACTGCACAATTAGATAGATGTGTTCTGGGTTTTTGCCTTCCTCTGAAGGCCTGGGGGGGTTGGTCACAGCTGGGGACAGGCAGCTGATTCATGTGGACCGTGCTTTGAGCGGGCACAGAGAATCCCTTAGGCACTGGTGAAGCTTGCTCGTGTGCTTGGGATCTTACTGATAGCCATGTTGGGGGTCGCGAAGAAATGCCCCTGGTCAGATTGGTAGGGGTCCTGCTACAGTCCTGGGTGGCACCCTCCTATTCCTTATTACGGGAGACTTACAGTTTCTTGGTGGGCATTGGCCCATGATTTCCTTTTGGCGCATCCACCAGGTTTGGACATCTTTTCATCTCCGATTACTTTAGTCCCCCGAGGACTGAATATTTTAGTCTAATCCAGATGTTAGGGCTCAGGACTCCCTGAATCGACAGATGTGTCCGCCTTGCAATCCGACGTGTCCCCTTGCAACGCTTATAGGCATACTCCGGCATGAGGGCGGGGATGTGTACCTCCTCTCAAAATACATGGCATATTTTACTTCCTCAGTTAGCGATAAAGGGAGACTTTCAAATTCATCTCGACGTATAAACCACACTTTAAACGAGTGTCCAAAGATTTCAAGTGTTTTTCCTGTCTGGCAAACAGATAACACATTCATCTCAAACATTTTCTTATACTGCTAACCCCAATCAGCTGCAGACCAGGCCAGTTGAAGTGCTTCGTCTTGACCTCGAAACTCTTCATCCTAGTTTTGCCTTTTTAAAACAAATAAATAAACAAATCTCCTGTCAAGCAGCTCTTCTGAAAGAGTGCCGATGCGCCCCATTTTCACGCATCTTTGTTACTTCTACTAAAGGAAAGAAAAACTCCCCAGACCAGCCTCGTCCCTGTGCACTCCACCCCGCCAATCCTACTTTTCCAAGATAAACATTACCCAGAAAAGCCCTGACCATCTTTTTCTTAGACTGCCTTGCCAGGCTTGTTAATCACGAGCAGGTCTCTGTGTTCAGCCCCGCTGGGAGCTGCCGAGCAAACCCCAGCCCCTCGGGGCACGGTGCAGCGGTAAGGCTCGGTGCGCAGCACTCGGGACAGACCCCCGGGAGAGGTGACTTGGGGAAAGACTTGTCTTAACCCTCCCATTGTGCAGCCACAAGCTCCCCCCACGCTGGATGATGGAGTCGGTGCCCTACGTTCACACGAAGAAGACCCATCAGGCTCATTTAGGCGAGCACAGAAGGGGAGTGCCCACCTATACGCTACCCAAGCAGCTGGCTGCACCTTCGTCGGCTGGCTATCCTCGCCCCTGCCTGCCACCCCCTTCCACGCCAACCTCCATCCTTTAATTACGTTGTAGGAAAGTCTCACAACTCAGCGATTCAAGGTGGCATTTGAGAGAAATGATTCCCTTTAGCATAGCTGACAGCTAATTTGTGTAAAGTTTAATTACAGCTAGCATTAATTAACTGGCAGTGTGTTGCGATACTAAAGCGAGACCATCTGTTCTTAAAACCGCCTCCCCCAAATTTCAGCCCTAATAATTTTGTTGCCGAGGAGGTTGTTACATTGGACACAACGTAACCGCGACCACGGTGGGAGGAGTTCATCCATCATAGTAGCTGGAGGGCGCAGCGCCGCGGGATGAATCATCACCTGCTCGGCCTGCTATCACGTAGGAATCAGCTTTCGATAACACGGATTCATTACGTCTCTTAACACTCCTCTCCGGCGTTCGTTCGGGAAGGTTTCCCTGCAAGATCATCCATCACGCGTTACCCGGCGTTGGGCGTGTACAGCGCTCTCTCTTATTTTCTTGCACCGTTTGGGCGTTAGCACCGAAGGAGATGCCAGAGACCCACCTGGCGTACCTCTTTTTCTCTCTTGCACGCTGCATCTGGAAATCACAGGCTTTGCTTTCAGAGGCAGGAGCCCTCTTTGTGCTCAGGCATGTGTCGGTAGGGGCAAGAGGGTGCATTTGTTCCTCTTACAAGCCTCAGCACAGAGGGCATGCCGTGGCTGGGCCTGGAGCATATGATGGCACTGCAGGATGGACGGCAGTCAGGGGCCTGAGTGACTCCTGCTGTAGCCCAGTGTCTAGAGAAGGAAAAGGTTTAATCCTGCTCTCTCATCTCTCCCAGTGTCCTCAACTGCCCTCCTTCCCCTCCCCAGCCATGGCACACACTCCCATCGTGCTGGTGCAGATGCCTGAGCCCTGATTTTCTGTGCACTAAGTGCAAGGCAACAGTGCGATTGGGTTAGGAGCATTTTGCACCTGCTTTGCACGAATGTGCTTGGCTGCCGACCGTTCGGAGCGAAGGGAAATGTGGTCCCTACTAGAGCAGTTGCTGTTTACACCTGTGTGGCGTGGCTAGCACCGAGGGGAGTCATGGCTGGATTGGGGACTTGCACTGGTGCAGGTACAGTAGTAGCTGTATTTCCAGTGGAGAGAAGTCCTGCAACTCCCACCGTCCTGGGAGGTGGGCTCGAAATGCAGCTGGTACCTGGCTTGCACACCCACCAGTGTGTGGGCAGAGTGGGCCAGGGTTATAAAGACAAATACTTGTTAGAAGGGCCTGAGGAACACTGGGATTTAGATGCACACATTTTATTTAACAAACATATTTTAACCCGCCGTATAGCTTTCCAAGGGCAGCAGAGCCGCCAAGCTTGCCAGCAGGGAAGAAGTGCCCTTGGGTCCATGTTTTACTCATTTTCAGATATCTCCTTTCTTGTGAGCCTGCTTATTTTTCTGTAATAGCTCTGGAGTTCAGTCCCCTCCTCTGCAGCTCCAGGATATCAGCACACGCGTGTGTGCAGGGAGGGCGGGGGGTGGCGGGGAGCAGACCCTTCAAGCTGGGAAAGTGTGGGCCGCCTTGTGCTGTTTTGAGTGAACACCCCAGTACTCTTCCCCCCACCTTGAACAGGGTGAAATGGAGAACAGGGCAAAGTTATGTAAGTCAAAGATCTGCTTTGGTCCCACTCTCAGAAACTAACCCTGGAGTGTAGGTGCTTTGATTTATTCATCAAAATCCAGACGAAAAATAAATGCGTGTCCAGCAGTGAGATAATGCAGACCTGAGGGCTCCCAGCCAGCCCCACCTTGTTTCAGGACTTTGAACTGAACTGTGTGAGGGTGGTGGGAAGGAATTCCTCTGGCCAAGCTGTTCTCTGCCAGCCGCTGGCTCGCAGAACTTGCCCGGGTTTAATAGACCTGACCTCCCGACATCCTGACCTTTGAGGGAATTTGAATTCAAGCCTCAGCGCTGGATTTCACCTGGCTGGGACCTCAAGTATTGAGCTCTGGTTACAAGTCTCAGTGCGGGTCTTTTTATTTTTAAAAGAGATTTGTTTCTTGTCTAAGATTGGGGTTCTGCGGCGGACCCCATATGCACAGTTTAAAGGGCTCGGGAAGCCAGCTCCAACAGGCCATTTCTGCTGCAGCGTGAAAGGGGAACTGGCAGACTTCTCTGCCTCCAGCGGGGGAACAAGACAGGATTGCTCAGTGGTTAGGCCTGTGGCTTGAGACCTGGGAGGCATTCTTGGTTCTGATGCACATCTAGTCAAATAAAACTTGCCTGATCTTGCCACTGCTTTTCCCAAGCTGACTATTGTAGGTTAGTCAAGCCAAGTTAAAGCATCTTCTCTTTCCTTTTCTTCACACTGTAGTGATGCTCCAAGTTGTTGCCTGCACTGAACAATCCTGGAAGAGGCAGTGGACGGCACCATAATGCAAAAGGTAAGTGATTAGAAGGCATTAGCTTGAACTCCATGGGTTGCTGTACGAGAACAAAGGTTGCTGTTTCCTTGAGGTACTGCAAAATTCTCATTGGTACTTGCATTTCCTTAGAGTTCACCAGCGGCCTTTGTACATGCCAGGCTTTTTGCCATGTCATGCACTGCAACTGCACGTCTCTTTGCATGAGTGGGATTTCTGTATGCTTTAAAAGTCTTTCTTGTCCATTCAAGTAAAACTCCTGGAACAAAGTTTAGTTTGGCTTGCTGGGAATTAAAGCATCGCACCCATGGATTCGTTGCATGCAAACACAAAGGCTCTCAAAGATGTGTAATGCATCAGCCTCTTTGTCCATCAGATGGCTGCGACTTCTTTGTAGTTCACCCCTTCGAATTGCTTTCGCTTTCGAATTGCTTCTGCCTTTTTTTTTCCTTGTGTGGTTTTCCAGCTCCTTGCAGCATGGGGTAGGGGGGCCTGAGCTAAGGGGGCAGTGCTGCACTGTCCTATTCTTCTGTGGCACCAGCTGGAGACTGGGCTTAATTCATTCAAAAACCTAGTGCATGCAAACAGTGACGCAACACTCCAAAATAACCAAATTTAAATTTTATAAACCTGTTCAATTTAATGAGGGCTAAGACTCATGGTGCATACAGATGCCTCAGGTCCCCAGAAGCTGGTGCCCATTCCCCATGATGGCCAGTGGAAACTTGACATTGACACACTTTTGCAGAATGCACAGGTGTACATGGTTCTGATGTTGGCTTCTACTCTGTGTTGTATCACGTGGCTAAATGACAGAAATCTCAATCTTTCCCCTTGTATCACTCCTTGAAATACAGTAAATGTGTACAAAAGCACTCAGTAAAGCGCTCAGTGCTTCCCTGGTATGTTTGTGGGGGGTTACCAATGAATAGCACCAAAACGAATTAACTGTGTGTCATAGTCTCCATGGTGCTTACTGAATAGAGAATCTTCTCTAGTTCAAACAGCTTTTGAAGCAGGTGGAGCTGAATTCTGCCCGGGATGCCTTTGAGAAGTTCTGTATAGACGCAGTGCAACAAAACACCTGTGCTGTCCTATGTGACCCTGCTCTTGTCAAAGTGTTGATATTAATGCAGAAAAATACAGCTCCTAGCCAAGAGTGTGGCGGAGCTGGAAGACACTGCAGGCACAAGAGTCAGCTTTCATATTAGAACTTGCTAACTGGGTTATTTAAAGACTGAGGGGAAGAGTTGGAACAAGACGTGCTCTAGAAAATAGACCCAAGTGGTGAGCACGGCAGTTACAGAGCACTTGGAGAGCTGATAAGATGAGACAGCCCAGAACGCAAGTCTGAATCAGAGGAGACGTCTTCATTCGAGGAACTCCAGAAAAACCTCAGATTCACTGCTTCCTGGTGGGATCTCATGGGTCCGGGGCTTGGAGAAGAATGAATTCTCTGACGGAAAACAGGGGAGAGATGATGAGGCATTTGTATTGTGTCTAAGGGCCCTGGATAAATCAGATTATATACTTAAATACTTAGTAAAATATAGTTTCTGCCCCATAGAGCTTTCAGTCTTTTGATAATCTCTCAGGGATTTTGGTATGCATGGGATACATTTCTCTCCAATCCTGCCCTAACATTTTTCACACCATAAATATTTGAGATGCTTTCAGCTGGAGGTGCCTGGCTCCTGCGTTGGCTAACAAGGGTACTGTTGTTGCAAAGTCCAGGGGAGACCGTTTCCTACAGCCTGCTGAAGTGTTTTGGCTGTTCTCTGGGGCCTGCAGCTGGAGGGAGGATGTGTGGAGGTATCTTCTCTGCAGCTGGAGGGAGGATGCGTGGAGGTATCTTCTCTGCAGCTGGAGGGAGGATGCGTGGAGGTATCTTCTCTGCAGCTGGAG
>JAGPOW010001806.1:4575076-4592345 GCA_030014935.1 Caiman crocodilus | reverse complement strand
GAGGTATCTTCTCTGCAGCTGGAGGGAGGATGCGTGGAGGTATCTTCTCTGCAGCTGGAGGGAGGATGCGTGGAGGTATCTTCTCTGCAGCTGGAGGGAAGATGCGTGGAGGTATCGTCTCTGCAGCTGGAGGGAAGATGCGTGGAGGTATCTTCTCTGCAGCTGGAGGGAGGATGCGTGGAGGTATCTTCTCTGCAGCTGGAGGGAAGATGCTTGCAGGTGACTGATTGTATGTGTCCCCTGAAGAGCCAGGTCAACGGTTGCCTTGATAACAGTGGGCCAAACTAAGGGGAGTGGAACTGGAGCTGAGAGGCACCCTTGGGGCTCGGGGATCAGAATTGCTTCTGCCCCCTGCAGCACGCATCCTTCCACAGGTTCCCTCTGCAGAGGAACATAGTCCACACAAGTCTGGCTGTTATAGGGGAAGCTGAAAGGCAAGGCAGTCCAAACCACTCTTGGCAGGGTTAAATGTGGCAGATATTTAATGCCCCCATTCTCACATGGGGGGCATTAGAGCTTCATGCAGGGGAGGGTGTTTATGGTAGTAGTCGGACCCTTTTTCAGGGTTGAGCATTGGGAGGTTGTTCGGGAAGGGTTGGACAGTGGGAGCAACTGGGGCCAGGGCGGATGCGGGGGACAGGAGTAACGGGTGCTAATCTCATCCTGAAGGAGATGGAGAATAGTGAATTTCCACCCCAGGGACATGTTGCTACCACCCAAAGGGGACTGGTGTAACTGGTGCTACGGTGCCCCATGGGGCTAGGACTACGGCAGTGGATCTCAGCCTGCTCAGCTTCCTTAGGGAATGTCTTTTTGCATTCATCACAGCTACAGCCTGTCTCTTCAGTGGCTTGCAGAAAAGATGCCAGGGCCCCAGAGAAGAGCAATGTCAAAGGCTCTGGTAGTAACTCAGCATTTCTGCCTCGCCCCATCTCCCCTCCGGCATGCACACACAATGTATTGCTGCAAATGTTCCTGAGCCCACTTCATTCACAAAGTGGATGCAAGCCTGCATCTGCTCGCAAGCATCTGATTACATGAGGAAAGTGCCCACTGCCTGACCCCTGCGAGAATGCCAGGCCAATAGAGATAAAAGGCTTTTTAGAGGATTGATTCAATATTGTTTTTGAACTCTTTCCCGGTACCTGGGAAATGATGGTTCACTTATCAATGACAGCGCTCTGGATGCCTGGCGATCTGAGTGGGACTGCGCACTGACGAGATGCTGGCTGGGAAGACCACGTCCAAGAGTCTGGGCCAGCCCAGCGGACCACGTAGCGTGCCCATAATGTAACTCCCCTTTGTCGGCAGATGCTGAAAGACTGTGATGCAGGGAAGGTCTGCAGCAGGATACAACGCTCCAGGGCTGGCACGTGGGGTGGGTGGCATGGGCAACCGAGACTGATCCTAGGGCTTTTCATCTTGAAAGTCCCTCCCCATCACGACCCAAATTTGGGGGCAGGAATTACATCCTGCCACCTTAGTTTGCAATGTGGTGCTCAGCTTTCTTTTCGTGCCCACCCCGTCGTAGAGAGATGAACCCTGCCTCCTTTTGCCCCAAGCTGCCAGCCTCCAAACAAGCCCCTTGCGCTCCCATTCCTGCTGCCCATCACACTCGGCAGGAGCTCCATGCAAACCCACGCAGAACCATCTCCTTCTCCCTCTTCAGATGCTTCCCTAAACTTCTCCTTTGCTCTCACAACCACAGAAATTGCCTGTTGGTAGACAGCTGGTGGACAGTGGGCTTGGGACCTCATGCTGATGTTCTTCTATCTGTCTTGTCTGATCCTGGGACTGTACGCTCTTTGAGATGGGAGCGGTCTTTTCATTCTCCATTGGTGCATAGGCCCTAGTCCATGACTGGGCTCACAGGCACTGCTGTACTATATATAATAAGTGAAAAGTAACCTTTCTTCTCTAGGTATTGAGTCCGCTGGAGAAACTTGACTAATTCAAGTTCTGTGCTGGATTCCAGGCCTCGTGCTTTAGGGTGCAAGCTAACAGATGAGGTTGGGGAGAAGCTTTCCAGGTGGATGGGTAACTCTGCAATGCTGTATTGGGGGGTCTCTGGCTATATCTCATAAAAATTGGTGTCTTTTGGAAGCAAAGGACTGGTGCAGAAGGCTCATGAAGCTGGTGGGGCAATGCCAGTGCTACAGGGCAGAGGAGAGAGTAGGGAGAAGCCATGCTGCTATGCAAGGGAAGGCACCGAAGTAGTAACACCTGGAAAACTGAGCCTGTGGATCTTGGACTTACCTCTTTTTGCCTGAGTGATGGCTGGGAGTGTTATAAATGAGGACAAGTCTTTGAACTAGCAGCCGGGTGAATTGTTTCATCCCATGCTACCTCCATTCACATGCTTCACACTGATAAAGGCTAATAGAGAAGAAAAACAACCCAAGGATGGATTTCCAGGAAAAAATGTTTGGCCAGCTATAGCTTTAATGACATCCCAGAAAAGCCAAATCTACCCCGAAAGTGGCTGGGGTTATCTCCGGGCTGAATTTGGGTCTCTGGGAAGCAAGTTTGTTTGGCCCCTTGTCACGAAGAAATCCACCATCGCCACGGGATGGGGAATCCGCCGTTCCCATTACGGAGTCGTGGCAAATGCGTGGCTTTTCCAAGCCTGAACTTTCTCTGACTCTCAGCCCATTGAAGCCCACCCATGATCCCAGCGGCAAGGAAGCTAGCCGGCGAGGAAATGGCACTTGCCTTTCGTCTCACAGAGTTCTTTTAAAGACTTGAATAAATGTTTACACAATAACGCTCCTCAGGCACTGTGCACCTGCTCTAATTAAAAGCAATTTGTTTCCTGGAGCTCTTATTATTCCTGCGGTGGGAATCCCCGCTGCTTTCGCAGAGACTGGGCTCTAACAAATCTCTGTCCAATTCTGCCCGTGAGCGCCTTCAGCTCTTCCAACAAGAGCCCCAAGACAGGCCCGTAAATAATGTTTAGGGCCACACTGGGAAGGGCTTCTGGGGAGCTTTAGTAAAATATCTGGACTATAAACCTCCTCCAGGAGGAAGTGGAGGCTAAAAGGAAGAGCCTGTCAGGAGCATTTTTTGGTTTATAACATGCTCATAAAGTTTAAGAAGTATTGGTGTTTGGCCAGCAAATGTGCTAACGTTACCTCGGAGAACGTCCCGGAGCAGCAGATCCACCTTAAGGTCTTCTGGTAGCCCCTGTCCTGGGGGAGTGAGTGCCCCACTCCCATTTGTACTTCCAGACAAGCTGATATCCGTGTTGGCTAGACTTTGCTGCAGTAGGATTAGAGCTGGAGCTGTGCACGTGCTCCAGGAAGTCGTACCAAAGGAGTTTGGGCACTTCTTCATCCCTACTCTGCAGGGCCGGACACAGGTAGGGGTGAGCTGGGTGGTGAAAGGGGGCCTGAAAATGGTAATTTTGTTTTGTTCAATTATCGTTATTTTTATCATTATCTCTGGCGAAGGGGGGCCCGATACTAAAAGTTTGCCCGGGGCTGCCAGGAGGGTGCTGCTCCTCTGCCACGCTGCACTGACTACTTCCAGGATTGCTTGGAGCTCGGTTCATCACAACCTTGCACTTTGCACAGTCACGGATGCAAAATGTTGCCGTTCTGCTATGGTAGCGCTTTATTCGGGGATCTCAGCTCGGAATAGCGGGCAAAAATATACCGAGCCCACTGATGGAGCGCTTGGCAAAAAGCAAGGAGGGTTTGTGGCCTAACTCAAGGGCTGTCTTAAGGAGACTGGAGTCTCTGCTCATAGCGGGAGGTAGTTTAGAGTCAGGATTTCAAGAGGCATTGGGGTACGGTTGCAAGAATCAGATGTGGGGAAGTTCGTCCAGCTGTTTGGAATGACACGAGGCAGCATTACTGGGGACGCGGCCTTCACGGACGGGTCAGGCTCAGAGTTTGCTCCACGTAGTTTTTTATGTATGCCTCACTGACCAAAGCCAAAGCAATTGTGATTCTAATTAAATGCACATCATTCAGCCAGGGCCATTGCCGTGGTCATTTCTTCAGCTTTGGTGACGGATGCCGGCAATTAAATCAACAGTGTTGCTCCTCTTTTACATTCATCCTTTCCTTCTCCCTCCATTATCAGAGCCAGAGCCATGGTAATTAAGGTAATTTTTTCTTTTTCCTTTTTTTTTGCTTTGGGAATCATTTAAAGCTGAACAGAGCCTGAGCTAATAGTCAAAAGGCGTTTCAACTCTGATGGGGAAAATGATTGAAGGCCCTCCCTTTCAGACCGAAGCCTTCTGGAGTGGCCCTCGGCAGAGACTTCCAATCTGCCTTCAAGTGGGCACGTCAGGTTGAAGCTCAGCAAGTGCCTTTCTTTCCCTTAATCAAGCTCTTCATCCTCTGCCTTCCGAGAAGAGTTACAGCCCATCTCAAGTCTGCCTTTTTGCTTCTGCCTAATGACCTTCAGTTCAGCTCTTCGCATGGCCCTGGCACACGGCTGCATAAAGCAGCGTAGGGCGGGCGCGCTGGATTGGAGACAGGCTGATGTGAATGCAACCGGTTATCATGCCTGTCTAATTTGTTTTGCTAAACCCGAGTCTCTCCGCAGCACCAGGTTTTTAGCTTATTAAGGATGAACCTTTGGAGGGAATTTTTGCTACGACTTCACAGAAGGTGCAAGGTTCCACTCGTTACATCTTTTGATGGGGGAAAAAAGGGACGGCAATGAGGCCTGATGATTCAAAGAGGTGCGTTAAGTGTGGCACTTCAACCGTGGCAATTCAAAGCATGTCAATAGTTCAGTTTAAACAAGACCCCTAACTGTTAAAGGTGTGCCGGGTTGGTGACGCACTGCATTAGCTTATGTAGCCACAAAAATATTCTGCTGAAGAATGGCAATGTAGACGTTAAGCTCCTTGATTACAGAGGTGTAGCAGTGTGGCCGGGCACCTGGGGCACGGGGTGGTGGCGACTCCTGGTTGCCACCGAAATAGCAATCCTGGTTATACCACTGCCTGGTTAACTGGCATCGTGGTAGCTAGTCAGGGCCGCTGGGTTGGGTCTGCCTATGTGTGAACTATGTAGACAGGCGGAGATGGGAGGAGGGGGTAGAGATCACAGCACCGAGCCTGGTGCCTCTGGCTATACACACCCGCTGTGGGTTTGTCTCATTGATAATGGCAGAGCTCAAACAACTTTTCTACCTCTGCAGCCCCATTTAAATCAATGGGAAGGTCTCAGGGATGATTCGGAAGGCGGGTCCTAGACCAGAACATGAGTCAGGGGAGGAATAGGAGAAAGTGATAAAGAAATGGATGTACTGGGTGCATTTATGTGTGTGCTTTAATTAAAGCATGTTGGCCTATTTTAATGTGCATTAAAGTGTCACAAGAAAACTGTGCACTTTTGCTAATGCACATTACAATAGGCTAATGTGCCTTTTTCTAATGCCTCACAATGGAGCTGCTAAATTTAATGTGCATTAGCAAAAGCGCATTCATGAACGTGTAGACGTGCCCACCGAGAGCCAAGTAAGTGGAGTATGTCTGACAGGTCACTACTTCTTTGTGCCTCTTTATTCCCATTCCTGTAGGATGGGGGCAAGCATGCTTGCTGCTTTGGGTGCTCTCACTGGACAGGGCCTTTTAGTTTTACCCTAAAAAAGCCAAGCATCATTCATATTCATAATAGTTTATTTATTCTTGTTTGTTCGTTTGAGGAAGACGATCCGATGGACAATTTGTAAGTCGCTCATAAAAACGAGCTGGTCTCTGACTTATTTTCAGTTCCCCCAATGTAGCAAATCTTTACATTTCACGGGCTGATAGCTGACTGCTCATTCTACCGAATTAAAATTCATGCTAAAAATTCCCCAGCAAAATCAGTCTGGATTAGGAGGTACTTTGAGAAGCAGAGGAGCTGGTGATAACGTCAAGGTTTGCCTTCGAGCGTGACAGCTGATATCTCATGCCAGTGCTGCTTATGATGTTCTGATAGCCAGGTTGGGTTGGGTTGGGTTTAACGTTCATTGACCTCGTCTGGACGTTGCTTGCCTGCAGGAGACCTGGATTTGCTCTACTGTCCAAGAGAGGCAGAACAAAGGATGTGCATTTGGCGTTCAGTTGGTCTCAGTCTTCTTTCCCTGCTCCTCCATTTCTGGGTGTGTTTCTGAACCCACGCTGAGCTAAAGGCTTGCCGGTAAATTCTGACTGGAGCTGGAGTTGAGAAGGTGCTGGAGCAAAGACGTAAAGGAAGAGGAAGCCGAGGAGGTAGGGTCACCTCATTTTGGTGATATTAGTTGGAGATGAGTTTGACCTTCTCAGGAGCAGATCAGTTACTCAGTGTTGTGTCCCCCTTCCTCATTATTGTGGTCATCGTCCTCCTCCGCTCTGTGTCCCTCTGTGTCCAAGTCAGGGGTCTCAGCTGTCAAAATCACCCTTTGCATACAGAATGGGCATGTCTTATTCCTGAATTGGATGGAGTGCCATAGGTCTATGCATTTGCTGTGATAGCCATGGGAGCAGGACAGGATCTTCAGTAGGTCTCCTTTCTTGTATGGCTCCAGGCAGATGGCACACTCTGTGTATGTGACTCCTCTGTTAAACCTGTTAGTGGACAAGTCCTTCCGCTGTTCCTCATTCAGCTGCTTTCTCCTTGTCCTCCAATTCTGGTACCTCCTAACGTATTTCACAATGATCAAGATGCCCGTCGTTATGGCGAGTAGGATGGTAACTGCCCCGCAGAGAGGTGGCATTTGGCTATGGGAGCAGTGTCCCAGAAACCGTATCCGACACCTGCAAGCACGTGGGCAGTTCCCAGGAGCACCCATCCAGGTGAAGTGATGATATTCAGGGACCAAGATGATATGAGCTCCTTTGCCGGAGTGGCAGATCTTGCTCAGGAGCTTGGAAGTTGTTCCTCCAGTGAAGACAGACAGTGTCTCAAGCTGCTGCCTGATCTCTTCAGTGTCAGTCACCATATCTGCAAGGGCTGGTGAGTTCACATTGTACATGACGGCAGCTCGATACCCAGCTTGTTGAGCGTGCAAAACCTTGGCCCTAAAAGTGCAGTTGGGCCTGCGGATAAGTATGATGATGTTCCTGGAAGAATAGCTGGATGGTGCTGGACTTTCTATAAGATGGCATGCATTTGCAGGCATTGCCTCGATCAGATAACCTATCATCCCTCTTCTTGGGAGTGAAGGTCCAAAGAGTTCAGGGACAGCCATAAAATCTTGGCTGGTGGAGCTGCGGTTGTGAACAGCATGGAGAAAGGTTTCTCCATTGGGTACCTGTTGAAACAAGAGGAATAGAGCAACCGGGTGGATGGGGCACCACATGCTGATTAGCGGTGGAGACTTCTTGGTGCAACCGCTGGCTTGGGTCTTGTCTAGAAGGAAGTTCTGGGTTTAGGGGCCTTGGTTGGTACCAGCCAAATAAAGGTGACTGCTGGATCTTCCATGAGTTGGAGCAGACTGGCGATTTTCCAGGCAGTGACAGCAGAGGGACTTTGCAGGTGTGTAGACTGTGCTGACTTATTCCCGAAGCCCTTGAGTACCTGGCTGCAGTTTCCTTTGTTGGATGGCCTGATCTGTTTGGACCCAGCCGATCCTCAGCTTCTGCTTCCAGTGGCCAGGTCAGAAATTGTGACCTCATAGGTCCCTGTGACCTCGTTGCCTTGCTCTACACTCCTTCACCTCAGCTTTCTGGAGGTACCTCCATCTTGGTCATGGCTTACCTCCCTCCCCATCTCTGTTCTCTTCTCTTTCACTTTCTTCTTGTCTCTGAACCACTCGTGATAATTTCCCACTTCCTCTTTTTTTTTGATAGTGCCAGGAATTTCTAGTAGGAACCTGATGCAGAGAAAGTGGAATGGTTCGGACCATCCTCATCCGCTCATGAGTGGAGATCCTAGCTCGTCTCGTGTTGAAGGAAGCCGGAAGGAATTACCAGCTCTGTTTCCATAGAATTGGGGGCTCAGAAAGACTGTGCTTCTTCTCTTTTCAAACGGTGGGACTTCTTGTTCCCAGGGTACATCATACTCAGCAGTGAGGTGCAATTATGCACTTGCTGCAGATGTATCTACAGGCCGTACTGGAGCTGTCCATGTGTATTATGGGAGATAGTCTTTGCCCCCCAAAAACCTGACAATCTAGGTAAATGAGAATGGGAGGGTAAATGGGCACAAAAAAGCGAAGTGGCGTGTCCAGTTTCATGTAGCATGCTAAAGGGGGAGTTGGAGGTATAATCTGGTGGGTTTCCCAAGTCCACATCCATCGCTGTGCTTACTGGACAATCCTTGTAGCTCCATACAGCAAGCAGCGCTCTTTGGCCCATTCTTAACCTGCAGGAGTTTGCATCTGTGACCTGCAGAAGATGTGTTGTTTCAGGAGACTGTCTCTGAGGAACTGAACACTGTTTCTGTCCCATTCAGGAGAGTTCTGAGTCCAATACACTCACATGCAGTTAGGCAATACTGTTCTCACTTTACATCCCTTACATTATTGCTTGTGCATGCAGCCAGTGGAAGGTTTCGGACCTGACAGCGGGGCGCCATAGAATCATAGCAATCACAGAAAATGAGGGTTGAAGGGACCTCAGGAGGTCACGTCTAGTCCACCTTCCTGCTCAAAGCAGGACCAGCCCCAGCTACATCATCCCAGCCAAGGCTTTGTCTAGCTGGGTCTTCAAACCCCCCAAGGATGGAGAGTCCACCACCTCTCCGGGGAGCCTGCTCCACTGTTTTACTAGCCTCCTAGTGAGAAAATTCTTCCTAATATCTAACCTAAACTTCCCTTGCTGCAACTTGAGCCCATTGCTCCTTGTGTCATCTGCCCCCACTGAGAACAGCCCAGCTCCATCCTCTTTCGAGCCCCCCTGCAGGAATTGAAGGCTGCTATTCAATCCCCTCTCAGTCTCCTCTGCTCTGGACTAAATAAACCCAGTCTTTCCTCATTAGTGTTCTTCAGAGTTCGAATTACACTTTTGATTTTTTGGGGGGGTGAGGGGAGGCTGCAAAAAAAATTAAATTGGTTCATTGATTAGCAAGTCCACCTAAGTGAAGGAGCAATCCAATCAGAGACCCCCCACTTATGATTTTCAAATCTTACAGGGGGACTGCTTGTCTTTTATGGGGGGGGCTCAGCCCCCCCTCACCCCCAGTTCCCCCTTAATTAGGTCTTTCTACCTAACCAGGCAAGGAAGATGCTTATACAGAATTGGACGTCAAGAGGCTGGGGAATGAATTCTCAAGTGTCCCAAATATACTCCTCTCAAAGACACATGGTATTGCCATTTGACTTTTATTGGACCCGCCAGCAATATGACTAGTCCAAGCGGTATATTGGGCTTTGGACCTGGGAAAAAAGTGCTGCAAGTGAAGGTCTTTCCCAGCATGCTTTAGAACCAAGTCTACACAGGTGGTGAGCACGAAATCCCTGCTTTCTTGAGCGCTGGCTTTATGAACAGAGATGCGTACCGTTAGAAGATAATGTGTTGATCCAGCCCTCTTGGAAGTAGCTTGAAACATCTGAGATTTGCTGCTTGCTCAGGGCACTCCTGCAGACAGGGCTGGAATACCAGGGTATTTGTTCCCAGCACGTATCTGTGGCTCCAATGTGTTGAGGAGCAAAGTTGCACAGCAAGGGCACAAGGGCAGGGGGTGATTCCAGGGGGAAAGACAGTGAATAGAATTGATTACAATGGAATAGCCATATCCTGCTTCCCGGTACCCTGGATAACAGTGTAGTTTCAGTGGAGTTATTCTGGGTTTATACCTGTGTAAATAAGAACTGGATTCAATCCATAGACTGGACCCTACCCTTGAGCCATTCACCTCCACTAACACTGTTGCCAGCTCTGAGCTTAAGCTCTGTAGCTTGATAGAAAGCGACATCTAAATAGTAGCTCTGAGCTCATATGCTCCTAGCAGAGGATTTTTGTGAACCAAACTATTTTTGTTTTAAAGCACTGATCCCATTTCCTTGTTCTTAAGCAGCTTCAATCCATCTTACTGCATTACAGAAACAGTGTTGATTGTTCTACTGTATTGAATAATAACAATTTGTACTCTAAAGATTACCCCAGAGAACTATATTCATGGCTTAGGTGTACCACACTTTCCCGAGTGCAAAGAGACCTTGGGGTAACTTGATTTGTTATAGTGCATAAAAACTTTTCTTGGCGGTGGGGATGATGCCAAGAAGCAGGAGTGGACCAAAAAGATGGGAATTTGAAAAAGAGGAGAGAAAGAGTGTAGATTGACTAAATGTAAAAAGACTTGGCTCTGGAAATTCAGGAACAGGGTGGCGGGGAGAGGGGGAGGGAGATGTCCCTGGAGAAAAGGAAGGTGTTTAAGAAATGGAGATTTTAAGGATTGGGGAGAAAGAGGAGAGAGAAACAAGCCCTGGGGGCATTTAGGGGAAAGGGGAAAATGCCAGCTGCATCTCTCAGGGTACCCTAATGCCAATGCTTCCTCTCTTCCTCCCTCTAATTCTCCTGGCAAAATTAGTTTTCAGTAAAACGGAATAACATTGTTGGACCCAGCAGTGCCTGTTCCAGCCTTCAGTCCTAACAGAGAGCCTCGGCACATGCTTTCCGAAGGTAAAGCTGAGGGTGGCTGTGCGGGGCCCTAAGGTTATCTTTCATTCCTTCAAAGCATGCAGGCCGGGGGTTGTCTCCCCGATCCACCTAAGCAGCGGTGAAATTTCACTACGAAAAAGCACTCAAAGGTTCCAGTGTCCCGTTTTGGTATTTCTGGAATGAAAAGCGTGATTTTTCTTGTTTCGTTTTATATGCCTGCTGTTAGAAACTTGCAGCATCAGAAATACAGGGGTGGAATCAATACATAGCGAACTCTTCAAAGTGAACTGCTTTGACCTGACGTAATGGCTTAATTGTGTTCTGCAACAAACAAACCAACCCCCAAACTTTACATTTTTCCTTTCTTCTCCGTGTGAAAAAAGGAGCAGTTCTGAAATCCTGCTTTTCTTCTCCGAGGGGGTGGGCTATGCATTTTCCAAGTAGCCAGTGAGAGGGAATGGTGCAAAAAGGCATCCTTCCAGAAGGGATGAGTAGAAAAGACAGCCACGATTCTGTTTCCTGTTTGATTTGCAAGACGGCAAACCCTGTTGTTCTGCTTTCCGTTGCAATCAAGGGCGAAGTAGGATGTTCTGGACTCGAGCAGCAAAACGCAGCTTGCACCATGGTGGAAGGGGGGTGCAGACGCACCGCTTTCTATCTGACAACACGGACTGAGTAGCAGAAATGCTGGTTCTGTGGCCCAAGCTAATTGTATCCTCCTTCCTCTCCGAGATGGATATTGGAGATCAAAGGTAAAATTTTATGCTGGTGCAATTCCATTGATGTCAATAGAGTTCTGCCTGCAGGGAATTTGGCTCGTTCCCTTTAATTACAGTAGATATTAAACTTCACTCTTCAAGCCTGAAATTCACCCCTATACTTTAGCCAGCACGAGGCCTATATTTCATTTAAGTCCCACTTAAACCTTCAAAGTGGTGTTTTAAGTATTGCCTAGGCCTAGTGCTGACTCTTAGCACAGGGTGATTTCACCCTCCCTGGAAGGTTGCTCTTGGGTAGCTGATTAGTCCAGGTGTAGCCTTAATTGCTCCCAGTGATCTACAGTGCTGATACTTTGCTGGTTGTGGAAGTGTAATAGTTCTCCTCACCGGGTCAGCGGCTGTTTCACACTGGGTCACAGTCTGGTAAAACTCCTAGCAATGTAATACAATCTGCAACCAAAAAAAGCCCTGCAATAAAACTACGCGTAGGAAACTACAAAGAGCCCTCTGACAAATGAGATCCATAAGTCATTCTTCGGTTCTGCGCTGGGATCTGGTTATTGCTTAATAGAGTGTGGGCAGCGAAGCTCGGTTTACGGGAGCAGGGAGGATGTGAAAGGCAGGAGGAGGCGTCTCTGATAGCCCATTAAAAGAAAAAAGTGGGGGAGCATTTTGGGGACCTGCTCTAAGCAGACGCTCCTCGCATAGCAGAATGACTGATGGAGCAGAAGCTGAGATGGTGGCCCTGGCTGCCCCTTACGCACCTGTGCAGGCGTGCGGCTCCACGTACCTCGAGCACGTCTCTTGACTGGCCTGAGCTGACAGCATGCCTGCGAAATCTTGCTCTCCAGTCACAGGCTTCTGATCAGTCCTCATCTAGATCTTCTTCCTTAATTGAACCCTTTTAACTAAAGTGTTTCTGCTGGGTTCCCTTTCAACTTCTCCTCCTGTTCTGGACTCCTCTAGCTGAGCTCCTCATTAGAGACTTGGAGACTTCTGAAAGAGTCGTCTCCCTCTCTTTCCTGTCCCTGGTCACACAGACATCTCCATGCAGTTCTTCCATGCTGGGCCCGTGTCTACAGCACGGCGTAGGGTTTTGGTGCAAGAGATGTTAGCAGTTAGTTATGTGTGGAGGTAACAGTTGTCTTTATCTTCTGCTTAGTTTGGCGCTCAGTTTTGATGGTGAGATGGAGACCTTTCCCTGACAATTCCTTCGCTCTTTCATTTAGCCCTGTGGCTTGCAGATGATTAAATACATTAAATACCATTACATCTCAATTGCACCAAGACAGCAGATGGCAGGGGCCACCGGTTGGGACTTCAGCAGCTGCTGCCTCTTATAAGCCTTTTGCCATCCTGGGCAACTTGCGCCTCCTTTTCCAAACCTCATCTAACCATGCTTTTCCCAGCTCTGCTCCCAATCCACAATCACCGGGCAAACCAGAACATTTGCAGAGCTGTTTCGGAGACACAGCCCAGATTTCCAGGAGTGTACATCTGCCTAGCTCCATCCCAGTGGTTGGGGTTGCGCTCATCCACCCCACCTTGGGACCTAGCCCGTCAGGCGCACTCCCTGATGTCACAGCTCTGCGGCTTTGTCCTGAAGAGGGGTTGCAGCAAACACAGCAATGGGGTAGAGGTTAATGATAATTGTGCGACGCACATTAGATGCGCATCCCACCCCAGCAAAGCCTAGCATTACTGCTTGGTGGAACCTGGTAGATCTGACAGCTTCGGGTCAGACCATGCTATCTGTGGCCAAGGTCTCAGACTTCATGGCAGTAACTTTTGATAACACCAAACACAGTAAAGAACCAGTCTTTTTCTCTCATTTGGATCCTCCATCTCTTCCTTTTTTTCCCCAAGCAGTGCTCTGAGGATGTGTAGGGTTGACCCATGGTGCGAGACAATAGAAAAATAGATGCATTTTAATAAAAGTCTGTCTGGCTAGACTATATGCTTCCCTGATGATGGGGGGAAAAAAATCACAGATTCAGAGATAATAAGGCTACTGTGATCACCTGGTCTGACCTCACGGATAGCACAGGCTGGAAAATTTCACCCTGCGTCACGCTCAGTCACATTATAGCTGGCTTGGATCATATCTTTTGAAGTTACTATCTAGAACGGGACTTCCCAACTTCTTCGTGGCCGGGGGCCGTGCACCCCAGAGGCCACACCAGCGTTCACCTCCACGACTGCAAGCTCCACCAGCACCGTGTGGGTGGGTGGCTCCAGCCCCCAGCGCGGCACCAAGTGCCCAGGTGGGCCTTTCCCCTCCACCTCCCCCATTGCCGCACTGTGCGGGTAGGTGGGCAGGTGGCCATCCCCTCCTTCCCGCTGCCCCACAACACCGCCGTGGCTGTAGGCTCCCTCTTTGTACTGGACTGTAGGTCCTGGAGAGAGGAGGGTGGGGGAGAGCCTGCAAAAGCTGGCTGCAACCTCAGCAGGACTACGAGGGGAGCAGCAGCCGGGCGGGAGCCCAGGGGCCACAGCTTAAGTTTTCTCCACCTCCAGATCACCAGTGAGATGACCCTGATCTAGGAAGCTATCATATCTGGGGGTGTTTGGAGGTCTTCTTCAATCACTATGTGCAAGACGCCTGCCAAGGGAGGTAGTGCCGTGTTTCCACCTGACATGTCGCCAGCATGCAGATAGATAGTGCTAGGCTCGCCATCCCTTTCCCTTCTGCCCTCGGATATATTTATACTTGTCCCAGACCTGAATGACATTACACATCAGCTGGTTTAAGTGATCAGAAACTGGCTTAAACCAGACATTCAGTGCACGTAAACCAACTTGGAAATGGCTGAAACCGGTTTGAGATAAACCTGGCTGAATGCAGTATCGGACTGAACTGATTTGGCTCAAACCAGGTTATGCAATGTCTGTCCCGGCGCCAACTGAAACCAGAGCAAAAGCCAACAGGCAGAAAGAAACCTCTGGAGGATTTTGGCACTGGCCCCCACTCTGTTTTGGTGCAGGATTACTCCTGTCAATGAGGATCAGAAATTCAGAGTTGGATTTTAGACCCCTAGCTGCTCGTGGAAGCTCGGGCATGAAGGGAGCTTCTCATAGCTATGTGGATACAAGGCGCTCTGCAACAAATGGGTCCGAGCTCTTGAGCTGTTGGAAATGGCCAACCTAGGGGACCGTGCGGTTCAGTGGGGTAGGGATCAGGAGATGTAGGGCCTCTTCCCAGCTCTGCTACTGATCTGCTGCATGACCCTGAGCAAGTCACTTCATCTTGGGAATGTCTCCTTGGCCTGAGAGCCTGGCAAAGCAGGGAAGGGCTCTACTCCTGTGCATACCGGCCTGGCACCAGCGACTTCAGTCTGTACTGGGCCCTCTGGTCACCATTGTTTCATAATTCCTATGAATATAGCTCACTTTAGATAGTCCTTTCAGACAAACACATTAGAAAAGATTATGGATGTGGGCCAGACATTCCTCAGCAACACCAAATGCACTCAGCTTCCCCAGCCTAAGAAGTGTTACGTTGGCTATGTCCATTTTACGCCTTTTATTGTGACGAGGGAGAGAAGGAAGCCAAAACGGATTTGGGCTGAGCACTTCCCCTTGAAGACCAGCTGGAGCCGGGGATGGGAGAAAAGTTGAGGGAAGTTTGGCTTGGGCTGATGTGGGCCAAAAGGTGCTCACGTGACTCAGTGAGCGTTGTTGTGCGGCTCATCGTACCACTCCTCCTCGTCGGCATATTGGTCATCTCCAGGCTGTGTCTCAGCATACTCCTCTTCATGCCTCTCTTCTGTTTCCCCACCCTCGTCGTTGGGCTCTTCTTCCTCATGGTTGCCTTCCTCCTCCCTCGCCTGCTCCTGTGGGCCTCTCCCTCTGGCCAGATGCATATACTGAGCTTCAATACTCACTTGCTGTTTGCAAAAGGGGCAAGATTTATTCCTGGGCTGGGTGTGAAGCCATGTGTCTATGCACGCACAATGGTAGGCGTGAGAACAAGGGAGGATCTTCAAGTGGTCTCCTTCTTCATACTCGGCCATGCAGATCACACATGTCTCATACCTGTCTCCCCTTTTGAATGTGTGCATTGTTATCTTCTGGGCTCTCCTGTACCATCTTGCACACACCACGAGTGGTATAGTGCAAATGACCACGTTGATCATGAACCCAAAGTCCTGGATGACATAAGAAATGATATGGTGTGACAGATAGCTAAACAGGACTGGCCAGAACTGTCTAAAGCTTTCCAAGAGCTTATCTCTATTTTGGCAGGAAGTAAGATGGGGTTTGGATGCCACAAGGGTGACATGAGTCCCTTTCTCGTAACGCAAAGCCCTTCTCAGATAGAGGTAGGCTGACTGTCCTACGAAGACGGAAGGTATTACAATCTGCTGTTGGATTTCTTTATCATCAGTCAACATATTCACCAGCTCTTCCGAATTCACATTGTGCACAACGGCAGCATGGTACCCAGCTTGCTGGGCGTGAAGGACCTTCACCCCAAAGGGGCACTCAGCCCGACGGATGAGCGCAATGAAAGTCTCAGAGGAGTTGCTGGACGGGGGTGGGCTTTCTATGGGGTCGCACCCATCAGGCGGCGTCACCTCGGTTAAATATCCCGTCAGCTCTTCTGTTGGCAGAGGCATCCCGAAGCACGCAGGCAGCGCCTTAAAACCTACGCAGGTAGCGTTGTGGTTGTAAATCACGTGACACGAGGCTTCTGTAAAAGCAGTTTCATAAATCAAGAAGGTGGTGACCACGCAGAAAGGAAGATGGAGCGGCGGCCTCATGCCGACGGCTGCTGGATGTCTCGGCATATACCGGCTGGCTTGGTCAACAGGATTGCTAGTGGCTATGCAAGACCGTAGGAAGCAATCAGAAACTTAGCCCATCAGTATTAACACGACATTCCTGGAGCCGTCTCAGCGGGCAGTGGCGGCAGCAGGTAGGTAAGTATTCCCCACCTCTTCTCTTGAAGATGCTGCTACCAGCTTGCTCTTTATTCACCATGCTGGCCTGGGGCTCCCAAGGTTTCACCTCTGTGTCTCACTAGTTGCGTCCAGCTGCTAAGCAACCTTTCCTAACCATCAGCTCGAGTCTTTGTGACATCACCCAATGACAGCTATATTTGCCGGGGACTGGATCACTGCAGCATTACTGCCAATCTGCAGTGCACTGGTTCCCCACCCTCCGTGTTTCTTTTTCATGTCCCCATCCCTCCGGGTCCTGCCCCAGGCTGCTTGGGTTCAGCTCTGCCTCCCTCCACCCTCCGACAGGACGCTTGCATCTCCTGCTGCAATCAAGGGGAGTTACTCACCTCCTGCAGCGAGATAAAAATCCCCCTTCTCCTGAGAATCCTTCCATTGCAAACTCAAATCCGTCTGATCAGACAGGATTCCTGGAAAACACTGCATGATCTTTAGGATCCTCCGCTCCCACCTAAGCAGGGAAGTGCCAGCTCAGGTTGGCTGCTTTTTTTTTAAAGCAGCCCAATGTTTTTCTATTTATAAGTGTGGCATTTCTGATGTCACGGCACCCAGAGTTGCTCAGATTACAGCATTTTGTAATTTGCAATAGACATTTAATACTCAAGTAAATCACAGTGCAATGTATAAAGAGAAGGATTTGAAGTTCGACCCATCCACGTGCACAGGGCGAGGCCAGCACGGTGCTATTAGCCATATTCTCAAGAGAATGCAGATGCCATTTAAGGCCAACTTAAATAGTTAGAAAAATTCCCCTTTGCAAGCTTTCGGGCACCAGCACCCTCCGTCAGGCCGAGGAAGCATCTGCAGATGGTCTGTGCTCTTCGTGCACGGGGTGGAAAGCAGCCAGCGCCCAGTGCGTATGCGAGAAAGCCGGTCGGTTCAAATGCACATGGGTACTAGGCGCTGGCTGCTTTACCGCTCCACCCAGGAAGAGCACAGACCATCTGCAGATGCTTCCTCAGCCTGACGAAGGGTGTTCGCACCCAAAAGCTTGCTAAGAAGAATTTTCCAACTATTGGAGTTGGTCTAATAAAAGATATCGGATTTACCTAGAGAGCCTTGTC
>JAGPOW010001806.1:4563398-4574976 GCA_030014935.1 Caiman crocodilus | reverse complement strand
GTCCTTAGACCCACACAACTACAACCTGACTCCATCTAGGGCACCTATGGAAGTGGCCAGATTCTCAAAAGAGGTCGGTGCATTGGAGTCATGTTGGGTGTTCAAAATCCCGGTGGTGTAACAGTGGGAGAGCACTGGGTGGTGGAGCTCAAAAGATCCAGCCTCCTGTTGCCAGTTTTCAGGATTTTCTTGGAAATCTCCCGATTTCTCTGAACTTTAGCTTAAAGTTTAAACTCCAGCTTCTGGAGACCGATGATTAATGGCAAGCCTTGGCTCTTGTGAAAAGAAGGGGAAAGTACGTTTCTAGCCCTTGTGCTTGCACCGGAAAGCTTGAAAATTTGGGATGATCATGCTCGGTAAGCTCGGACGCCGGAAGGAACTTACAAAGGCCCCGTGATCCCTTATTCAGAAAAATCTCATGATTAGGAAGAAAGTTTCATGATTTTAGCATCCGAACGCATGAATTGTGAACGATCGGGGCAGGTGGCACTGCCCGCCCAGTTGGGCGCTTTAAACTCCAGCTTTGAATACGTGACTGTACGTCTGGATTATCAGAGGTCCTGAGTCTGCAGTTGCTTCTGATTTCAACAGGGAGTGTTGTGCTGAGCCTCTCCGACGCTCAGTCCCTAAAACCCGCCCCTTGACTAGGCAACCCCTTGTTCAACTAATTATTCACCTTCAAGTACCCGCAAGGTTTTGCAGTACAGTTTTGTTGGACTGGTAGTTCAAGACTCAGTGCTAGGCAGCTGATTGCTTCTACCCCCTGGGCTCTGCCTAAGACCAATTTCACTGCCTATATTTTCCTCCTGGAAAAAAGTGGTGCAGTGTCAGTGGACAGTGTGCGCGCGCGCCAGAGACTTTCAGCAGATGCGATTTCAAATCGGTTTTTATTTCCCTCATCTAAAAAGTTTTTACACTTTCAGTGAGACAGTCTGAGGCTGTGAAAAAGTGGTAAATACTTCTAGTGCAAGAGGTGGAACGGAAAAGGCAGGCTCGCTTGGCTTTGGGCACAACTGTGTAGGTCTCACTTGTGTTTTGATCTCAGCCGTCCTCGTCCTGCCTTCATTGCCTTTGACGTCTTGTTCCTCGTTGTTCTCAGCTCCCATCGCTGCTTCCAAGTCAAATCCCTACATTATAAGTCACCAGCTGTTTGCATATTGGACAGGTCTTGTTTTGCCGCTGGGTGCGAAGCCACGTGTCAATGCACGCGCCGTGAAAGGCGTGAGAACAGGGGAGGATCTTCATCCGGTCTCCTTCCTCGTACTCTGCCATGCAGATCACACACGCATCGTACTTCTCTCCGCTTTTGAACCGATGCACTTTTATCTCCCGGCTCTTTCGACACCATCTCATGCATCCCACGATGACCAGGGTGCTGATGATCACACCAAGCACCAGGCAAAACTCCCGGAGGAAAAGCAAGAGCGTGGGAGAACCTGTTATTGTCCCAGCAGGGATTTCGATAATATTCAGGTACCACCAGCGTGACACGAGCAAATTTTTCTGAACCCAGAACGCTTCTTAGCAGCTTGGCAGCTGATTCCCCAGTAAAGACAGAAGGGATCCCAATCTGCCGCCGGATTTCTTCAACATTAGTTACCATAGTCACCAGCTTCTCCGAGTTCACGTTATGTATGATAGCAGCTCGATAGCCGGCTTTCTGAGCGTGAAGGATCTTAACACTGAAGGGGCAGTCGTAGCGACGGATGAGCGCAATGAAGGCCCTGGAGGAGTTGGCGGATGTTGGCGGGCCCCCAATAGGGTGGCATGCATTTGCAGGCACTGCCTCCATCAGGTAGCCCCTGAGCCCCTCTCTTGGCAGTGGCGACCCGAGGCACGCAGAGAGCGCGCCAAAGTCTTTGCAGGTGGAGTTGTAGCGGTAGACCACATACACGAAGATTTCTGCCGCGGCCGTGTCTATGAGCAGGAGGAGAGCGACCACGGAGAGAGGAGTCCTTTGCAGAAGCCACATTGTGAGAGCAAGGGGGGATTTCTCTGGGTAGGTCCTATCTAATCAGAAGACTGGGCTTGAGAGGAATCAATGGGGAACCACCGGAGGCGGCGACTCAATTCATCCCTTCCAGGCAGTACCGGTGGGACTGGACGGGACGTTGCATCCCAGTCCCTGTCTTTAGAGGTATTCTCAGCTGCTTCTTTCACTACATGCTCCAGTCTGATGGTTCCCAGGTTTCTCTCTGCCTTCGTGCTGTCGCCCAGGTCTTTGTGACATCACTCACTGATTACATTTAAGACCGACTCAATTCTTCTTAGCAAGCTTTGGGCCCAAAAGCGTGACATCCCCAGGATGCGATCCCAGAGCTTGTAGGAGAGAGGGAGGGAGGAAGGGAAGGAAGGAAGAGACAAGCGGGACCTTTGGAAGTGGAGGAAGAAAAGAACCAGCGAGAGGGGAGGAATGAACTGGGCAGCTTAGAAACCTGTAGCAGGTCTGCAGTCCTTCGCTCTAGACCAGTGGTTTTCCACCTTGATTCATTTGCAGACCCCCCAAAAAATGTTGCATGGCAGTGCCGACCCCTTTGAATTGTAAGTGTGGGTATTCGTGTACTTTTGATCGATCGTATTCATCTTTTGTGGGCCCCTTAGACACAGTCTGTGGACCCCCAGGGGTCCGTGGACCACAGGTTTGAAAACTGCTGCTCTAGAAAATGTCGGGAAGTAGCCAGAATCGGGACTTGCTCCAAGGCAGGAGAGGGATGGTCAAGTCCGAAGGCACGGCAGTGAGCACGCAGACTCCCAGATCTCCTTGAGTGAGCTTTCCAAGGACTAGGTAGGCCTCCAGACCCATGCAGTTTATTCCCAAATGTGACAGTCCCTTCATATTTTCTATGAACTTCGCAATTTTGTGAATCTTCTGACAAGTTGTTACCACAGCTGGGGCACCGATGCCAACATTGTCGATGTGTATTAGTGTCATCATACGTTAATGCACGTTGAGGCTTCGGTCCATGTCAGGGACCTCTTGGTGCCGGAGGCTTATACAGGCAACCATTAGAGTAAGAGACCGTGTTGAACAGCTACCGCTCGGGCTCTCTCGTGCCTCTGCGAGCAGATGTACAAGGGACTTTGAACTTGGAGTGACAGCCAAGGCAGAGGGGTCTGGAAAGATCGGGGCAGACGCATCCCTACTATAATCCTGCAGCCAAGGAGAAAAATACACAGCACAGACACTCATCAGTCAGATGCAACCATCGCATTTGGAGGAGTTCAGTTTTACTTTGGTTTCCTTAGTATGGTCCTACGTGGGAAAGGGTTGTGTATCCAAGCACTAGAGTTGCTACCAGGAAGGTGCGCATGTCAGATCTGGAATTAGGTCCATGAGAAGATTGGTCTGTCAAAGGTACCATTAGTTATGACTTGACAATAATGCACAGAGGCCCTGAATGAAGTCACGGCCCATGCAGGCACACAACGAGCAGCACTTCGTGTCTGAGTAATGCTTGGAGCCAGCATAGACCAAGGCCTGGAGAAGAAGCAGAACTTAAATGACTTGCCCATGGGTGCAGAAGAAGTCGGTGGCAGAGGTCGAGCAGAACCTGCATCTCCAGGGCCCCAAGTCTGTGTCCTCACCTCTGGATTGCACTCTTTCTCATGCACTCATGAACTGGTCTCTAATATATAGCTATATAGATCTATAGCTATATCTAGCTGTATTTCTATACCTATAGATATTCTAGGCTGCAAGGCTTACTAAGTTCCAGTTCTGTGACGGCATCAATAGCAACAACTCCAGAAGACAGGCTGATTCAACAGGTTGGAGGCTGGTCATCATTGCCATTAGCAGAAAGAACTGGAACAAAAGGTCTAGTGGGCATGGAATAGAACTGATGAGAAGGGCTGGGAGCAGAAAGAGGCACTATTTAGAGGAAATAGCAAGGCTGAGATCAAAGGAGCCCTGGAGAGAAAGAGATGGGTGCGCGACAGAATGGGGAATGGAGAAGCAGAGGGAGGAAAGGGACTGGGAGGCTGAGCTGTTTGGTGGAGCTAAAGGCATCTGAATCCCAATGAAATTCAGTGGGAGGTGGGTACCTTTCCCCCGTGAACTCCTAGGAGGAATGGGAGAAAGAGCGAACCAGAGGAGGGGCAGCAGCATCCTGGGCTTGGAAGGAAGAGTCAGCCCTGCCATTGCTTTAGCTGATAATACTTCTTCCCCGACTTCCCTTTCCCCATCGCAGTGCAGGGTGGGCTTTGGTTCCTGCTGCGTGAAGCCCATCGACGTCCGTGGGGTGCTTGGTGAGACGTCGCTAATTGTTCCAAAAGCCACCCTCGCTGCCGGCTGTTTTGTTGCACTCGGCATTTAGGATGAACTGCATCCCGCGCCTCGTTGCCCTACGCCGGCAACGTTCACGTGCACTAAATATGTTGCAGATGTTGCTGGATGTGTCTTGTACGCGTTTCCTCTGGGGTCCGTGCAATCTACTTCCTCAATGTAATTGCGATTTATTTAAATGTCAACAAGCCACACATGGGAGACAGCAGTTATATGAGAGAGCAGAGCAATTACAGGGAAAAGGTCCCATATTGCCACTTGAACAAAGAGCCAGGGTTGCAGAAAGAAAGGGACTGACCACTTCCATGTGCCAGTGCTCACGTGCCAGCTGGAGCCCAGAGGTACAAAACTGAACCCTGCGTTGCCGTAGGACTGCAGAAATCTGGAGGGACTTCCAGGGAAGCTAATGGAGTCACTCTGGATTTGCACACTAGCAACACCTGGCCTCTATTGAAGGGATTGATCCTGCTAGGACGAGTCCATGGGGAATGGAGGCCTCCAGGGGACTGACGTGCAGCCATTGCTGTTGCTCCAACAAAGACGGTGTTTCTAGACTCAAACCCAGCATTGATTTTAATTGTTTCGACAGAGAAATACATCTGAATGTTTTATTCAGAGGCTTTTGCAGTGTTAGGAGCAGCCCCGCCAGGTGTGTGATACGAGTGCCTTACAAATGGGGCGGCTTGTCCCTGCGGTAGCATCTAGCGTCCCCAGGGCGTTAGGAGCTGCATGTGCGCATCACAAGAGATGGCACCTGCCCCAATTAGCTTGTCGTCGAAGCAGGCACAGTAGTGCTTCGCCCAAGACCTCGCAGCAAAATGAAGACTAGACCCCTTCCCTTGTAGCTCGGTGTAGCTCTGCACGTTGGATCACGCTGCTTCTCTGGGGCCATGCCACGCTCATGGCCCGAGTGCCACAGGACGAGTGGGAGCGAGCTAAATGCATGATATTTTCCTGGCTCTCTGAGGGCTCCAACTCCTTGCTGTCGTGGACCCGAATTCACTGCCTGTATTGTTTCAGGCAATAGCCAGCGCCCGATGCAGACTAAAAGGACGTGCGGCTCTCATTTGGCTTGAAGCCGATGTCTTTTTTTCAGGATAAAATGCAATGCTTGACTGGGGTTTTTAATATTACAATGATTTGCTGTGGGGGGAGCTTTTCTGAGTCATCTAGTAACCCACTGGTGAAGACCATTGCAAATAATAATGTGCACAGTTCGTTGTTTCCTAATAGGCATGCGGGTGATGACTAATTATCCCCCCCAGCCCCACAAAAGCTCTGCCTGGGGGATGCCGTGCACCCCACCAGTATTGTTGCAAGACAGAGAGTGAGTTCAACTTTGAAAGCTCGTGAGTGTACCAGCTGCCCGTCATTCAGGAGGGATGTAAGAAACCATCAAGCTCCTCGAGAGCTGGAACAATAGGAGACACCATCCAAAAGGCTGCCTTTGCTGGGTACTTTTTGCTGGAGCTGTGCGTGGTGGGCGTGATGATGATGATGATGCAGGCAGAGGCACCGCAGGAGACAAAGGGGGCACTAAGGGAGCGCTGGACACGGCCAGAGAAGCTGCGGTCTCGTGACCCTAGGAAAAAAGCAAAGATGGTTTTGGGGGGCTAAGTGCCGGCTGGAAATGGGACTGCCCGCTGGGATCCACACTCCTGCTGGATTGCAGCTGTGAACCCTTCCCCCCACGTTATTACCGAGGACATACGTGAACGTCTTATCTCTAAAGCAGACAGCCGATTACGCGACAGTCACTTCTGGACCCGCCGAAGTGCACGCTAATCTGCAGAGCGCACAATAACGGGGCCGTTCTAAAGAAAGCAGCCCTCGAGCTAAAGCCAGCTGCGGCTCCGCAGAAGTCGACTGGGATTTTGCTTGCACCTCTGGAAACAGGCTCCGGTCTCTGTGCTGCCGGTGTCGCCAACAGGTGCCAAGTGCCGGGGCTTCTTTCTTTATAGTGCGTGTCAAATCTCGTCCTTGCACTTTGCGGCCACGTTTCTCGGGGCACATGAGGAAGGCCGAGATGGAGCTTCCTCGTGAGGCCCGGGGAGGGGAAGTGACGTGCCCGGGATTCAATAATGATCCAGTGGCAGAGGTGGGAAGGGAGCGGCGGGGCTCTGCCATCCAGAAACCCCCGAACTAACAGTATTGCTCTTTGCACGGCTTATCTCGGTGCCTGCGTTTCGAATGGAATAACTTACGCAGAAGAGATCTTAAGAGTTCAGACGTGGAATAAAGCTTCGGCTGCTTTAGTCTGTTGCTCTAGCCCGGGGCTTATTTTCCTGCGTGCTCTTCCATTCGGCACCCCCCAGTCCATCACGCTAACTGCTTCCCTGCATCCTTTTTTCCCCCCACCCCACAAGAAGAGCTTCCAGTCCGCCCCTGATTTTACTGATCAGCAGGAAACCGTTATCTGTGTGGAAGTACGAGCTTCTGCTTGTGGCTCTCGTGTTTCTCCTCCTCTCTACCCTGCTTCCCAACTGGACCTCCTCCTGCTGTGCCATTTCCCCGTGCCTCCCCGCACGGGCTCACAGCACTCCTCCTGAAGTTGGCTGTCCCCTGCAGAGGGCCCTGGAAGGATCTCCCGTTGCTTTTCCTATTCTTCTTTGCTCCTAGCCAAAGTCCTGTCCCTTTTTTCCTTCTCTGCCACTGAAGCTCCCTCCCTGGGAGGCCAACACTCCTCATCTCCTCCTTTAAATCCTTTTGTTCCTGCAGCCCCATCTCTCTCTGCTTTGTTCTGGTGACAAATCAAGTTACCCCGGTGCGCGTCTGCCCTCCGCAATATGCGGTACAGCTAAGCTGCGAATCCAGTTCCCTGGGGTAATCTGGAAAGTACAAGTTGTTATTACTCAGTACAGTAGAACAATCAACGCAGATCCTGTAATGCAGTAAGATGGATTGAAGCTGCTTAAGACTGGAGGAAAATGGAATCGCTGCTTTACGAAAGGAGTTTAGCTAACCCAATCCAATTCTAATGAGAGAGGAGACGGGACTGAAAGCCTAGATCTGAACACAAAAAAATCATCATCAGGCGCAGGGAGCAAGAGTGAGGTAGGCGGCATGAGCTGGAATCAAAATCTAGCCCAAATGCTCCTTAGAGATGCTGCTGGAAGGGGCTTTGGCACGTGCCGAACGCTTAAGTACGTGCATGGCCCCTTTTGCTCTACTCGCATGCTTCGTTTTAAGCACACTGGGCATCTGGATGAGTCGGGGTCCTGCCGGGCAAAGCGGGATAGGAGCATGCCAGACTTCAGCATCCACAGAAATCGGGATGCAGGTCTGCATCTTGTGGCTGTGGCCCGACTTCAGATCTCGCAGAGCAGCTGTTTGGGGGTATGTTGTGATTTCAATGTGCAGCGATACGCTGAGCCCAAGGTTGCCACAGTCAGTTGTATCTGATGGCGTGCTACTGCTCCTAGCTGGAGCAATGCAAGTCCTGCTTCATGATCCAAAGGTCTCGTCCCATATGGACCTTTACCAGCCACACAAAGTGTAGGTCAACTGTCCTCCATCGTTCGGCCTCCAGGAGCGAGGGAATCGCTGTAGCACATGGCTGTCTAGCTATCCCAGGAGGTCTTAGAGAAGCCCCTTCCTTCTCAGCGAAGGAGTTAACGCTTCTGTCATTTCACTGAGCTTGCAGATTTTTACCAGGAGCTGGAGCTGTGAATGAGGGTGATGTTGCTTAAATGTAGAGGCGTGTTGGACCCAGGACTTCTCTGGACGGGAGAGAAGCAGCTTGCAGCCGGACTTCGGAGCCCAGCTCCGTGCAACTCGATGGAATCCACCTTGATGCCGAAGCCGAGCATGCGACCACCTAGTGCCCAAGGGGGTATGTGGCACAGTCCCTTTTTGGTCCCCTGCTCCCAGGAAAGGTATAACAGCCAACAAGTCATCATATCAATGTTTAAAAGGCAAAAGGCAGAGCCTTCTTGGCTTGCACGCATGTCGTGTCAGGCTATTCCCTGAGCTCTTGGAGCTGCCATGCTCATCCCCCAGTGTTGATTTGTCTTGGAAACTGGCAGGGGCTAGAAAAATACAGCAGTATGCAGTACAGCCCTGCCAGAGCTTGCAAAAACGGAGCAGGCGGCTCCCTGTGGCTTCTTGCAACAAAATGAGCCAGGATCTCCGGCTCTGACGTGCTCATACCAGATCTCTCGATCACTGGACATCTCTGCTGCACTGCAGAAGTATAGAGTTCGAAATTAAAACACTGAAGAAGAAGAGACAGCACAAGAGCAGAGAGGGACCCAGCAAAGGTGGGAAGGAGATGATGGAAAAAGCAGTAACATGGGCACTATCAGGTTGGCTTACAAAGTGATGGATCCCTAAGGCAGGGATTGAAGGATTATGATTAAACCAGTCCCAATCTTGCCACTGTTCAGGCCTGAAAAGGTATCAGGCCACCAAGGTGGTGCTTCTTTGACAGCCAGAGCAGTACCTGATCTTGACTTTTCCCATAAAACCCTCCAAAGCCACAACCACCATTAGACAAGACACAGAGCAGCATAGGATAGCTACGTGAATAAAGATCTCCAGCATCTGCTCCAAGCTCCTTCTCGCGTGGTTACCATCAGTCTTCATTTGTCCGTCTCCTGCTTGGTCACCGCGGAGTTTAAAGTGCAGCTTGTATGTCTTGGATCTCCTTTCCTGGGAAATGACCCGCGGGGTTATGAGATCGTAGCAAAGCTTGCCAATACGTGCCAGAGCTACGTCCAGCAATTCTGCCTTCATCATGCTCTTCTGTTAGTGCGACTGCGTCTTTGGTGCCAGCTGGAGTCTTACACAATCAGCAAGGCACTGGCCTCGTGCAAAATGGGGACTCACACATGCTTGTGACGATGACGAAGAGGTGGAAGACACTGGGCCGCAGATCGACACGCTGAGAAGGGTTTGTCATTCTGACAAAGGCACTGATAGCATCCTGCTCCCTGGGTGTTGTTGGGGTGGTGCTGGGACACTGCTGAGCATTACTGCTAGGCTACTTCTGCATCCAGGCCAGAGGTAAGTAAAACTTCTCATCACAACCTTCTCTGCAGCTTCCTGCAGGGTCCCGATGTCGCCTTGTTCATAGCAAGCCTCGTGATGTCAGTATATGGTCAATATATGCTTCCTCTGCTGCTGTTAATGTATTTAGTTTGCAATCTATCTTGAGCTATGCGAATGCCCTGGAACGAACGTGCATTTAACTCTGTCACCTTCACTGGGATGCTTTGTCACAAATGGTGCAATTGGGCAGTAAGAAGAGCCTTGGGGGTCATATGATCATAATTAATTCATTGCATTGACTTTGCCAAACTGCCAACCAAACCTCAACTGAGTCATTTTTCCCCCCGCTCCTCTTTGCTGCTGTGTTATGAATGGAGCACCGTCCTTCCATTCGGCTTCCCAGTCTGCCACTGACTCACTGAGCAACCTTGAACAAGTCACTCAGCCTCCTAGCACCTCGCTTGCAGAACGGTGACGAGAGGATCTACTATTACATTATGCAGGCTTTAAAAATATAATCCTTGGGTATGAGAGGAGACTTCCCCTGCATGAGGGGGACGTTGCATGATTAAACATGGCGGCTCAGTCCTTTCCAGCATCTTACGTGGGACAGTGTCGAAGGCAGACTGCTATAGAGATTCCTGTGCTCCCTAGACCATTCCTAAGGTTTTCCATCAATAGCCCCTTCTGCCTTGTTCTCTCTGGGCCCAAGAAGATACTCACCATCCTCATACCTAGCTAACACTAGCTGGGTCAGGATTACTTAGTTGCAAAAATCCTGATTTTTCTCTTTTTTGTATAGGTGTATAGCACCTGACCCCTCCAGGGGCTCAATATTAGTCTTGTATTGACACACAAGCCTCAGGTTCTGGCCTACAAAGTTGTTCCAGTTTCACTAATTCAGTTAAGGCAGTGCAGGTTTGTGCATGGATACACCTTTATATCCATTTTGACCTCTTACCTATTGGTTGAGGAGCTTGTGCCTTTAAATAAGGCCTGCTCTGCTCACAGATGGAACCAAAATACCCAAATCCATTTGAGTTCATAGTTTCATAGTTGCTAGGGGCTGGAAGGGACCTTACAGATCATGGGGTCCAGCCCCCCTCCATGCAGGGGGACAGACCACTGGGATCAAATGACCCCAGCAAGGTGGGTGTCAAGACATTTTTTGAAGATCGCCAGGTTGAGCGTCCCCCCTTCTATTACTTTTTTGCAATCTGGTTTTACCCATTTCCATTGTATCAGTGTAGACGCACTACAGCGGAAACTAAGCTTCTGGAGATGTTCCCCAGCCCAGTTTGAACAAGGTGGCTCAGACCGGGACAGGCACGCAGAGAGAGTTTCTCCGAGAATATACATGGATTGTGATCAGTTCCTCAAGCAGAAGAGGGGGAAAAAAGATGCTGCAAAGAGAAAGATTAAATCAAATCAAATATGCCCATGGGCTGCTTGTTGTTTTAAAAATGATTTTCTTCCCATCAGTTCTGTTTCAGCTACTCAGTAAAGGAAGAAAATACTTTAAGAAGGCCATGGGTTAATGTCCTCGGTCACAAGCTCCTAAAAAAGGGCAAGTAGCTGAAATGCAAAGGGGCCGGCGTGGCTGTGGTTTATTCCTAGGTAGTATATCCCGTCAGAAGATTCATGACGATCCACCCTGAGATTCAGATGGGGACGAGAGGCAGACTGCCTTACGGGGGGAAACCCGGAGCAGAGCAGGGAAGCAGTCAGCTCTGTAATGGTGGAAGTGTCAAGGAGCACAACTTTTGAATCTCGGTTCCCTTTTACCTGTAGACAAGCCTCAACTCGGGTGCAAGCTGAGCCAATGTAAGGCAGCTTTTTTTTCACAGATTCCTAGGTGCTAGGGTCGGAAGGGACCTCAGTAGATCATCGGGTCCGACCCCCGACACAAAAGTGTCCCTGCAGGAGTTTGCAGAGATGTCACGAAACTGGGTTTTTAAACTGCTATAAGCCAAATGCGACAACTTTCTGGTCGCATGTACATGTGCGCTGTAATGTGCAGTAGCTTATCTTGGAGCATCATGGCGAAAACCCTGCTAATATGCTAATGCACAGTAAAATTAGGCTACTGCTCATTAAGTATCACTAGAAAAGGGTGCACTTTTGCAGCCGTGCATTAGGGCAGCCTAATGCGCATGTAGTTAGTATCTCACATTACGGATACTAAACTTTACGCGCAGGAGCAAAAGAGCATTACTGAAGGAGTATTTGCACCATCTGGCCACATCCATATGAGGGTGGACATTTGATTCCCTGGGGACAGCTAGAAGCTGGATACCTTGTGCT
>JAGPOW010001806.1:4552250-4563298 GCA_030014935.1 Caiman crocodilus | reverse complement strand
GCCCTCTGGCACATGGCAAGTTACCCAGGTGGGGCCAGGCCTGTGCCAGCCTCCGCAGCCTTACCTGGGGGCCTCCTGCAGCTGCAGCAGCGACGATCCTGCCACTCGGAGCCTTGCCGACAGCCAGAGCAGCCCCCGCGTGCACTGCTCCACTTTTTGCTTTGCTGTGGGTTTGTTTGACCCCTGGATATCCAGCGGTGCACCCCGCTGCATTGCTCCTTTGCAATACAGAGCGCAGCTGGATGTGCTCAGACATACCTGCGGTGCCACGTACCGTACAGCCACGCTCATCTGGACACAGCCTCTGATTGCAAACAAGCCCACAGCTTGCATCCCAAGTGGAGGCTCCCCAATATGTAGTCCGGTCCCAGAGCGGACGAGGCCTCTGTGGCCTTATTTTGTGTTAGCAATAGAGGAGAGCACCTCCGAGTGCCTGGTGTGCTCTGGGTTTTTACCACGTTCGCAACCCAACTTTTCTGTAAGTGAAGACAAGGCCTTTTACTGGAGCAGACCTTTAAACCGAGCCTAGTCCTGGTTCGATTTCCTCAGGCACAACGTGCGATGCTGCTTCATTACCCTGCAACGCTGACCCCGTTGATTCCCTGCTCGAGCCCTGCAAGCAAGTGTTTGCAATCAGAAAATATCACCTTCATTAGCCAGAGGTCCGTCTCCTCCTCTTTACCATTTCACCCGCTGCTGTTGATTAAGTTTCTCTTTGCAGCTCTTCCAGGAAGCCACAGGCCTGTTGTTTCGGAGATAGCCTTAATTTGTTTACTCATGCATATGCTCTGTCTTGTACGATGATGCTGCGCAGCTGGTCTCAAGCAGCCCACGGCGGAGGAGAACCAGCGGATTAAACTTCAACCGAAGGAAGTCTATCAAAGCCATACCGACGTGCTAATCCAAGTGTAGGCACTGTGATACTGATGCAGCAAAGCATGTTGCCCTATTATTTCAGATAAGCATCTTTACATGTATTGCCGTTCCATCACAATACGGGCACGATAGTGGTTTGTTTGTACCGAGTAGCAGTTAAGCACGAAGATTTAAAGATTAACAAAAAAATGAAAGAAAGGAATAGCTTCTCTGGTTTACAATGCAAAAGTGCCGAGAAAGCAACACGGTGGCTTTGGATTTGAAAAGCGAAGCTGGAGCAAGCTGTTGGGTGTTTGAACTGCATTGCAGTCCAGTCTAGAGGAGCATCTGCAAAAAGTAGAGGTGTCTTAATGCCACCCACATTTGTGCCAAGCAAACGCATGGGTAGGCAAAGACCACAGAGCAGGTGTGCACGGGGTAGTGCTAGAGCAGTGGGTGGACGCCCTTCCCCATGCTGGCCTGGATTCACTGTTGCCTTGTTCCTGGTCTCATTTCAGGTGTGTCTGCACCACTTTCTGAAAGGGTGGTAGCAGTTCATGTAAATGGAACCAAGCAGGCTTTAAACGAGCTCGTTTCAGGTCTGGCAACAGGGTGGCCAAAGCAGCGTGGGCTTCAGGCTCTGCGCCCTTACACAGTGTCCCATGCAGACTTGTGCAGCCCGCCCCGAAGCCTGGGGTTGCACTGCTAAATAGCACCCAAGCTAAGTCAAAGGTGGCTTGGGGATGTTGGCATCAAGTCTTTAGCTTGCAATATAGATCTCTCCTGGCACCACTGAGAGTAGGGTTACAATACCCCCAGTGTGCAGCCAGTGCGTCGGACTTGTGCAAATCTGGCCACTTATTTAGGTTTCAAAAGTGGGAATTGAGTGAGCATCCTAGATAGCGGCTGGAAAGTAGCAGAGCCCTCCCAGAGGAGGACGTCGGCCGGCTGTGCGTGTGTATATATACACACCTCTGAGCAAACCCCTGTGGAGGATCTCCTTGGTGCAATAGTGCGTAACAGGGACGTGGCCAAGACAGACTTGCCTTGTGCAGGAAGGCATCTGCTGCTTGCCCCACAGTCAGCAGCACTGGGGGCAGCAAGCTGCTTGGATGCCTCCCGCATAGGCTCTGTGCCGGGGGGTGGGGAGGTCCATCCCCTGCTCCCTTGCAAGGAAAATCCTTTTGTGAGTGTAGGATGGACTCAAAGTGGTGGGTCCTGAGCCACTTAACAGTGAAGCGGTTTCTACAGGGGGATGCGAGTCACAATCCAGACCCAGATTTCCCCAAGGTTCAGGGTTTCATTTGGGTTCATCCTTTCCTTATTCTGCACGCTGGTATTTTGGGATTGAGTTCAGAGACGCTGCGGAGTTGGACTGGTACCATATCTCCTCAAGGTCCCAACCAGCATCCAGCCAGCTTTGCTCTTGATACTGTCTTCTCCCCTCTCTAATTTTCCTGTACAGGGGGCACAGATGAGAAAGGAAACCCCTTTTGTCCTCCCCCCTTTGCTCATCCATCTAGGACATCAGCTGGCCCTAGATGCACTAAAAAAAAGTCATTCAGATGCTTAACATCCATTGTCAAGCTGTTTCATCTTTTTAAAAAAAAATCCTGCTTTAATTTGCCTGCTTGCAAATGACTCCTAAATAACACACTTGTCTTTGGCCAATTGATCCGAGGAGTTCTGCTGGTGCATCCATGCGGTGACGTTCTACATCCCGCATTAGCCATGTTTCTGAGGAGCGAGATGCTTTTTCTGCTTTCAAATGATTTTTTTGTGAGGGTTGAAGTTGAGCCAGATAACTATATGCATAGAATCAATATTTCGCAGAACCGATAGAAAATTATCCAGGTTTAATAAACTTCATGCCTGGCTTCCTATCGTGGCTGTATATCAAAAGGAAAACAAATATATTGACTGGCTCTCCTTAGAATAGCATCTATAAGTCACTCTGCGAAAGAAGCCAATTGTTCAAATGGTTACGCAAGGCAGGGTTGATTAGACCCAAGGGGGGCCAGAAGCGGGGCTCCTGGGTCCTCTTCTCATTGACTTGCTGCATGACCTTGAAGCGTTGCATAGGGCATGATTTCCAAAGTGCCCACTGTCGTGGGATCCCCCTTTTTTTTTCCCCAGCGGGGGAAAAGCCGGAGAAGAGGGGGGACCCTGGCCTGGCAGGGATATCGGAGAGGGAGGCAGCAGGGGAAGGACGGGTGGGCGCTCACAACCATAGACGTTATCCAGATACGAAGGGTCCGATTCCCGAGTGCCGAGCCCCGCAGCTCCAGTTGAAGTCAGTGGGAGCTGTGGGTGCTCCGTGCCTGGCTGGCTCTGTCTCAAGTTGGAGGAGCCAAAATTGCATTTGAAAATTTGGGCTTTGTTCCTCGGTTTCCCCGCTGTTTCTGGGCTGGCACGAGACTTACTCAGGCTTTGGCTATAAAGTGCTTTGAGGTCCTGGGAAGGAGACTAATAGCAAATAGTTACCGGATGACAAATGCCAGTCATTATTACCACTTGATTTAATACAGCCTGAGTCCTGTTTATTGATGTTTCCTATCTTTACCCAAATCTCGGGTGACCTGGCTTCTGTATCCATATCTAAACTTACTCCTTTTTGGGATTCAAAATGACACTTTCATTATCCATTTGCCCTGTGGAAACGTTCCCTTCTGCTGCTTCTCTGAAACCAGGCCTCTCTGCAGTATATGAATAGAGGCATATGGAGCATCAAAACTCACTTAGTCAGTGTCTTCATTCATCTTCATTTACCCTAGTCATAATGGACAATGGCCACATGACTGTCTTTGAAGATCACTAATGCGAGACCATAACTGCTGCTTCATTGATACTCCCTCTCTTTGCAATGGAGAAACAATTGCACGTAATTGTACATGGTTCGAACACGCTGCATGTGATTCTGCGTGCATCTGCCGACAAGGGCGTCTGGCGTATGAGGTCTGAACGCACAGCTGGCTGCATATAGCTGCTGAGGGGACCTGCAGCATCCCTTGCAGTGAAGAAGAGATGGGGCTTTACCGTAAGGGGTATATAAAGCAGATTTGGTACTGTGCTTTTCTACAGCTGGGTTTCTCATATTGTCGCTCAGGAACTTTACTGATGATACAGCATTTCATTGGGAAATGCCAGTTCGTTGAGTCTGAGACACTTCAAGTGTGAAACGCCCCAGGCTTCAAAAAGTGTTCCTGAATCCAAGGAAGAGTCCCAAAGGACCCCGATCAATCAAGGCACACAGGGGCAGGAGAATCGGGACCAGAGACTTCCCGTGGGGATACTGGGAACTGAGAGAGGGAGGCTGCCCCTGGTTTCAGCTCCTCCGTGCAACCCCTTGGCTGGGAGCAGAGTCCGGGGTGAAAGCGTCTGATGGAGAATAAGTCTGCTTGCAAGAAGCAAGGCCCCACGGCAACACGTCTTCTGCTCACCTGTGATTAGCTGCCTTGGGCCACGTCTACACGAGATGCTGACTGCACAGTTGTTACTGCGCAGATATTTAGTACTTGCAGACACACGTACTAAATGACTGTCCAGGAACCGTAGTGTCCCCAGATGGCTTTGCGGTGATGCTGTCGTTACTACTGCGTGGTAGTGTCACACCACACTCCGTGCCCCGCGATGCTGTTGTGCAATAGCAACGAGCTACTGCGGAGTTGGCGTCTCGTGTAGACGCGGCGTTTGTGCAGCTGAATCCTCTGCGGCGTTCCCCGGGGATACTGGGTGCCAGGGGTTGTCCACACATGGAAACGAGCACTCGTAAGCTAGGGTGGGAGTTTGCGCTGGCCACGCAGCACCAGCTCCCCATGCGGACGCTCGTAAGGGCGCCCTGAAAGTGGATCGGTGTCTTTTTGTACAAAGGGATTCTGAGTGTGCACGGGGGTGTTGGCACACCGTAGCTGTCGCGCTGTAAATTCACACCTGGCCTGCCTTGCTGCATCCTAACTTCCTTGTGCAGATAGGCCCACCCTCTGCTTTGCCTGGTACCGCAGGGGGTCGTCTACACCAGAGCAAAATGAGGACATTGTGCAAGGCAGTGTTTTACACTCTTGTTGCACCGGTGCAGGATAACCAAGGATCAGACCCGCACGGAACGAGCGTTGATTGTGCGCTCGCAGCCTTGGCCTCTGTACCCACTCCTCCTTTGGCATCTCGGGCAGTGCCCTTGTAATTCCTGCCTTGTGCCAGCTTTCACTCCAGATTCCCTCATCAGTTCCTTCCTAAATCCCCAGTTGGGGGAAATCGCTTCCTTTGACTACAGCAGAGCTACACCAGTCAACACCCACTGAGGATCTGGTCCCTGCTATTTTAATTATCAGCTACAGCCTTTCGGTGGATTGTTGAATGGCTAGGGCTCCTCCTTTCCTTTAATGAAGTGAACAAGAAGGAGCAGCTTTCCCAGCCATGCATGGGTGAAGAGAAAATAAATGTGGAGGATGAGCAAGTCATGGGTGGGTGTTATTGGCTGGGACGTTAAGCATATAACATAATTTATCGCTTAAGTAACCTTGAAACAGCATTCATTGTGATGGAGAAGCCACGCTGGCATTGCAGTGGGCAGAGAGAAAAGAGAGCTCTGCTAGTACGACTCACTCAAGTGTGCACCTGTCATAATTCATCATCCAGTTAACCCCAAAGCAAGCGCCACTTTCTTTTAATATTTTTTTCCTCTTCTCTTTCCTGTACTCTCCACCTTTCCTCCTCCCTCCCTGCCTGTCATCACCCCAAACCAACAGCTGGATTCCTCTCGGACTGGTGGGTAAGACATCTGAGACGCTGGACAGGAAAGAGAGGCATCGGTGAGCGGCTTAGGTTGGTCCATGCATGCAATCAGCCACTAGTGACCTGTGTACCTACGTGTGTAGGGAAGGCAAAATAGAGACTGGCATAGTATATGTGTTTGTGCAGGCACGCCGGGACAGAGGTAGTGGAGACCAGGAAGATTTGTGTGCCCGCGGGCAGCATGGGCAACCACCCAGGGCACCGTGGTCAGGGGCACACCAAACACATGCACCCCGCTCGGTCTTCTTCTCTCCAGACCAAATCAGCCCAGTTCCCTCAGCCTGTCCTCGTAAGTCATGTCCCCCAGCCCCCAAACCATTTTTGTTGCCCTCCACTGGACTCTCTCCAGTGTGTCCACATCCCTTCTGTAGCAGGGGGCGCACATCTGGACCCAGGTCTCCAGATGTGGCCTCCCCAGTGCTGACCGGAGCAGAATAACCACTGCCCTCACTCTGCCGGCAGCGCTCCTACTAGCGCAGCCCAGGATGCTGTTAGCCTTCCTGGCAGCAAAGGCACACTGCTGACTTCTTGCCCCCATGCAGCAGCACCGTGCCCGCCCGCCCGGCGCACCATGCCACTGCCTCCCTGCCGCACTGAGCCCGCGCCCCTGCCCACCTTCCTCTGCATGCAGCAGTGGCACTGACCTGGGGAAGATGAGGGGGACAAAAATAAGGGAAGGCCCCCACAAAATGCAGAGTGGGAGATAAGGTGCACCAAAATGCAAATTTGCCCAGGGTGCCATGTTCCCTAAGTGCAGCTCTGCCCACACGGACACTGGTGGCATGTGTGTCTGTGTATTCCCACCAAAGTGGTGTAACTAGAGACTACAAGGGTTTACATATGTCCGATGGAGTAGAGAGAGGGCAACATTGAGATCAGGAGGGGGTGTATGTACTTTGGGAAAGTGTAATGGGACTCAGATGAATGACTGGTGTGTGCATATGCGTGCTTGTAGTGTGAGAATGTAACGTTCACCCGCAGTGCGTGTGTGTATGTGTGTGTGTCTGTGCAGACCAAACTTCTTATCCAGTAAGGGCGTCCAGAGGAATATAGGATAATAGCTAGTATAAAATGCAGAGAGTGGGTGTATAGATGCATCAGATACGCTGTAGGTGCATGTGGGTTTCTGGATAATAAGGGCAAGTATATATATGTTTATATAAGTGTAAGTGTATGGGGAGCAATACAGATCAGAGAGTGTGAGGGTGGGTGAATACGCTGCTGTACAGCCGAGTTTGGGGAGGGTGTGTGCAATAAATAAAGTGGGTGTGGGTGTACTAGTTCTGGAAGAATTAGATTCCCTTCATCGCCTTACAAACATTTGCCTGTCATAGGATCGGGACGCGAGCCAAACCTCTTCACATTGTTATAATAAATGTGACTTTTCGTTTTCATTCTGAATTTGCACTTTGCGGGCAGCACTAGCAGAAGTGCTGATGGAGTAGGTGAAAAAGGCTTTTCCTGGGACGTATCCTGCGCAGGGCACAGGCCCAAGATGGTCTGAACTTGCAAGTCCTATATCCAAACTACTGTTAAGCAGTGTCTTGGTCCATTTAAAAGCGTAGTGCAAGGTTTAGGGTCGATGTTGTGATGGGGTTGAGGGTGGTCTTATGCAGAGTTTAGCTTATGGTTGTATGGGGTGGTTTGGATAAGGATGATCCTGCTTCAGGCAAGAGGTTGAGCTAGATGCCTTTTTAGGTCTCTTCCAGCTCTACTTTTCTATGACTTGATGACTGCCTCTCTGTACGTGATGTCTGCCGAAAGCCCAGCACAATGGGGCCTTATATTTGGCTGAGTGTCTGGCTGCAACTGAAATGTTAAAAATAAAGGTTCTGAAATATTGGAGTTTCCCACATCAGTTAATGGCAGTCAGAAGGGAGCTTGTGTCCGCTTGTCGGATAACAGCCAGCACACGCTTCGACACGTACGCGTGTGCAATATGTGTCGACGTTGCGTGTCGGTTGTCCTGTTGGCTGTAGCTCTAGAAGAGTGTAGGTGGCTCCAGTCAATAGAAGAAGCCCTTCCTACTCCCAAAACCTCACTTCTGATTCAAAACAGCTTTCCATTTCTGAATTGTAGTTCATTTATACAAAAAAGGGCTTCAAAACGACTGGAACAAAATGTCCCTCAGGTTTTGGAGTTGGACTTCCTGTCCTGAGGCACGAGGAAGGAGAAAATGTCAAAATCTTCAAAATTCGCATCGGACAAAACTTATTTCCTGCCCGGTCCTACTTTGCCCAGTAACCGCTGAGCAATAACGCCTTGCCTTAACGAACGCTTGCTATACACAAAGTGAGTCTGCACATGGAGGGGTCGGGGGAAAAGATATTCAATACTGATTTCAAACACGATTAAAAAAATACCGTGGAAATTTAAAGAAGAACTGTTTGCATCCTGTGCAATGGGAGCGGGTTGAAGACCTTCCCATGAAACCACGTTGCAGTCAGCTCTAGCGAGGGCTGCGAATGCGTCGCTCTGTCTGAGGTCCCAAGTCGCCCCCCAGTGAAGTTAGTGGGGGCCGGATCGAGTCCCTGGGCTGAGTGAATCTGATGTGGGGCGTCATCAGAAGTAACCGGGTGGGCAGGCATTTAAGGAAGCCTCCTGGGTGGTCCTCCACGCTCCGGCTTCACCTGTCTTCAGCAAGGCATTCGCTGATGCCATTGTCTAGTTCAGCCGGAGATCTGTTCAATTCTCCATGCTCGGAGCTAGTCTTGGCACGGTTGCTCACTTCTTCCATGCAAGTTAAAAGATCTCTTCCAGGAAGGTCTTTTTCCCTGGGATAGTGGTCCTTCCATGGGGCTTTATGGTTGTAAAACAACCCTTACTGCGTGCTGACTTCCCGTTCTTCTGTGCACCCCAACTGCTCTATGCGCAACACATGGATTCAAGGAGCAAATGGCTCTTTCCCCAACTGGAGCTGGAGCCACAACCTCCCGCTTCCCAAGGCATTGTCCCAGTGCCGCAGCCGAAAGAGCGAAGGTGCGGTCCCTTTGGTAAACTTGCCAAGCTCCATCTCAAATGGGTTTGCGTTCTTGCCCCTGTGGTCGCTGCTGGGGTTTGGTCCCGAACTTTGCTGCTCTAATGGTTTCAGTTGATTCATAGCCGACGCATATGTATTTGTTCTTTAATAGCTCTTTCCCCTCCCTGGCACTTGTCCTCCCCACCGTGCATTTGTAGAGTATTCCTGTTGCTGGATTTAACAGAGAGAGGCAGTTAGGTGGGTTAGTCTGAAATCAGGCAGAAGGCAAGGCTAGATTTGCACCTTGTAGCCTGAATCAGACACGTAAGCGGCGGGCTTACTTCATAGAGGGCACTGTTTCAGCCTCTTTTCCTAGTCTGCTCCCCTTGTCCCCATAGCCCTTCCCGGTATCTGTGCCGATTTGAATTGACCTTTCTTGAACGGGGGCAGCCAGTTTTGCGCAGCGTTTCCAGCTGCTGGATGCCCCCGTGTCTTGCACAGCGGCACTAACGCTTCCCTACGCCTACGGGAAGTACCCCTAATGCTCTCCGTACCTTTCCGTATTCTTGGTTCTCTGCTCTCCTCCTGCCTGTGCTGCCTAGGCTCTCCCTAAATCTTGGCCTGGATGCACCCAGAGGTGACTTGAGTGCTGCCTACAAGCAAGCATCAAGACCTAAGGGAGCAACTCTTCAGGAAGGCACCTCAAGGGAGGATGAGGACCAAAGGGCAAAAGCTGATAGCAGGTAAACTCAGGCTGGATATAACCTTTTTCTCTGTAAGGGTCACCAGAACCTGGAGCACGCTCCCAGCGGAGGTGGTGCAGTCACCAGCCCTGGAGGTGTTCATGGATGAGGCTGGACAAGCACCACGTTGAGCTCCTTTGAGCCCAAGAACCTCCTGCCCATGGATGACCTTACAGGCCCCTTCCAGCCCTTCGATTCTGGGATTTGCAGCAGGGACAACTGGCTCCCGTGCAGGACCCCCCCTTTTCTTCTCCCTGTTGGGTGGCAATTGGAGAAGAGTTTTGCTTGTGACACATCAGAGGAGAGCTTAGGCTTGCAAATTTTTGCTCTCCATGGCTACACGTTTATACAAACACGTTTAACGAGTGCGACCTAACGGGTAGGACTGGGTTCCAGTTCTGCCACAGACTCATGTTGGCTGTTCGTGGGCAAGGCACTCACTTCTGCACGCTGCTTTGTCCCCCCACCCCACTGCATTTTTATTTAACAAGACGGCCGTAGCTCCTACCGCAGGTACCGTTCTTGGTAGACGCACAGGCAGGCAGAGCACCCGGCTTTTGCAGCCCTGCCCCATATTTACGGCGGGCGGATGGCAGCCGAGCATCTAAAAATCCGGCTGTTACAGCGACCCACGTCATCCGGCGGCGTCTTTAGCTCTGTGCAGTGTCTGTAAGTGATTCCCCCAGTCCCGAGGTAGAAAATAACAGGCGTCCAGCTGGTGCCTGGCAAGATCCCAAGGACGCTGAAAACCAGTGGCGTACAAAGCAGGCACAGCTGCATGCTACCCACAGCTGTTCGTCTGCAGAACGCACCCCAGCGGGCCAGGCGGGCTGGCTTGGGTGGGCTGGGAGGAAGGTCCAATTTGGGAGGAATCAGAAGCAGCCGCAAAGACTTGAGACGTGTTTTTCCTCCGCTCGTTACTCTCCTTTCATCCGCTCCTCTTTCATGTCCCTGCGGTTTGTTGTTTGTTCCCCGGCTTCTCCCTGCTGCTGCATCTTAATGAGGGAGCCATCGGTGTGAACCCCGGAGTTGGGTGCCAAGTGCGCACTCGCTTCCCTAATACTCCACATCTTTTCAGTTCATCTTGAAGCAGGTCAAGCAAGGGGGGGACAGCTGCCCATCCCTCTCTATCCCCTTCTCTGTTGCTCTGTATTACACAGGCCGACAGCACAAAGATTTCCCTTTGGGGGGGCGGGTATTGGGTGGTTAGAGTATCCAGCGCTATGAAGCGAAGATGAAAAAGAATGCAAGGATTTTAGAGGAGATCGAAATCCTCTTGTGCTGGCACATAAATCAAACCCGGAGTAATGGGAGGTTCAGGAAGACATTCTCCCTTTGAGCCAGGTACTCTCCGACTTCTTAGTGCAGTGTTTCTACCAACTTCCTTTGAAGCCTTGGTGCTGCCCACTGTTGGACACAGGATACCGGACTAGATGAACCTCAAGTCTGATCAAACCTGGCAGATCCTTCCTATATTATAATAATAAGTCTCGATACAGCACTTTACATGCAATGATCTCAAAGTGCTGCACAAAGGAGGGGCAGAAACTCTCATTATTCCCAGGGCTTTTCAATGCAAGGTCTATGAACCAGATTTTCAAAGGTACACAGCACCCATAATTGCTGCCAGGCTATCAGAAGATTTCAGCTCCCTGTGAGGCACCTAGCCAGATTTTGTTCTTTGAGGGATACTTTTCTGC
>JAGPOW010001806.1:4489745-4545912 GCA_030014935.1 Caiman crocodilus | reverse complement strand
GGTGCATGACGCTTAGATGCACGTTAGGAAACGGCACTCCAAATCGCCGTGTCGCTAAGTTAGTCGCGTGTGAAAATACACATTGACTTTTTTTTTATTGCGGCAGGGTTCGCTCTATCGCGGCACGTTAGACCACCGCTGCCGCGTTTCATTTTCACCGTGGCCATTGTCCCACCGGGTTGGTTTTATCGTGCCACTTCCGTTACGCGTATCCTTGCACACCACTAAAATCACCGCGTTCCCCGCCCAGGCACGACTTGTCCACCGGGTCCCCCCTAGCATTTTTCACTCATTAATCAATTATGAGCATTAAACACGTCACGTGCAAAACAGTGACGGGAATCATCACAGTACCTAGAGAGGATCTTTAGCTAGAAAAAGCCAACACCGTGTACAGGATGGCTGTAAGAGCAGGATGCCGAGACCAAGGTGAATACGGACGTGAGCACAGCGGGCCTGAGAAATGCTGTGGCAACTCTGAAAGCCAACAGAGCGACACCAAAATAACAGCGGGTTAGCAAGGTGGCCGATCAGGACAGGATGTGTTATGGTGTAAAGGTTGCATTGCATCTTGGTTGAGCTGGTGTCATCCACCCTTAGTTAGGATGTAAACTTGGCCTACGTTGTATTATAGTACGTGCAGCACCTAGCACAACGAGGCCATCGTTCTAGTTGGCTTCCTCTAGTTACTACCATAATGCCAACTCCACTGGCACGGACGAAACCCTCTGCCCCAGCCGTGGACTATCTGGCGGGTTTTCCAGGGCACCGTTTAGAGAGGTGATTTCAGCTTCCCCATTTGTTATTGGTGCCACTGTATTTTTCGAACCCATCTGCCTGCAAAGCTGAGTTTCCGTGGTTACCGTGTCCAGGTCTCCGAGTGACAGAAAAATTAGAATCATTAAAAAGAGAAAAAAGCAAGGAAAAAAAAAAAGGGAAAGACAAAGCCTCATCAGGCTGCTTGAAAATAGCTCTTGTGCAAATGAAAGTCTTTTAATTTTCGGGTTTGGTACTTGGAGATCCTACTGAGGCTTCCTTACCCCAGTTCCCCCGGGGTATAAAGCTGGTTCATTAGATCTGTTATCCAACAACGGATGGAAGCGTGTTATTAGTCCAGGGCGAATATTACTCGTTCGTGGGTTGCGAGCAGTAATTTTTCAATCTCTACCTTTACCCAATTCACATTTTAAAGGACAGAAGGGATTATTTTTGTGGTGGGTTCATTAAAAAAAACAAAAAAACCCCGAACGAAGCCAGAGAGAGGCTGTTTGGAACATTACTTCTGGTCCCGATAGAGACGAGTCCATAAATAGCGAACAGGAGAGACAGCCCGTGGTTTTCTTCCTGGCCAAAGGGATAAAGGCGCGCGTTCCCGCAGCCCAGCTCGTCTCGTGGAGGTGCAGGTGAGGGAGGGATGCTTGGGCACACACCTCGTGCGTCCGCACGCCGGAAGGGTAGGGAGCGCGGTGGGTTTGCACCTTCAAACCTCCGCTGGCAGCGATGGCGTTGAAACGACAGACTCCCCAAGCCCAGCCCGACAACCCCAACCTCGCCCCTCCGCGCACACAAGTGGACACGATCCTGCCCCGTCCGTGCGTGCTGTTAGCACGAAAATCGGAGCAGCCCCCAAGCAGCCTCGGCCGGCCGCAGCCTGCCCGTCCCCCCGCATGTCAGGGCCCTCGACGCGGCCGAGAGGAAGGAGGGCTCGCTCTGCCGAACAGATGGGAGGCAAGATGGATCGCCGGCAGCAAAGCGGAGCAGCGAGATCTCCCGTGGTGCAACGGGTCATAGTCGAAGCCGCGTAGCAGCTGCCCATCGAGTCCTGCCGCGGGGGGAGAAGAGCGAATGAGACAGCGAAGCCCATTGCAGGGGCCAGCCTCTGCACGTTCGCGACTCCCGCTGCGCTTTGGGGGAGCCCCGAAAGGGCGCCAGGGCGTCCCGGGCACGCTCAAGGGGAGAGGGGACCCGGCTCGAGCCTGCAGCATCAGTCGAGCCCTGTCACTCGCATCCTTGGGGAAGCTGCCAGCTTTCGCCTGCAGGCATCGGCCTCGTTCCAGCATGTCCTCTGAGGAGCTGCTGTCACTCGTTTAAAAAAATTTTGCCCAGAAAAACCCAGGGCTGCACGGCAGGGCCCTAGTCAGGGAGCGGTGGGGATGGAGCAACAGCTGGCAGGGGCAGGGGCAGCATCTCTATCCCTCCTCAAATGCACACGTAGCAGCGGCGGGAGGTGGCGAGATACGTGTGGCCGCGGCCGTTCGCTCGTGCCATCCCCGTGCAAAGGCGGCAGCAAAGGGACTTTTGCTCGGTGTCATCGTTCCAGCCCCGATTCCTTTGTAACTCTGGAGTGACATCTCTAGGCAAGAGCACAGCAGCTCCGTACCTATTGCCATGGTTTCCCCGAGCGCTCGGCGGCGGCGTAGCAAACGACGCAACCCGAGAACCGGAGGGGAGAGAGCGTTCCTTGCCAGAGGAGGCATTGCGTTTTTCCCCCCCGGTCTCTTCGGCGGCAGAGAAGAAAAGGCGTGTAATGTTTTGCGTGCGTCTTTTTTGCTCCATCTGCAGTCATGAATCGGGCCTACGAAGCGCTGTGTAGGAGAGCCTCTTCCTTCTTCACTTGATCTCCTTCCCTTCCCAAGAACATTTTTCTCATCAAAGCCTGCAGATTGCAGACACGCCATAAGATATTTTTAATCATCCTCTGTCACGAAGTTTTCAAGGAGAAGGAACCTTCTTCGCGCGGAGGAAAGTCTCTTTATTCTCTCGTTTGAAATACCCGAGTAGTTCCTTTTAATTACAATAGCGCTGCTTTTTTCTGTGTTTTTTGTTCCTCCCTGCTCTCCTCTGAAGGAGCTAACGTGTTTGCACAGTTTACAATACGGGTTCCCCCCAGCCCCCGGGGTGCGAAACGCGCCTGATCTGACATCCCGCAACTCGGCAAATAAATATGACAAGATTCAATAAGGGCGAGCTGCATTTGCAAGGCTGAGGCTAATTTAATCAATGATGGCAGGGGCTTTAAGACACGGCTCCTTTTTAAAGCGCGCGACGCCGGCTTCTTGTAAGGAATTGCAAAGCGAGCTAAATCTTTGAAAGGCTTTAAATGAAGCCTCCTCTGCCAAAGCTTTGGAAATTGAAATCTTCCAGAGCTGGTTTTTGTCCGGCGACGTCAGAAGAGACCCGAGCCGAACCGGCGACTCGCAGCAGACGTACTGCGAGCGGCTGGGCTCAGCGCGGTGAGCGTCGGGTGAAGTTTTCTGCAGGAGGCAGAAAATTGAGCGACCCCTCATTTGAAGTAAGAGAAAGCTCGGTGCTCCATTACGTGTGCTAGGAAAAAAGAAGTGCGGCGATGGTGATGGGAAGCCGACGCTGAGTGCGTCGTTAAGAAAACGACGGAGACTGCTTGGTCCGAAAGGGGAAAGGTGCCCGAAGAGGGGAGGACTGGAGTGGCCTCTGCTTTAGATGTTAGCAATCCAGCGCCTCGCCGTGCCCCCGCTGCTTTCTGCGATCTCCTCCCTCTAAGGAGGGTCGCGATCCATCCGCTTGGAAATGCTGCCGTAGAAGATTACAGCGGTCCCGTCGAGTCTCTCCAGCCTATGCATCCACACGATGGTTTTCAAAGGTGGGATTGTGCTGCTCTTCCCGTCGTGTTTGAGTCGCCGGTTGCGGGACTTGCAGAAGATGGATCACTCTGAACCAGCGCCTGTGTCCCGTGAGCCATGGCGTTTGCCGAATACGCTTGCAAGAGCCACCGCTCGGGTTAATCAAACCGGCACAACAGTGGCACGGAAGTCATTGATTATTATCATTATTAGAGTATCGTTATCATTATCGCTGAAGGATGATGGCGGCGATGATGCTCATATTAATGATATCGCGACACCTATGCAGGGCGCTCTGTTCTTAGTTTTCACTGGTTTGGGTGGGGGCGGTTTTACAAAAGAAAGGATCATTACAGGTGGGGAAAGCAAAGAGTAATGACTTGCCCAAAGAGCAGCCAGGGTCAGTGGAAAAGCCAGGAATAGAACAGGGGTCTCTTGATGATTTGCAGCTTGACGAACTCCGTAAATGGTGTCCATTATGGCAGGTGGCCTTGGATTTGTTAACGCAGCCCCTAAAACGGATGCGGTTTTATGGAAAGGCCTGGAAGGAGATGTGTGTAGGTTGCCGTGCCATGCCAGGATGCATCATGCCCCCCCAGAAAGGGTTTGCCTGTCATCTCGTTCCTGACTGTCAGGTCGGAAGGACGTTACACGGCTCCTCTGATGAGGCGGTGCTGGAGGTGAGGGTCTGTCCCGCGAACTCGTGCTGGAGATGACGTCGTGAACATGCGCAGCGAGAGAGGAAGCATGAGAAAGAGGGGGACAGTGTTTGAGCATGGTCTTAAGAGCCAAGGCTGTCTTGAAAGTCAAATCGCAGCTCTTTCACTCCATGCTCCTCTTGTTGTGGGAGAAACCACTTCGCCTCAGTTTCCCTCTCTCGAAAATGGAGATTATGACACTGCAGCGATACTCCTGAGTGTTTCTACTGTCGCACTTCGATGGTAGGTTTACAAGTTTCTTGACCGTGTGCCCGAGGTGCTAACAGGGGCTCTCCTTTGGTTCAGCAAGGGGGTATATTTATACCGTTGGAAAAAGGGGGAGCTTGGTGGTCATAAAACCCGCTTCACAGGAAACACATGTGGATTAATTAATGTGCTTGTGCATGACTCTGAAGGGTCGATGAGGTTTGGTCCAGGCACCTTCCCCAACCCCTGCTCCAGACTAGGGAGGCTCCAAACCCCGGGTAGGAATCTGATTTCATCTCCAGCTTGGGACATCGGGGTGTCAATGTGTCGCCTTTTGGAGGCAGGGGTTGGCTGTTTAAAAGCCCTGCCGAGACAGTCAGACCCCCGGGTAGCTTGAGTTCAGCAATATAGTCACCACGACGGGGGCCTTGGCCAAAGCCTCCTGGTCACAAAAGATTTCCCTGTGCAAGCTCAGCTGTCGGGTGGCACAGAGGCCACTCTTGGCAGCTTGTGAGCATATCAAACCCATGACGGTCTAGTGGGGATTGCTCTAAAACCACCTGGTGCGAAGGCCGTCTCCTTCTGCCCTCCCTCTGCAGCTCTGCTTCCTTCGGTCCTTTCGAGCCCAGGTGTCTGCTGGAGGAGAAGTCCCCTGTCAGGTGTGCCCCAGATGAAAAGATCCTGGTCTGTCTAGGCAAAGCCGGGGCCATGGATGTGGTGACCGTTTGAGGAGACAGTTGTCTTCTGCATCACAAGGGGAAGAGTCTCGTGTCTCACACCATTACAACTGTTGGACCCACTACCTGTAGACAAAGAGAAGCGTGGCCAGTGGACCTGCCTCCCCTGATCCAGCTGACCCAGCGGAGGGCAGCCGCTTGTTGCTGCTCCCTGCCCGTGGATGGGAGAGGCCTGTGCTTTGATCCCTTTGGGAAAACCCAAATGCACGGTGCTGGGACTGTGCTCTCACACACCTAATGGCATGCTGTCAGCGTGTCCATCAGTCTGCCTGATGGGGTATCGACAGCTGCCGCACGACCGTGCCTCCCATCAGCTCTAGCTGCCCTTCCTTCCTCGCTCTCGCTCTGCAATGCTGGCAGAAGCCCAAAGTGCTTCCCTTCATGTATGATTTCAGAAGCAGATTCTTTGCTCAGCCGGACGTAATTCATTCAAGGCTCTGGCTTAAGCATTTTGGAGAGGGCTGGGAGGGAAGGGGAGGGAGAAATGTAAAAAAGTCCTGTTTTCACGTGTTTCGTATTATCCTCGACAACAGCAAAACAGTCCTGCTCCTTTCGCACCCCATCTCGACGCAGTGCTGTTCTGCCACGGGCAGACTTCACCATGCAGTTATTTAAAAAATGCAGCTCCTCTTCATTTTTCAGGAGGGTGGGAAAAAAAGGGGCGGGGGGGCAGGAAAATAATGAACGGCTTTTGCTTGAAGAAAAGCAGGGCTGGATTTTCAGCTGGTGCAAATAGCCGAAATTCCCTGGAAGCCAATAGAGATGTGCTCATCTGCAGCCACTGGGGATCTGGCTCTCGGGTTTCAAAATTACGTTCTCATCGTTGTTGCCTGTGCTGCATATCAGTGCAAGAGGATCGGGCACTCCACCGTGAACTGAGGTCCACCACAAACCTTGTTCTCCAAAGACAGGTCTCCACCGCAGTCACTCTGATGCCCGCAACTTGCGTAGACACACCTGAGCCAGCTTTAAGCTAGTCTGGGTACCAGGAGCCATTCAGCTGTGGTATTCGGCATAGACTGAGTATTCAGGTAGCTTCTCATTTTGGAGCCCTGATTGTTGCAGCTACACTGCTAGGAACATCTTCAACTTAAAGCTGGGTCGGTCATGTCTACACAACGCACGGTCTCAGTAGCATGCAGACCTGCCCCGAGCAGACTGCATGCTTCCCTGCCCCGTCGTCTCTCAGAGGAGCACAGAGCAGGTTGTACATGCAAAAATAAAAATAAAAGCCATATCACAGCAGTGCTCTCTCTAGGGAGAGGAGAAGAGAAAGAACCAACTCCATGTCATGAATGTTAATGCCATCACTCAGCATGCCAATGGAAAGCACTCAAGTCTCCGACTGGCGAGGAAACCATAAGGACCCGTATAGATCAGTATGGTACTGTTTCACTCTTACACACCAGTTCTATTATGTCTCAACATATTTTGCATCTTTTTCCTCCTCCTTTCCTAAACAGAAGCCCCAACAGATTGAAGGCTTGGAAGGAAAAGAGAAAGAAAGACAGAAAGAGTGCTCCAAGGATCTTCCTAAAGTAGCTCCCACCACGATAGCACGCCAGAAGAGATTACTCTCGTCGAGGACATCTGCTCAGTAAGTACAGCTTTTACCATACTGTAAAGATCTTCACCGGGAAGTGTTTAAAGGGGAGGCATCTGTTGATGAGCTGGAGAAACACATTGCTGGCTCTTGCTGACCAGAGTTAAGGGGCAGGCAGCTTGCTGGCTTAAACCTGAAAATTAAAGTGATGCTATTTCCAATGTGATGTTAAAGGTGAAGTGTAAGAGTCACTGTTAGTGTGGGAAAATGTTCATCTCTCACTGCGAGACAGTCATCGTTTGGGCCTTAATTAGGTTTCACTTGCAAGCACCATCCTTAAGGCCCAGTTTATTAGTGAATGTGCAGGAGGAAATCATGATCTTTGCTTGGAAGCTCAACAAATGGAAAAAGGAGGTGAAGTTCATCTAATAGGTATGTTATATATTGGGGGGTTTTGCCATTGGCTTTCACCTGAGTAATTAGAGCTGGTCTAATTACATGATTTTCTGGCAAAAATACTCTGTTTTGTTGAAGTTAAAAAGTGTTGTTACACTCTGTGGGTTTTGACATAGTTTTGCTGGGAAGGGTTTTTCCTTTTGTCAGGGGCTCTCCGGTCACCTCTGCCCAGAGTGAGAAAAAAACCCCAACTGAACACGAATTGAAAATGGCAGGTTTTTGATTAAGAAATGGATATTTCCACACACGTGAGTTTGTTTGAAAGGTGTCGTTTTTACACTAGCGCAGTAAGAAAAATTTGAAAACCTCAAGAGTTGACATGGACCAGCCTCGAGGTCTTTCTGAAAAGCCCCAATGATCAGGGTTGCCAAGGAGGTGCAGCTTTCATTCTGTGCTTCAAGTTCTTGGCACAAATCCCCCAAAATGACCCTTCTCGTGGCATCTTTGTGCATCCATTGCTGGGGCCAAATTGCAGGCTTCTGTGCACCAAATCAAGTCCAAATGGCACTTCAACTCTTAGGGGTTCGTCAGTCACGTAAAGCTTTTGCAGACCATCTCATGGAGGGCTGAATTCCTGCAAGGTATGGTAGTCTCTCTCTGAAGGAGTCGTGTATTCGTGGTATGTGCATATCCGGTGCCTGCTCTGGAAGCCGCTTGCAGCATGGGGTCCTGCTGGGGACATACAGCCTGGTCTGAAGCCTGTTTAAATCACTGGAAAGGTGGTCATTAACCTCAATGCTCATTTGTTCATGTCACAAAATTGCCATTTTTACACGTATCCCCCCCTTGCAGCTCAGGGACTACTTGGCCTACCGGTAGCTTGCCCTCCCCTCCCCACTACCAGAGAGGCAGGTAAGGATCGGGCCCAGCCCTAGTGGACACGTCACAGGGGTTTACTTTGCCCTAAATTGAAGGGGAATTTTTAAAGACCCACCACTTCAATGTAGGGAGCATTAAACTGAAGTAACCCCCCGTGGTGTGTACAAATGCCCAATGGTATGTGGATGAAGCCAGTAAGGATAAGGCAGGTCCCTGGCTAGTCTCTTCTTCCCGTCTTCCTGTCAACCCTGCCTGGTATTGTACATACTCCTGTCACCGCTTGGTAAACTGCTTTCAGGGGCAGGAGTATTGCCTATCTGGTTTGGGGTTAAGGGGGTTGTGCTCTGTGAGCTCTTTGGGCTGACGGGGCATGAGGCTGTTTCAGAATTTACTTTGCAGCCAAAATGTACAGCCCGGTCTCTGCTACTGTCTGTGCCTTCTCCAGCCCTTTTGTAGGGCAAATGTTGTTACCTGTGCTTGGTTTTATTTCCATGGTGCCGTCAAGCGTCTAGGTGCTTTCACTGAGATTAGAGCAAAAGCTCTCCACTTTGCTTCTCTTTCCCACCAGCGTCAGTCATTAACGCCATCAGTCCTTGAGTTCTTGGCTGATGCTGCCAATGGATGAGGGCAAATTTGGTGACGTGGACTCAGTCTGCTAGGAATTGACACCGTGAATATCGAGTCATTCCCCTGAAAGGCCAGGCCATCAAATTATAAAGATTTCTAATCACTAATGGCTTGAATGGCTAGATTCAAACCAATGACCTAGGGTGAAAGGCCCTGCATCACCTATTACCAAGCCCCCAGCTGACCTGGTTCCCTCTAATGGGCTGGCGTAATCTATAGAAGTTGTAACTCAATTGAAAATGCTGCTTGAAGTTCAGTTTATCACATTCAACTCCTGCTTGGAAAAAGACCTTGCCTTTTTCCCTGCAGCAGGCTGCCTTCTTACAGTAATGCTGGATGAACAGTTTACAGCAGGTTTTGGCATGAAGCCGTTCTGAACAAGATGGTGCCAATGTGATCCCCCCTGCTCTGGGCTGGCAGTGATGATGCCAGGTGCTTTTCTGTAATATATGATTCTACCCCCTTGTCCACACGTCCTCTCTCCGCGTGTGATTATATAGAGTCTTATATGTTCGTGTGATCTCTGCCCTGGCGTCCCAGGGGCAGCTGCATTATAGGATCAAAGTCATCTTTGTGTGCTCATAGAGACGGCCGTGCCCAGGACTCAGGAAAAACGTGTATAGTTTTAAAGACCGCGGCATCTAAAATGTAAGCTCTCTGGGGTGAAGGGCTCCGCACTGCTCCTCCTCTGCTGACAGTCAGCAGATACGGTGGTGCCTTGGAAGTTATCCTCCTGCAGGAGGTGCAAGGAGTGATCCAGGATCAGAGTATTTTCGTAGTGTAATGTTAGGCTGAGAGATATGGGTGGTGGTCAGCAGGTGAGCCTCAGCCCGTGCGTCTACATATTCACATTTCCTGTGCAGTAACCGAAATTACTGTGTGGTGTGGGTGTGTGTCTACATGTGCACACCTGTACTGTGCAGTAAATATGGTGACTTATGCCAGCTTGAGCATGCATTTGATACCTGCATCACACAGATATCAAACTGACACCTGATTAGCTACTGTGCAGTAACGCACGTATAGACACCTTACTGCACAGTAACACTGTGTGCATGGACTGACTTGGGACTAACTTTAGCCCCAAGTCAGTCCACACATAAAAGGCTGCATGTGTAGATGCCTTACTGTGCAGTAACACTGTGTATGTGGACCGACTTGGGACTAACTTTAGTCCCGAGTCAGTCCACACATAGCATTAATGTGCTTTAATGCCTGCACGTGTAGATGCCAGCCTGTTCCTGCTTACTGTGCAGTAAATTTAAGCTGGCATAAATGCACATGTAGACACACCCAGGGAGGTCTTCATTGGGTTTTAAGCCAGCTCCCCCTACTATTGCCACAACCCCCCTTTTTGTTCAGGTTTTAGTATTGTAAACCCAGGATGGCTGACTCAGATGGCAGTATAACACAGAGCCTGCAAACAAGCTGAATTTGGGCTGGAACCTGCCAACTTTGCCGAGAGGACTCGAGCACTGCTGGCCCTCTAGTTACCTTCCCACCTTTCCCCGAAGGTTGCATAGATTTTCCCTACTAGGAAAGCCGCTTCGAGCACCTCAGCACAACGCAGCATAGGATACGCAATGGTAACTGCATTGACCATTCCTTGAATGGTGGAGGTTGCAGAGTCCCCTCTTTCAGGAAGCAACATCTTGTGCTGCTTGCCAGCCAGCTGAGGTACAAACCCAGGCCTGATCCTTCAGTCTTTCCCCCTGTGCTAAGTGAGTACAGCCGTCCCTTGTGCGTGCAGGAGGAGGGACGTGCAGGCCTCTGCTTGGGGCCTGCACGAGGCTAAAGCCAGCTCCCGCTGCAAGCTCTCTTCTCTGAAATAATTAGATCTGCGGGCACGGCAGCATGCCATACTCCTGCCTCATCTGATGCAAGCAAGATGTGGTGCTTATGCATTATTTGGCTAAGCAGAAATAAAATCATCGCAGCAGACCCCTGCTAGGGGATTAATATTCCTGGAGCCGGTTAGGCTTTCCCCCCACCTGGGCATTTAGCTGCAGGACAGCGTTATCCTGCGACCGCACTCTCTTCTGCTGGATGTCATCCCATAAATGAGCTCTTCCCCACGACTTGGGAGATTCATAACCGTCTATCCAGTCCCTATCACACTATTGCCTGAGGACCTCTTATCTGAGCCCTGTGAGATATGGCAGTTTTGCCTTGATGACTTGCCCAAGGGCACACAAGAAGTCTCTGGGAGAATAGAGAATTGAATCTGTTTCCTGATTCCCAGATGAAACACACTAACCACTAGCCCACCCTTCCTCTTCCACTAGGCCTTCCTGCAGGTATCTGGTGCTCCTCGTGACGGCACATGGGGACAGCGACCTTGCTGGACCCTCGGAGACCTGGTTCAAGTCCTGCTGCCCACCCTTTTGGGAAGACGAGTTGCCCCAACTGGTAGGAAGCTGCTGTGCCTTCCCAGTTCAGTGGGGATCCTGCTTCACGTGCAATTCACAGCCTTGATTTCCATTGAAACCATGCATTTGCTGGGAGGCCTCTCCCAGTAGCTGAGCTGCAATTGCAGATCCCGCTCTGCTCAGGGACACGGCGACATCCCTCTCTCACCCGGGTTCATTTTCTGCTCCTTTCCATTGGCCTTTCCTGTTTGCTCTCGCCGGCTCTCCTGCCTTTTGCTTCTCTAATCAGATTTAGATAATAACCCCACTCAGCGAAATCAGGGCAGAATTGCGGCTTGCCTCGTTGACCGATTCGCATCCTCGAGATCCATTCAGCGACAGGAGGCGGTCGCTCGGAGACCTCATTGCTATTGGGAAGGGGCAAGCTCCTGGCGTAGTCTCCCCTCCCTCCCACGCCGATGCAGACAAGGTTGGTGCTTGAGTTTCTTGGGGCTGTGTTGCTCCTGTGAAATGGTTTCACTCCGCATAGCATAAAATGATCTCAGACAGGGCTCATAGACCGGCGTCCTGTATTTATCACAGAACAGGTACCACCGAGGCAGTAGGATCTGCCTTGCCGGCGGGAATAGATCACACCCAGGTATCACACCTAGAGGGCAGAGGGCGGTTGGATGTCTTTGGCCCATTCACTCCTTTCAAATGGGACAGTCAAGAAGAGGATCAGCTACAGCAGCCGTTTAAGTGACGTGTTTGCGTGCTGGGGACTTGGCTGAGCCCCACCAGACTCACTGCACCTTTCATTCGGGTCTGTCATTGTAAAGGGCAGGTGAACAGTGCCAGGCCTGCGACTCCCTCCCTCCTTTGATGTCCTTGGAGCAGGGACTGTAGGCTGTGGATTAGGGCTGCCCTAACGTACAGTCTGCTTCACATACCTCCTCTCCCCGTGGGCAGCGTACTCTGCTCTGCCTGCAAAACCCACTCCCGCACGGGTGGATGGGAGCAGGGCTCCTGGTAGACCCCTCTCCGAGCCAAGTGGATCCCCTGCACAGGGTTTGTTCCCAAGGGGGATTTTCCATCCTCTTCCAGACCCCTTTATGCAGCCGGAGTGGAGCAACAGGGCCTTAATACACAGCTTTGTGGTCTGTCACATAATAGAGGGGCCATATCCTCAGCCGGCATAAATAATCCTTGCTCCATTGGGACTTTGCTGCTTTGCACCATCTATTGTGCAGGTCTCTTGCTCCTCCCTCTGGTCTGCTGTGCCTGGCTGACACGGGCAGTTTCTGCACAGACGCCCACCTATTCCCCCGTCCTCAGCAGCCGCTCGGCGTGGCCCTGACATTACCGCGCTCTGGAGTTAAGTGAATATTCAGCCCTGGGGACCTACATGCAGAGCTGAGAGATTAAAAGCCCCAATCAGCGTCTTTTTAACTACTCTTTTAATAACTCCTGTGATCACGGTGACCCAGCGATTAGGTATTTCCTTTCCCTTCCCCCGGCCTGCATTCCCTCCCCCCACTCCCTTCTTTCTTCCAATGCCCCATGCGCACTGTTGATATATTATTATTGATCTCTTTTTATTTAAAGCTCATCCCTGCCATTCACTTGTGAGTAATAACCAGGGCTCTTTGTTCAATAGCACAATAGACTGTCCCTCGACAGCTCCAGGTGGGAGGTGGGGAGTTGCTTTGAAAGGTTAATGTCTCTGTTAGAGAAGGAATAGCTCTGAAGCTGTCTGCTGTCACTTTGGGGAGCTTTTAAACCGTTACTTGGGTTTTTCAGCTATTAGCTGGTCCCCAAATGAAATACACTTGACTCTCCCCCCCCGCAACAACTGCTGTTTAAATATTTGGACACCTAAATTGAGTCAGCTCAGAATATCGCCTCCCTCGTGGCCTAGGAGAGATGGAGGTTTCTATACTCTGTTACCAGTCATAATCATTGACCTCGTCTCCCACCCCAACGCCCCCCTACCTCCCATAGCTCCAAGACAGGGAAAGGGGGGCGGCGCGCTCGCCCCTCTCTGAGCAGATCACTATCAGATTCCTTTTTAAGCATGAGGCAGTGTCTACACTGGGATTTTTATCCATCAGAGTATCTGTTTCTACTCTAGGTCTTGATATCTGAGCAGCCTGCGATGCACTTAGCTTCCCAGCAACCCCATTAGGTAAGGCAGTGCTAGTATCCCCCATTGTACTAATGGGGAACTGAGATGCTGAGGGACCAAATTCCAGACCCCCGGAGGTATTCTGGGCCCCTGACTCCCCAGATCAATGCCTGAATACCTCGAAGGATCTGGGTCTGAGTGACTTGCTCAAGGTCAAACAGAGAGTCCGTAGCCGTCCAGGTCTTCCGAGTCCAGGTTTTGCAGGATCCTTAAAGAAGAGATGTGGTTGAAACCCAACATAGAGTTAACTCTTGTGTTCCCAGAATGCCAAGGTGTATAGGAATGCAAAAATCTAAAATGCTTGGTTCAGAAATGGTACCTTTTAGTAGACCAGCTGAGCAATTGCAAAAATAATGATCTTTTTTCTGCAAGCTTTTGGGCTGACATGCCCTTCGTCAGGCGTGGGGAAAGTTCAAGATGGTAAAAAGTCCCCATATGTAGGAAGTAAACTTCATTTTTGCACCGAGGAGGTAGAAGCTGGAAATCTGTCCCTCTGGGTCCATGAGAGTGGACAGCCCCAGATTTCTAGCTTCTGCTTCCTCGGTGCAAAAATGAAGTTTATTTCCTACATACGGGGACTTTTTGCCATCTTGAACTTTCCCCGGGCCTGAAGAAGGGCGTGTGAGCCCGAAAGCTTGCAGAAAAAGATCTTTTTTTTCTGCAATTGCTGAGTTAGTCTAATAAAAGGTATCATTTCTGAACCAAGCGTTTTAGATTTTTGCATGTCTTTTTGTCTCAGACCAACATGGCTACCAAATACATGCCTGGAAGGTGTATAGCATCCTTTCAGCTTCTCCAGCAGCAGCAACTCCCCACTGCCCCCTTGGAGAAGCTACATTTGGGACAGGCTTCTCCGTTTGGGGTTTTTTTCTCTTCGATGCCTGGAGAGAAATTCTCTAGGAGACGAGGATGGTGTCTGGGGAGCACCAGGTTATTTGCTGTGCATTTGTCTGGTGCTCAAAATTCCTGGAGCAATAAGGACACGTCAGGGCTTGTTACCTCTGAAAAGAGCCTGGAAGGTCCATGGGAGGCTGATCACGGTGCAGAAACAAGGGGGTTGTGCCCTAACACGGCAACAAGAAACGGAGCCCTCCCTGCAAAACCAGCCCATTCTCCAGTTCCCCAGCAAAACTCAATGAGCTGCTAACGAGTTTGCTTCCAAATGGCCACATGTATTTGTGCTGTTTTCTTGAATGAGTTGCATTCTAATTCAGGCGTCTTCAGGGGATGGCAGACAGCTGCTTTAATGAGTTAACAGTAGGGTTTAAAATAACCAGCATCTGTTCTTCCTGTGATCAGGGGCTCTTCTGGCACAACACTGGTTTTGAACTTGCGTTGGTGCCCTCTGACAGCCCCCGTGCTCATCCGCAGCTGTAGAAGGGCTGAACCTGTCTAGACTGCCTTCCCGTGATGCATCCGCGGGCGAGATTCACTGCATCCGAGGATCTTTGCAGGATGGAGGAGCTGTCTTGCGTTTCCCTCTGCAGTTCAGACTTCCTTGAAATATTCCTAGGGCAACCCAAATGACAGTCTGTCAGGGACTCGCAGGGAGGGTGTATTTTCCCCCTCCATCTCAACGTCTGTGCACACTCATCCAGGTTTTGGTTATAGCCATGTTAGTCTAAGGACACAGGCAGACAAGGTTCTTTGGGTAAAATATGCTCTTTTTTATCAGAGGGCCTGAAGAAGGGTGTTTGCGTCCAAAAGCTTGCAAAGAACATTTTTTCCCAATTACGAGTTGCTTTTGAAAATAGGACTGTTAAAAATTCAAACCAAAATGCAATTGGACGATTAAAAATGCAAACCATGCAAAAGCAACTGTTCTTCACTTTTGAACAGTCTCCCTCTGCCTGAAGAAGGGTGTCTGTCCCCAAAAGCTTGCAAAGAACAATTTTTCCAGCTATTTAGCCCCTCATCCAAGTGTAAGGGATGGGATGGGAGGAACTGGTGCTGAAAAGGATCCGTGCTGTGCACCTGCCAAGGGGCTGCAGGAAGGATCCCGGCACGCCTGAGCTTTTAATGGGGGATGCATTGGGAGGAGTACGTGGATGTGCAAGGCACGGCTGGGCCCAGGGAGACCCTGTGTGGTGGCTCTAGGCAGCACAGGCTGTCTTGGGCTGTCCGGGAGCCCCACCAATATCATCTGTGTCCATCAGCATCAGTGGAAAGTCCTCACTCTCTACCGCCCCGCCTTATATTTTCTCAAACAGCATGTGGCAAATGGTTCTTAATATATGATTCAAACCCTTATTTAGCTAAACGTATTCCACCTGCGTGCGCTGGATGTGAGCATCTCAAGTCGCTAGTGGGAAGAAAGGGGCAATATGCTCGGTACGGCTCCATTAAAACTATTGAGGGCATTCTCTAAAAGGAGGTGGGTAGGAGCTGTGGCGTGGGTGGCAATTTTTAAAAGCACTCGGTGTGACCTAGTGTTGCTCCAGCTGAAGCCCAACAGGAATCCCAGTACTGTGCTGGGACTGGGGGAAATGGTGTCAGTAAATGGCAGGTTTGCTAAAAGCTCTGGGGTTTGAGGGGTGGGGGGAGCTAGGAGGGGACAGCAGCTGCCTGTGAATCTTCTTCAGAGTGAGTGACAAGCTTCCTCCAAAAGAAGGAAACACCGAAACGTCCCAGCGTTGCACTGTTGTGTTTTGGAAATGAACCTTGAATTTTCATTTCCAGTGTTTTCATTTTTTAAATTGACCAAAATTAAAAATGACCAAAATTTAAAAAAAGAAAATAGGAGAGAAAAGTAAAACACAGTGTTTAGTTTTAGAGCAAAGGTCATGGTTCAGGCTTACCAGAAATGACATTTTTCAATTTTTCTTGTTTCACTGGAATAAAACACATTCAGGCAACTGGAAAGAAGTCCTTTAACAGTTTCGGTTTTTTTGTTTGGACCAATGCATGTGAAAAAAATCATTATTCTTACACATCTGTGTTGACTTCAATGGGAGCAGAGCAATTGCTTTTGAAAATCCCTGCCCTTTGCTTCCAAGCAACGATACTCAGATTGTGATCTTAATGGCTTTTGTAGAATGATGGGATACAGATTGAGGGTTCAGCTTCATAATTAGACTCACAGTTGTTCTGTAATATGAATATTTTAAATAACAAACCAGGCCAGCCTGGGCTTCCTGTCGTATAGGGTTGGGATACATCTATGGAAAATGTCTTTTTCAGAGGGGAAATTTTCAGACCCAAGTGTAAGACCCTCTTCTTCACCTGGGCTTTTTGCCCAACAGCTCATAGACAAATTCATTCCCAAGGCTTAGAGTTTGACAGTGAAAAAAGAACAGAAGAGAGCATTGTTATGGGTTAAGTAAAGGGAGGTGGTCAGGTAAGAGATTTGCAAGTGGCTGGCTGGCTGGCTGGAAGAAAAGGGTGTATGTGGATGGGTGGGTGGGTGGGTGGATGGATGGAAAGGTGGGGATGTGGATGGATGGATGGATGGAAAGGGTGTATGTGGGTGGTTGGGTGGGTGGGTGGATGGAAAGGTGGGGGTGTGGATGGATGGATGGATGGAAAGGGTGTATGTGGATGGGTGGATGGGTGGGTGGATGGATGGAAAGGTGGGGGTGTGGATGGATGGATGGATGAATGGATGGATGGATGGATGGGCAGGCGATATCTCTGGGGAAACTCCAAAAATCCCCTGGCTAGCAAATCCTTCTCTCCTCTATCCATTTCAGTGTTTTGCTCAAATGGTGGCAGGAGGCTGAACGAGGATGCCCCCGCAACAGGCAAAAGCGAGTCCTCTTTTGTAGCTATTGGCTGTTGGGGTCTAACATAACACTCGATTAGGAGGGCGCTGGCTGGAAGGATGAAAGATCAATAAAATATATTGGTAGCAATAGGATTATCACTGATTCCGCTTGTAAAGGGATTGGGTGGGACTCAGTCTTCTTCATCTACCTCACTGCATCTCTACTTCACATCCCATCTTTTCTGTCTTAATAATCCTCAGCTCTTTTCACCAGTAAATCTGAAAGCACTTTACAGAGCAGGCTGGTATTATTGTCACACTGAGAGGTGAGGGGACTTGTCCAGCATGACCCAGGAGACTAGGGGCAGGGCTGGGAACAGGACTCAGATCTTCTGAGAGCCAAGCTAGGGCTTTATGTGTTAGGATAATACTGCCTCCTTATAGTATTAGCTCCTCCAGACGGGGACTTTTTTCTTTATTCTGTGTATGTACAGCACCTAGCACCCTGGTCGGGGTTAGGCCTTCTAGGGAGGACCACAACAAAACAAGGTGAATGACTTCCAGCTCATAGAAAGTAACTCCAGTCCATGAGATTGTGGTCTGGATTTGAGTTATAATTTTATAATTTGGATTTTTGTCTTAGGTAAAAGTGAATTGGTAATCCTTCTAGTAGAATAAAACCAGGCTTATTTTTAGAGATGGGTGATTGCGGGTAAAAAAAAACCCCAACACAACCTATTGCTTTGTCTGGAGTGATCCAGTGGCTCCACTGGGATTATAATCCTCAAGCCCTGGTAGCCAGGCCTGTGAGCTAACTGCTACATCCTGCTCCCTTCCACACATCTCTTTATTGGTTTTTAGAATGCACCCAGCACAACTGTGTCTGCACAAAATTAATTAACGTTGGGCAGGCAGAATGCAATTAGCCGTGCTGGAACCCGGCCAAGACATGAGGGTTAACATCCCTCACTCTTGCAAAGAGGGACCCGGGAGCTCTGATGGGCAGGACCTTGCTTTGACTTTACAATTGCAAGCACAGAAGGCTCTGACCCTGGCATGTCCTTCTCTGAGCACCCCCAACCCCCCCGGGTCAGAGATCAGGAGACGCCACCGTCTCTGATCCCTGGCTCACCTCCTCCGAGATACGGAGCCTTATTCTCCGCGACCTCCCCGTCATCACTTGCCAGCCCATCAGAGGGGGTGAGGGAGGCACGGCTGGCAGCCGGCTGCACCACATTTGGCTAAATCCTCACCAGAAGCAATCAAGCAAGGGGGCAATGATGGCATTTCAAGGACTGAGCGGATGGATTTTATTTATTGCTGCCACTCACTGAGAAAATAGACTCAGGAGGAGATCCCTGAGCTGCTGCTGCTGCTGGAGGAGATGGGCAGCTTCTGTTAAATAGAGCATCGCCTGACAGAACCGTGATTTAGCTGTGGCTATTTAAAGGGGCTCAGAGGCAGCTGATGCCGAGTATCCGCAGGCGAGAGAGCCAGCTTCAACATTCATCTGCTTAAAAAAAAAATATATATATATATATTATATATATCTAAATATATAATCTCAACCCACGCACACACAGTGGGGACACGTGAGATGGGAGCTGAGGAGGGTGAGCTGGAGTTGGAGCAATGGGGTCTCCATCAGCTGGTGTATTATATGAGCCTCCCCGTCAGGCTCCACATCCCTGTACCATCCTCAGAAACACTATCCCTCGCCTCTGGATCGCCTCCACCGTGGCTGATTGCTGGGCCGTGTAATGTATCACCTGCTCTTTTTAAAAATTTTTTTTTTTATCCCTTTTATAGTCTTCCCTGTCCATCTGCCGCTCCCGCCTTGCATGACAGCCTCGTAGTCGGGCCCCGCGGGCCGTGCGCCATTACCTGAGCCCTTTTGTTGCATTCAGAAGGAAGATTAAAGCCCAGATGTCTTGGAATAATAAACAGGGCTATAAATTTACATGGAGCCTTGCGGTATTTACAAACTTGTAATCCAGCACCTGGCAGGAAACCACACCATGTGCTGCTAAGTGGGACGTTTCCCCCTCCTACGGTGGCCTGTCCATTCAGCCGAGATTTGGAGGTGAGCTTATGCAACAGCTCAGGTTGCTTCACCTTAATTCCCACTTGGTGTAAACACTCTGCTCCGTGCATGGAAAAATAACCCCCCCATGAGTCGGGAACGGGCACCAACGAGTAACTCAAATCGTCTGATTCCCCTGCCGAGCATTCACGTAGCCTGTTCCACGCAGTCTCGCTACAAGCACGGCCAGGAGGTGTAAGGCTTGGATTGGAGCTTGTGGCGGCCGCCCGCTTGGCATTTTCCGGGTCAAAATAAGTGCATATAGTCCCGATTTTTTTTCCCGCGGGAGATTTGGCTATCGTGCAATATCGCCCCTGCGGGGAGAAAGGCAGGCGAATGGGTTGAAGGGATGAGGTAGGGTCACCAGGTTGGATTTTCAAAGGCATTTAGAAGTTGCCTAACTTAGCTCCCGCCGATATGAAGGGAGATGCTCCTAGTGACTTTAATGAGGGCTGAATTAAGCCAAAGCAGAGTGCCTTTGAAAAGCCATTGTGTGCATGCGACATCTGCTGTTACTGGGACTCTGGAAATTGAACTGGACAGCTCCAGAGCTAAAAGCAGAAGCTGCCGCCGCGCGAGCTAAAAAAGACAAGGCTTACAAGTGGAGAGATGTAACAGGCTTCTCTATGGATTGAGCGTGGAGAGGAAAACACCACTCAGCAACAGGTTGTGGACCTGCTTCAGACAGAGGAGGCTTGTCCCGGGAAGCCCACATCCATTTGAACCCTGATCAAGGCCTCACTTAATGCGGCAGCTGCGATGTTGGCCAAGCCCCCTCCCCAGGAACTGAATTGGGAGCTCAAAGCACGCGCTCGCTGGCGAGGAGCTGGAACGCGCTCAAATCCTCTGCGCCAGGGGCAGGGGTACCTGTCACGTCTAACGCAACAGCTGGCCACATCTGCTATTCTCTTGGTTTTGCTTCCACCTTTGAATGCAGTTTGGCCGAGAGGTAGACACTCAGGCAGCTTGCTGCTTTGTGGCGGGGGACCTGGAGTGGGAAATAAGCCTTGATCTCTCTGTCTCTCCAGTGTTACAAGGGCTCTGCTCCTAGACGTGGTCTTGGGAGTCCTCCTTGGCTGCTGTGGGAATTGTTTTCCCTTCTCGGTGGAGGCTTTGCGGCAGGTCGGCTGTCAGCAGCACAGCGGCTCCTGCTAGCCACCCAAAATGAAAGGAGGAGGATTTTTCCAGACCTGTCAGAGTTCATTTTGATCAGGGTATTCTTTTTCAAGCACAGCACCTGTCCCTTTTAACCTTGAGGGGCGCCCATTACTTCCCGAGGTCACCGTGCATTCCCCCCCGCTCCTGTGGAAAGCTTTGCCCTGATGTGATGGCTCCCATGTGAATGTGTCAGTTCTTGTGCTCATTGCTCACCTGTGAATCCAATGAGGATTTCACATTTGTGCCTCTCATTGATTTTTATATTAGCCTCTTGTGAGGATCTGACACCTGTGTCTAAGGAAGCTTTCACATTTGCGCTTCATATTCAGCTTTTCAGCGGGATTTTGTGTGTATTTTGCACCAGCTTTTCAACGTGTGCTTTGTCCTCATACAGTGTGCCCTTTTTGGCTCCAAAATGCTGTGAAAAGGGCTGACCCAAAGCTCTGTCTCCACTTTTCTGCCCTTCCTCACTAGCGGCAAACTGGCCTGCATGAGAGTGCATCTCACAGTGCCAAGCTCGGAGCCTCTGGCCGCCTGGGACCTGCCGCACAGTCTGTCTTGCAACGATGTAATTGTCTCGTAGAATAGCTTCCACGTTACTGGGAATCCCCCTGGCACTGGCGCTGCGGTTTGCTTGTCATCCTCCACAGCCCCGAAAGGGTAGTTGAAAGGTTTAAGGATCAAGATTGAAGCACTTCGGTCCAGATTCCACTCGCACTTACGTCAGCGAATCCTTTGATTTCAGTGCCGGACTAACCAGGAATCTTGTCTGCTTCTTAAATCGCAAGGTCTTCGGGGCAGCTGTTTGTACAGCTCCTACCACAGTGGCACTGATGTTTTTGGGAGCTCTTATGATACCGTAACTCTAATACTAACAGGACACGTCTACATGTGCATAATGTTAATGCACATTAGTTTAATGCACATTAAGCAGGTTTAGGCAGGCGTCGTGCAGGCATTTAAGCACATTAACGCTGTGTGTGGACTGACTTGGGGACTTGAGTTAGTCCTAGGTCAGTCCACACACACAGTGTTAACGCGCTTTAACGTGTCTACATGTTCGTTAATGTGCTTTAACTATTCACTTATAATGCGCTTTAACTATGCTATTCCAATAGCATAAATGCACCATTTTTAAAGTGTATTAAGGGCATGCACGTGTAGATGTGTGCCCTAGCGTGCCTTAAATTTAGGCTAATGTGCCTTAAAGCAGCTCATGTAGACGTGCCCATAGAGGAAAATGAAGCAGCATTTGCATTCATTTTTGGCAGGCCTAAATTTCTGCCTCGTTCAAAACTGCAGGAAGTAAAACTCTGCATTTTATTCTTCTGTGTGAGATAAATGGAGATGTTGCAGCGACTGAGCTTTTCAGAAACAAATGGATCAGAAGGAATCTTAAAACCAATGTGTCATCGGCTCTTGTTGGTTATTAAAGATCCTGCTGCATTGTTGTTATGATTTAGAGCAGTCTCAAGGCTTCCCTAAATCAAGCCAGCAGCAGTGTCTGCTTTCAATGGTAATCTGAATGTAAAGAGGATTATATCCTGGTGTTAAACTGGTCCTTTTGCAGGCAGTGTTCCCATCAGAGACGTAAAAGGGTTATGATTCTTCTTCTTCACCGAGTTATCTGGGTCAAAAAGTCTGATTCTGGCACTTTAGATCCATTTATACCCATGAAAGAGCATGTCTACATGCACATTTACACCAGCTTAAGTTTACTGCTCAGTAAACGGGAATAGGCAGGCATCTACATGTGCAGGTGTTAAACCACATTAATGCTGTCCAGAATGACTTGGGACTAAACTTAGTCCCAAGTCAGTCCACACACACAGTGTGCGTCTACACGTGCGTTACTGCGCAGTAACGAATCAGACGTAAATTTGATACCTACACGATGCTCAAATTTGCGCTCAAGTTGGCGTGAGTCGCTGTGCACATGTAGACACACACTCGCACCGCTTAGTAGTTTTGGTTACTGTGCAGTAAATGTGCACGTGTAGACGTGCCCGAGGAATACCAGGCTCCTCTAGATGACGCCGGTGATGGATTTCATCAAGTTTTTTCTCTACCCTGAGAGGATCCGTTAATAATTGCAGCTGAATAAGTCATTCGTAAAATACCATTTATTAGACAATGATTTTGTCTTTGCCTGTTATTAGATTATCTTTTTTTTTTCAAGTAGATCGTTACATTTCCCAAGTTTTGCACATGGCTCGAAGTAATACAGGAATGAGCTCCGTGAATAATTTGTACAGTGTCCAGAAACTGCCTCCCTCCGTGGGGAAGACGTGAGGACCCACGCGTCCTGACTCCCGGCACCGTGTTGTAACGGCACAATCTGGATTTGCCGTTGTTGTTCTAACAAAGTTCCTTGCTTGACGTTGGGAGGAGGCAACTCTGATTCTCTTAACTACACAGAAAACCTTAGGGATTGTTCTTGTGCTTTCTTATAAATCAATATTTCATCGAAAGCAGCTTGCTTGTTATTATTTTTTTATTTATAGGCTTTTCCCGTGGCCTTCATCACCGTAGTACCGCGTGTATGTGAATGAACTGATCCTTGCGATCCTCCCTGCATGCCGGGGCGCTTTTATTGTTTCCCAGGGAAATCAAGGCTCCGGGGTGAAATTCAGACCCGTGCCTGGGGCTGGCACAATACACATCTTCAGTGAAGGATATGTCTTCTGGGATCAGCTTTAACCGGAGAGCCTGATTCTGGGGCCTGCGTCGTGCTCCAGTAACGTAGCCAGGAGCATCATCCTGAAGCCACTGCCAGTGGGCTAGCGCAGGGCAGCTGTCAGTACAAAATGACACGCTCTCCCGAATGCCCCGAATTTGGGGGTCATGTCCTAATGTCCCCGAAGAATCCCTATAATGGGGCTTTTGCCCCAAATTGGAAACTTTGGGCCCAGATCAGCTGTCAAGCATTCCTAGCGTGCCAGAGAGCATCCTGCTGCATCTGCTGAGAGGACATGGCATGATGCTGCCTGGGACTGTGCGAGCCTGGCTCCTCTGCTTCCAGCCTGGCTACCTATCGAAGTAGAAGCAATATAGCCACATTCACATGGCACTGTGCCCACGTACCTCTCAGCAGAGCTAATATGCCATCCTGCAGCACTGCACTGATGCAGCTGCGTTCGCCAGCGCTGAGAGCGGTCCAGAAGCCTGCCAGCTGCCCGGGTCCGCGTCCCAGAATTTGCTCCTGACAGTCGTTGCTTATATAAAGGGCTGCGTGTTGCTTCCCTCTCGCCCAAAGCACGGGAGGCAGGTCTGGGACCAGAAGGGGTGGGCTGAGGACAGTGGATGACGGTGCCCAGTGCTTGAGGGAGTCTGGGCTGCATCTCTCACAACCTGGGGCAGGCTGCTGGAAGTCAGAACAAGTCGGGGATGCTCTGATTTGCATCGGGGACTGTTTTAGCAGCGCGTCTGAAGTCGGCGGGTGCAAATCAGCCCCAACCACGCACCGAACTCTGACCTCTTGGGATCCTAATCCAGGACCTCAGTCCCGTGCCTGTGTCCTGGAAAGACTTAGGGATGCTGATCCATGTTGGGTGAGGGATCCTGGGACTAAGCACTGTTGTGTTCCTCCCTCTCCCATCTATCACCCAAGATCAAGGGGCATGCTATGAAAACCCAGCATGCTGTCTGATGCCAGAGTAATTTTTTTTATGTTCTGTTCTCCACCAACAAGACACAAGATTAATTACAGCCATAAAAACGTTAGGCTCTTTCTAAATATTTTATGTGTCTAAGCACACACAATATGCAGTTTTACTTTTTACATTTCCATAAAGGACATTTTTGTTTGCAATAACCGGGGAACTGACAGGTGATTTTTAAGTCCCCTTTCCATGCTGATGGGCTTCAAGAGAGAGGATGAGACTGATGTAGCACGAATGCTGCTCATGCAACTTCCTCCAGGGCGGAAGGGAAGGATCCAGAGGGTTTTGCTCGGAAATAAATTGATCTCCATTGCTGTCTGCCTGGGAATGCTCTCCTTTCTGCCTGCATCAGGAAAGAGCTGACTTCTGCCCCGCTCTGGCTCCAGCCCCAGGCTTCATCTGGACCCTGGTTTGAACTTTGTTAGCAACAACCATGTTGGAAAGTAGTTGTCAAGCAGGGGCACGGTGGTGGCTGTCGTTTCAAACGCAGCGCTTGCTAACACGGTGGTAGCAGGGTCTCCTCTGCACCTCGTGTTTGTAGCTTTGTTGGCTGACAATGTGATATCGTCTCCTGTTCCTCTCCAAATAGTTAAAAGGGGATTTTGTGCCTTTGGTCGGATACATGCTCTGCATTCAGCTTGCTAGAATTCAACAGGAAGCCCGTAGAGTAGAGATTTTGGTCCGCCTTTGCGCCCCCAAAATAAATAGAAGCCAGTCCATATGTCCCGAGTGTTACCAACTAATATTTTCAGCTCCTGGCTCAGCTTAGAAAAGCCTTGGAGCTGCTCTGAATTTGCCCAGTCTTTGAGGGACCGTGCCTCTGGGTGTGTTGCAAGAGCATCTTGGCCCATTTGCTCCTACTGTGCGGCAAATGGAGGTAGAAGGAGGGCGTGTAGAGCCAGCTGGATTGGACTGGCACCCCATTCAGGTCTCTCCGTCCCGGTGAAGCCTCCAGAGAAGATGCAGGGTGGGAAACGGGGAGTGTGTGTCTGAGGTTTTGCCCCGTTGTCTCCACTCGTCATCCAAGGGCCAGCATCCACACTTATTTCCTGTCTGCGTCCTCACTGCCGGCAGGAGTGTTTCGGGTTGCAATCTGTACATCCTTTCCAAACTGCCTATTGATAAGGTTCCCTTGGCCCAAAGTGGATTTCTTGGGAGTTGGCATGCATCTTATTACGAAATCCATGAAATCTTATGAAATCTCTTCCTTGTTCCTGAGCTGCTTGAGTCCTGGGTAGCACAGTGGAGTCCCAGAGAGGTGGTGGACTCTCGTCCTTTGAGGTGTTTAAGACTCGGCTGGACAAAGCCTTGGCTGGGGTGATGTAGTTGGGGCTGGTCCTGCTTGGAGCAAGGAGATGGATTAGATGTGACCCCCCGAGGTCCCGTCCCACCCTCATTTTCTGTGATGTGGACATCCCGTATTTACGGCACAACACACTGCTTTCCCTTCCCTTCAGTGACTCTCCTTAGCTATCGTAACAACTCATCCAGTTTGCTACTCGTCTCGTGGTGATGCAAGGCAAGACGCCATTAGCGATCAGGTCTCAACGAGTCTCATTGCCAGCTTAAATATTGAAGAGCCTGAGAAACACCTCTTCGTACTTGCAGTTGACCTGAAACGGTATCTGTTGCGTTGTGCATCTGTTATTTTTTTTGTGAGCTGTCATGGTTTCTGATTGTGGAGCGAGGAGATGCGGAGCTCCTGAGCCCTGACACGCAGCAGGACTCGGAGTTGTGCTGAATATTTCATGCAGACACATGCAGACAGAGGCACCAGCCTGTTTTCAATTCCCATTTTTTCTGCTCTTCTAGCTGCATAAATGATGCATATTGTTTAAGCTTCCTGGTTAGGGTACGAGCATGTTCACAGCCAGTCAGTCCGGCTGTCACTAGGAATGGCAAGTCAGGGGTGATGTGATCTTAGTGGATTCTGCCATTTGAGTCGATGCTTGGGTGGAGGGCGGGGGGGAAGCCTGAGGACGTGAGCCGCTATCCAGCCACCCTTGCAAGACAGAGCCACCTTCCTTGCCCCTGTTTCTAAAGATATGCCCAGTTCCTTACGTGCCAGTGAAATTCCCTTCTAATTTTCCAACAACGCCATGGGGCACCAGACGTGAGGCCGTTGCAGCAATGAGTTGAGTGATGAGTTGACTGCAGATCTGAGCAGCGGAGCCCAGGGGAGCCTGCTTGTGTTTCATCACGTTGAACTGCCACCAATAAATGGTGGCTGTCTTGACTGGCGTCACGGCCACTGTAATATGCAGACCCCGTTCCTTTGGAAGTCCAGCCTAATTGCAGGCATCTGTCTGTCTCGCGAGACAATATAATTATGCTGAATGAGACATCAGCTTGCTGGATTTAATCCGCTCTTGAAAATAAAGTGAAACCAAAGTGACCACGCCGGGACACATGCGGCTGGCAGTGTATGTGCAGACACGGAGCTGCCCACACCCCCCCTCCCGGCCTTGCTGGTTTGATCCAAATGAGCGGTGGGTGCCAGCACGTTTGGGACCAGCTTGGCTGCAGGATTAGGGACAGCAATTGCACATAAACCATTTAAGTGATCAGAAACTGGTTTAAGTCTGTCACAAAACAGTGCACATAAACCAGTTTCAAAATGGATGAAACTGGTTTAAGCTCAATCTGGTTGAATTATCAGACTTAACTGATTTGGGTCAAAGCTGTATATGAAACTTCTGTCCCCAGACCCCTTCCTGGTTCAAGTTAAATCAGAGGCCCCCAGTATCCCAGCATGCTTTGCAGTCTAGGGCTGGGCTGGGCTGTCTGCTTCAGAAAGCAGGGCTGGCCCTGCCCCTCTGCTCTCTAGCTGGAGCAATGAGGGCTGGAGCAATGAGGGCAAGCCCGGTATAAAGGTGAGGTCTGCCCCCCCCAGGCAAATCCCAGCTGGGGTCTGGGACTGGGAAGGTTAAACGGTCCTTCCCCCGCTCAAACTTAGTGCTGGCTGCAACTGTGGACTACAAATCCCAGAGGGACCTGGAAGCAGGAAGAGGAAGTGATGAGCAACCCTGCAGAGTCCTGCTGCTGTAAGTCTGGACTGCAAATCCCAGAGACCTCGGGGGCAGCAGGAAGCAGAAGCGAACACACAGCCAGAGACCTGATCTCTAGCACCCCCCGCTTCTGGCCTGAGCCACTGCAGGCCTGTGTCCACATTTCCTGAATCAAAGGTCTGTTCACTTCTGTTTTAATTTAATCCGCGTGGTTTTGACTCACCTCAAAGACTGAATCGATTCGGCCTTGGGCTTTTGACCATCTGTACTTGGCCCAGGAGATCATTTATTTGTCCATCTATCGCGGTTTCACTTCTAGACTGGCTGCTGACCCAGGTTAAAGAGCCCAGTCTACCCCACCATGGAGTGGGCTTCAGTTCTCTAATGCAGTAGCATTTACTAGCCTGGGTGATGGTCTGGGGTCCCCAAGGTGTTAAGTGCTGTACGAAGGCAGCAGGTCCCCCTGCCCCATAGAGCTTATGATCAAAGTGGAAAACAAGAGAAGACAAGTGGGGACAGACAGACAGACAGGAGAGGGCAAAGGAGCAATGCACCAATATTGATTAGCCCAATATGACGACTGCCTAAGTGTGGTGCCTAACTGATGGTCCTCGAGGTCAGGAATTGGGCCATTGTTAGTGCCAAAAGGTATTCCCAGTGCTGCTTGCTTAACACCATGCTATCTCAGGGTGATTACGGTGTTCGATCTGTCTTCTGCATCTAAACACTGCAACTTTTTGTAGTCGTTCCTCTATTTGGTAACTTCAGTCTGTCTCGCCTTGTTAACCGGAGTAGGGAGACTGATCCATCAAGGTCACCAGTATAACTACCTCTCACCAGTAGGAATACCCCATCTCCTTCACTGGACAAAGCCAGTTATCTCCAAGGAAGGGGGTGTAGCTACGCTAGCAATACTGCGCCATGAAGCAAGCTTTTTTCCTGTCCCCCAGCTGCAGAGCAGTGTAAGGGTTGCCAGGCCTTTTCATTTCATTCCCTGGTAAAATAAATCCAGCTTGTCTTTATTCCTAGTCTGCCCTGGCTCCTTGATGTGTATTTGCTTCGTCCACAAAAGTTATTGGAAAGTGTACACGTGCATCCGAGAAGGGAGGACTCTCAGCCCTGTTTTGAATTGTAACGAGCACACAGCATCCTGCAGCAGTGAGTTTCACGGGTTAATTATGGCGGGGTTCAGGGTTCACAGTCACTGCAGATAAGGATCGGCGAGGTAAAGGATATTTCTCACCAAATATCCCCTCCGCTCTCTTTTTGCACCTGCCGGCCAGGTTCACAATGCAGCTTCTGAGGACCCACTGACCTCTGGCTCTGAGACTCATCTTCTGAAGGTGATTAGAGGCTTAATTAGACAGCCAACCATAGCATACAGTTGAGTCTGTGCTAACTGTAAAATATGTCTGTCAGGATGCTCTCAGAGCATCTGTCGAAGAGCCAGGTGGGGGATTACAGCTGATTTTGCCCACCAGATGTATCGTCTCTTAACTGGTTTGCTCCAAGCTGGTAGAGGGGCCAGTTGAGAGTGGGACGTGTTACAGGCGTCCCGCTCCGGGTGCCACCTAGACAAGGTAATTACAGGAACAGTGGCAGCTCGTACCTCTTCCCGCTTCCAGCCTGGCTTTCGGACTCCAAAAACTAAACTTTCCAATCTTGTCTCGTTGGTCCTTTGTCCTCTCCTGCCTCTCGGTCCGTGTCCTCCTGTTACCTTGTCTTACACGTCGTAGCTCATAGGGGCAGGGCCTCGCTCCTGTGAGCTACGACGTGTAAGACAAGGTAACAGGAATTGCAGGAGCCAGTTCTGATTTTGATTTTCAAGAAAGTCAGATTTTCACGTCCCAATCAGTTCCCTTTTGCTGAGCGGAGCTCAATGTGTACACGGTGCCAGGAGGAGCAGATATCACCCCTGGCTCTGGCCACCTAAATTCCCTATTATGTGAAATGCATGAGGCTTTCTTTTCCTCTGCCTGTTCCAGGCCGGGGCGTCTGCATTTCATCCGTCGGAGGAAATGGAATAAGTCTTCTATTTATATCATTTGTTATTCCGTCCAAGACATTGAGGTTTTGCAAAAGCTGCTATATATAAATCAATCAATAATAATATGCTCTGCAGGTACAGCACAGATAGTAATAGCTCCCTTTTTTTGTGTGTCCTCATGAGATATTATCTCCTGATACCTACAAAGGTTTCATTTAAATGAACACCCCTTGTGGCATTTTAGCAGCTGAAAGTGAGTGATTAGAGGAATTCCTGGTGCAATTTATACACTCTTCTTTATCACGGCGTTTCATGAATGAATGCTGCCCACATGATTTCCCATTTACAAATTACCTGTGATTGACGGCCTCGACAAAACCTGCCATACAATAAAAGACAACACAAAAAATTGGCTCCCTATTAGAGCAGTTCTTTAACTAAAGGTTAGACGGAAATTATAATGAACCACAGACGTACTTCGAGGCAGGCCCTGGCTTGTCAGCGACTACAGTCATTTTTATTGGCTCCGTAGGCTGGTGGGAGGGACGAGCCAACCTGCACGCGCTTCCGAGTGCGAGCAAGAAGATAGATCAGGGCTGTGCCTAACACGCGGGGAATTATAGTGGGAAGCTACTGCACCCAAAGGCATATTTCCAGGAGTCCTTGCCATCAGACAGTGGCTCTGGCTGGGAAAGGGAGTAATCATTGTTGTTGGCTTGTACCAGCTGCGCATTGCAAGACGTCCTGCATCGGTTCAGCTCTGACTCACCTCCTCATTTGCACTCCTGCTCCCTGCCCCATCCACCTCCCCATTGGCACACTTACCCCCTGCTTAGGATGGAAGTGGCAGGGTGCTCAGCACCACTCTCCACCCGGTCAAGATAGTCAGTGAAGGGTTATAAGGTAGGGAGAGCCCTTACTCCCCTGTGTTGGTTTGTTGGTCAAGTCATATGTTATTCCTGTTCATCTGAGAGCTCAAATGTAATTGAGGTGGTTTCTCTTAGGACAGAGGTGGGCAAAATGCAGATGTGGCCCGCCAGGCCATTCTATCCAGCCCGCTAAGCCCCTAAAAAATTTAGAAAATTAATAGTTATCTGCCCCTGGCTGCCTGTCATGCAGCCCTGGATGGCTTACCAAAACTCAGTAAGTAGCCCTCTGCCTGAAATAATTGCCTGCCCCTGTATTAGACCATAGGGGCCGGAGACCTGGTAGGAGAAGGGGGAAAGGAGAGAGAGTTCAACCAGCAAAAAGGGACGGTGAACTTTACCCCGGGTAGGAGCAAGAGGCAGAGAGGCTGCAATCAAACTAGACAGGAATTTTTTTCCCCACTCTATTCATTTCCCCCTTGGGAAAATGTCAATTTGTCCAAACTGCAGTCCTTTCCTGGAAAACCTGAGTCTCACTTCATTTCTTGACTGAGAAGTATAGGAGAAGTGCTTGGAAATTACGGCAGCATTTTGTTTCAACGGCTGGAAAGTTGGTGGTTTTCCTGCTCAAAACGATTTTCTATTTTGGAATTGAATCTAACCTAATTTTCAGTGATTAGGTTAAAAGAAGTAAAAAACTGAAACACGTTGGGGGAAAAAAAAAATCAAACTGAAACATTTTTACTGCTGCATTGTGATGAAACACCATCCATAAGTGGGAAAATGCATATCAGGGCTCCATAGGCAGGTGTAATACAAAGGACCTGGTAAAGGAGGCAGGACTAGATGGGCCATAACCATCCGCTGAGCGGTAATGACTCTATTCCTGGGAAACAGAAGAGCACAGACAGAGATTTAATGCTAGAAAGAGAAGTTTTCCACGTGCAATTCTTCATCTTGAAATGACCCTGAACAGTTAGAGCGCGCTGAAGACTTGATTAGAGACCGAGGGATAAAAAAAACCCTGACACTTTTTTTCCCCCTCTTGCCGAGTCTGTTTTGAATGATTTCAATGCTAAGAGACCTCATTAAAGTTTAATCCTGCAAACTAAATTTTTATGTGCATGTTGCTGCCAGCTCCGGAGCAATCACTGCTCCTATCCGTTGCACACGCGCTGAAGCCCTGCCTGGAGTTCATTTCATTTGCTCCGAGGAAAACTTAGGAGGAGTTGCAATGCTTGTATTTTGTCTTTCCAGACCATTCGGATCAAACTCTAAATCAGGGGCAGGCCATTATTTCAGGTGAAAGGCCACTTACTGAGTTTTGGCAAGCCCGTCGAGGGCCGCATGACGGGAGCCAGGGGCAGATAAATATTAATTTTCTAAATTTTTTTTAGCGACCCCGTGGGCCAGATAGGATGGCCTGGTGGGCTGCATGTGGCCCGCAGGCCAAATTTTGCCCACCCCTGCTCTAGATGCTGCCAGGAGAATGGGTAGAGACCAGGACTTACATGCCACTCATTGAGCTCCCTCTTTGACTTCAGGACTGGGCTTTGTTCTCAGTATTGCCAGTGCTCTGTGGTTAAGGCAGGTACAAAACATTTGCTAATTCAGTCTTTGAGTTTTCCATAGACTGCTTGGGGTATCTGTTGCAGATAGTTGTAGGATTTCTGGGAGGGTTCAACTTCCATTGTAACCCTGATGGCCGGAGTTTGAAAGACCTCAACCTGCCCTTGTCTCTTTTTTTTAGGTGCTCAAGTGGTTGTTAGGATGACAGGGTGGATAGAGAGCCTCTCTTTTGAGAAGAGACTAAAAAAAACTTGGCTTGCATTGCTTGGTGGCCTGAGCACTGAGATCTACTCACCTTCTAGAAATAAATTATGGGGTGAGCACCGGGAGGGAAAAAGAATAACTGAAGCTAAAGCACCACGTTGGCCCAAGAACAATGAAATAGAAATCGGTCAGGAATAAACTTACTCTGAAAATTAAGAGAAGGTTTTGAGATGCAGTAACATCCTTCCTCAGGGGGCAAAATGCCCAACTACTTTTAAAACAGACTCGCTGTTTCTGAACATGATTCGATGACATGATTGCCTGTGATAGCAGGGGACCGGACTCGGTGACTCAAGGCATCCCTTTCTAATCTCGTGCATTTACGTTCCACGTCGCACACGATGCTTAATTCAACCCGGAGGGAAATTTCCGTGTAGTTTCTTAGAGGTTTCTTAACTTAAAAAAAAAAAAATTAAAAATGAACTTAGCTGAATTTGTAAGCAGATTGCTGTTCACGGTAGGAAGTCAAAATATTTACATCGGAAAACGTCAAAACAAAACGTTTGGACTTTTCTCGCTTTTCTTTTCCTTTGGCCAAAGCTTGTCACTGAATTTGACCTGAATAATGTTGCTTGACCTCCAAACTGTATTCTTTTGGCAAATAAACTCCCCATTTAAAAGGCTTGCCTGGCCCAACTGTTCAGCTGCCTTGTTTCTATAGGTGTTGAGGCCAACAGAGAGTGCGAGAAAATAATTGTGACGCATAAACGTAGGGTGACAAGGGAAGAGAAGGAAGACAAGAATTCAGTGTAAAGAAATGGGAGGAAGGAGGTGAATACAGCGCCCAGAAAAAGGAGTCTGCTCTAGTGCACAGGTGATAGGAGTGGAAGTCAGCAGACCTGCTTTGTAATCCCAGCTGAGCCAATGGCATAGCTGCTGGTTTCCTGTGCTGGCCATTGTCACTTTAAATTGCAAGTCTTTACGGGAGGGATGGACTCTCACTATGTGCCCAACACAATGGGTCTTATATGATGCTGCTAGCTGTTAACAACCATGAGAATAAAGGAGGCAGCAGAGGTGACACAAACAGTCTCCAGGGCTAGGCACAGACGGTCAAAAAGCCCGAGACTGAATTGATTCAGTCTTTGCAGGTTAGTCTAAGCTGCACAGATTAAATTGAAACAGAAGTGAACAATTACCTTTGATTCAGGAAATGCACCCACATGCCTGCAGTGGCTCAGGCCAGAAACCAGGGGGCGATAGAGCACAGCTCTCTGGCTATGTGTTCACTTCCTCTACCCACTGCCCCCAGGATCTCTGGGATTTGCAGTCCAGAGTCGCAGCAGCAGCACTCTGCGGGGTTGCTCAGCACTTCTTCCTGCCTCCAGGTACCTCTGGGATCTGTAGTCCACAGTCACAGCCAGCAGTAAGTTTGAGTGGGCGTAGGGGGTTTAACCCCCTCCCTGGCCCCAGACCCCACCCTGGGTTTGCCTGGGGGGTGCAGCAGTCATCCCCCACTGCTCCAGCTAGGAAGCAGAGGGTCAGCCCTGCTCTCTGAAGTAGGCAGCACAGCCCAGCCCTGGGCTGCAAAGCATGCTGGGATGCTGGGGAACTCAGATTTAACTTGAACCAGGAAGGGCTTTGGGACAGAAGTCTCATAAACCGGTTTGAATCAGATCAATTAAGTCTGCTACAACATGCAACCAGTTTTTTTCATGAACCAGTTTCAGCCATTTTGAAACTGGTTTATGTGCACCGAACTTCTATTTTGTTCCAGGTTTAAACCAGTTTCTGATCCCTTAAACCGGTTGATGTGTAGCTGCTGTCCCTAGCCCAGTAGACTGGATCAGGCCTTAGTGAGAAAAAGGAGAAAGACAGAGCGGGCGTTGATTGATCCTGGGTGGGAAGAAAGAGGACCGAGTGCCCCGAAGCCAGTGGAAACAAGAACAATGCGGAATTAAAAGGCCCAGCTCCGTGGAGCTGGCATCGCAATATCAAAGCTTTCCAAATGCTGGGAAATACTTCAGCTCAAGTTGACACTTCCTTGCAAAAAAACCCGAAAAAATTCCCCCAGCTTTTTCCTGTGCAAAAAGATGTGTCCATCAAAAAGCTTGTGTAGCTTCTTCTCCACTCCCAGAGAGACTAGGGAGAGCGAAACCCAGTCAGTAATTTAAACAGCACAGCAGCTAAATAGCCAGATCTTTTAAATTCTGGGCATGAAATCAGGAAAGTAGTGAGTGGTAGCACTGGAGCTGCTCCAGCCTAGAGAGACAGCAACATCCATGGCTGCACGGGGCATATATACACACGGAGATGCCCCCAGGCACAAAGGTACATGTCTGCACATACAGAGATTCACAGATGCATGCCCGGACTCATTTCATATGAAAAGCCCGGAGGAGATAAGGTGGAGGCTCTGCGTGACCTCTCCAGGAAATGCCGGCTTCGCCCTAGATCTCCCTTCGCTGCAAAGAAATGAATCCGATGCTCGGGGTGGAAATGAATCATACACCGAAAGCCAGAAGGGGCTGTCGGGGTCACCCAGTGCGACTGCCTGCCTCATGCAGGTCAGAAATCCCCCCTTGTTTTCATCGGCTCAGAGTCCCCCGTGGACCTCAAGTCATCCAGTTGCCCGATATAAACCCACAAAGTCAAAAGTCAAGGATCGAAGTGCACAGGTGAGAAGGGCGTCGGACGGGAAAACCCACCCCCGAAAGAAACCCCCGAGATGTGCTTCGGATTCAGAGCCTGGTTTCTTGCAAATCTTGGAGGCCGACCGTTTTTTTGTGGGGGTTGAATCCAAATCTATATCCGGCTCTTTGTTCTCATTCTCGATCATCCCAGCTTGGGCTCAGCCTGTGTTTTCCTGGCGAGCTTTGTCCCCCAAACCCTGACTCGTCCCCGCTGGGATTCACGAGCGAGGCTAAATTGCGTTCCAGCCGTGGTGGCACAGCTAACGATCCTTCTGTTGAGTGCTTGGCTTTAAAACAGAGAGCAAGTCCTCTCGTCTTGCTGACGGATCCTATGCTAAAAGGTCTGGCTCCCGGTCACAAGGACAGCGCGCTTCCCCCAGCCCTGGTTTCTTCCTGGGCATCACGAAGGGGATTTGCTTCTCCAGAGCCATCGCGCTGTGTATCTAAGGGGCCACAGACTGTAGCAAACGTGTCCCAGGGACTCGTCTTTCATTATCCAGACCCGACAAGAGGTTCTGGCTTTCAGAAAACATCTTCTTTTCTGCCTTTTCAGGAATATAAATGAAAGTCTCTGGTTATTATTGACATTCTTGAAGGGAGAAGTCTGCCCTCCAAAGTTTCAATTAATCTCCGTTTCTGGCTCTTCTGTGTTGTTTGAATACTTGAGTTGCTTTGTTTAAAAAAAACAACCAAAAAACAGAGGAATTAGGGGGTGAGGGGAAAGAAAAAAGGCATCGGGAATGTCTGATGAGGGATGCCAGCAAAACCCCAGTGTGGGGGCAGCTGGATCAGCCAGGTTTGCTGTTATGAGGAGCTCTGGACTGGTGGCCGGAAAACTCCTTCTGCCTGCCGAGCCGCATCTACACGGGGATTTCTGCCACCGTAGCACCGACTGGATGGAGGGACTAGGCTGCATTTGCAAATATGCTGGCAAATGGGTTTTAACATGCGAGTGTGGGCAATGTTCAACACTTTAGAAACTCTCTAACTAGTCATGCTCAGCCTAAGGGACAAACCCGCCCTGTCTTCATCAAGCTAACATGTTTTTAAATATTGCTGGCTTTGTCTATGCTGCCTTTGGGATGTGTTATTGGAGGAGGTGTAGACAGACCCGAGTTAGCCAGGTTGGGGATCCGTGGGACTGGGGAACTGGGCAATCCCATGGATCCTGGGTGCTTGGTGGCTGAAGTCCAGGCAGCCACAGCTTTCCGGCTATCGGTAGTTGAGCCAGGTAAGCTAAAACTATGTCTGCCTATGCTACTGTCTGCAATGTGTTAACTAACTTGCTTAAAAACACGGTACATTTGACTAATCTCGACAAGGCCGGTGACCATGTGCTCTGACCCGCGCAGCAGATCCAACCAGTAAGTGGATGTTGACGCTCAATTGTGTTTTAACACTTGTTAATTGATTCACGTTTGCAAATATGACTGGAGAGGCTTGGGTGGACAGGACAAATATTTGTTCCAGGACACAAGTGTTTGTGTCTTGTCAGTACGAGGGTGCACGACCGTGTTTAGCCGTGACGAGAAAGTCAAGTCATTACCTGGCATCGCAAGCCTGTCCACAGGTGACCCCGGAGACTCTTCCGTGCTGCGGCGCCACTCACCCCAAGGGTTGCTCCCTATCCCAGCATCCTGCCGTCCCCCAAATCTTGCAGACACAGCAAAGGAATTGCTGCCAGCCCCCAGGTGGTTACCCCATTTATGGGTTAAGAACAAATTATAGGTTCCCCTCCCCATAGAGAAGGTCAGCCTAGAATGTCGCTTGCCCCCAAATCACCCCTTCCATAAGCAAACAGTAAGGAGACAGAGAAGAAAAGGATGTGTTGCAAAACCAGAAACTGCATCAGAAACCAGGACCCTAGGTTGAGAGATGGACAAAATACAAAAGGAAGCAAACAAAGGGAAATACCAGATCGCTGACTTGTTCTGACCTACACCCTAAATGCAAGGATGCAATTCATGGCCAGCTCCGCAGGTCTAAATACCAGTTCTGCTTGCCTTCACGGCTTCCTGCATCTCCTTGCTTTCCCCAGCCTCCTAGCCTGGAGGACCCCAGCCCCTCACCTTACACCTGGGAAGACTGTACCGGAGGCAGGTCTTAAATACCTTTGCTAGTCTGGTCATGAGCCTGCATTGCCCTTGCATTTCTAGGGGAGTTCACACGATGCCAGGAACTTCCTGACCCCTGAAGGTGCATATTTCCCAGGTTACATGCAGTTATGAAGACTATAAAGCTGAGCACAGGTTTGGAATAGCTACAATTAGAGACCAAATGCCATAAGAGGAAACTTAGTTTGGGTGAATATTCATGCATGCCACACAGTGAACCCTCAAAAGTAACTTCATCTTGGGGCAAATCCATGACGCTTTGGTTCGAGCACTTGCTGTTGCGTTAGCGCGCAACTCAGACATCCACCCTGAAGTAGTGGTGGCGGCCAAGCAAAGAACTGCTGCCAAAAGACCACTGAAGACATCAGTCAGGTTGAGGAAGAATGATAGGGGGATACCTGGGCTACTCAGTCTGATTTCTTTGTACGCCGAGACCCTGAATGAATCCTTTATTTCAAAATGCAGGCAGCCTTGACTCGATTCTCTGGGTACCTGGAGGCTGGGCACATCTCTGGAGCTGGGTTTTTGCCTAGGTAATTTTGCAATAAGAACCAGTGACCGTCTGGGAGCAGCTGTAGCCACACAGATGCTTTCATGGCGGTGGGTGGACAGCTACTTGCCACGGTTAAAGCAGAGCCTTGGAAAGCAACCTCAGTTTAGTACCTTTTGGGCACCAGTCATCAACTTAATCATGTCCTACAGGTGAGCACAGGGGGTCTATCTCCCCTCTGGGAGACCCTGAATGAAAGGCTTGTGCTGGAAATGGCCAGCCCGAAGTACGTATTTCAGCTTTGACGCCATGACAGATTTACAGGAGGCTGCTGCTTGCTTCAGAGGGACAAGCTCTCACCACGGTGTCCTGCTTTCGCAGCTGTGACCTCAGTCGACCTGGTGACATTCCTCCGCTTCTCTGACAAAATGTGGCCAGCTGTGCCCCTTGCAGATCCTCTCCTTCCTGAGGCTTGCGTGGGTTTGGAGGAATCCACCTGTGCGGCCAGATCCTCCCATCACCATCAGTGCACGCACGCCCTGCACGTCCCTCGCTCCATCTTCCCTTGCTGACAGATATGCTCGGGGCCGGATTATCAGTTGGGGTAGCTCCATCACAGCCGCAGGACCTGTGCGGAGGCTCTTCTGAGCCAGATCCTCTGCAGGTTGGATGCCCACCAACCTGAGCCAGCCCCCATCTTTTGCGAGCAGGTATGGAAAAGGCTCAGAGTTTGGTCAGGCCCAAGTTCTGGGAGTGGATGGGAGCCCTAATGTGATGCCCACTGGACCTTCATTTCCAGGGTGAAACCTGGTAAAGGCCTCAAGCCTGAAAAGGGATGGGAAAAGAGCCACTCCCTACCGAATACTTCTAGTTCAAGTGCAGCAGCCTCAGCTGCCTCCTCCGCTCCCTGCAATGAGGCGGCTGAGTTTATTCCAATTACCTCCCCTTGCTCCAGACCTGCAGCACACTACGACCTCTTGTGAGCTGCTTTCATTCGGCGCTGTTTCTGGGGGTTTTCTGTTGCCTTGCCCACCAAAGGTGAAAGGTGCTGGTTTTCTCCCACCTAATGAGCTGTTTTGTACATGTCGGAGTTAGCTTTGCATTGTGTCTTTGTGCCGTCCTGGTTCACGCCTTTGAGGAGAATGTAGAAATGCGGCGTGTCATTCTAGACCAGGCTGATGAGTGCTTCTAATCCCCGCGTGCAAACAATGCACAACAATAGGATTGCTTTAAGAGATCCCTTTCCGAAAATATATTTGCAAATACCTTTCATCCCTCCACTGCACTGGGTCTGAATCACAGAAATTAAAGGAGAGCGCAGAAGGAGTCACACAAAGGGAAATAGTTTGAGGTGCCTTGTTCTGCTGACTTTCAATAAGCTGTTGCCTCTGAGTTGTGGCTAAAAAAATGTATTGTGTGGTTTTGAGGCCAGCAACAGTAACGTGCTCGTGATAATAGTTTGCATTTCTGCAAGGAGTTGAAATCGCCTTAGAGACAGGGGTGATTTTATCTCCCCTCCAGCCCTGCAAGCTGCTTTGTTTCCAAAGCGCATGTGTGCGGATGAGATCGCAAGCCTGAAGCCTTCTGCCTCACTGCGTGATGAGGAGCATCATGATTAGACACTTGATAGTGTCTGGCAGGATTGGGGCCCTGTGCTAGGTGCTGTATACAGGTAATGAAGAGATGAATTCTGCTGTGGAAAGCTTCCAGATATTACCCCTCTGGCACGGGCGCGGGGGTAGCCGAGACCTGGAGCTCTTAGGTGATTTGCCCAGGGGTACACAGCGGATCAGTGGGGGAGCACAAGACTCCCTGCTTGCTGCCCAGCCACTGCTTTTCTCCCAAAAGGCACTTGCAAATGGGGAGAGTGAGCACATCTCAGTGGGGTGAAGGGACATGAACAGGGCCAGGCAGTGGGTCAGTAGCGGAGCCAGGGCTAGACCCCAGATCTCTTGATTTGCACACCAGTGCTCTAACTTCAGGATCATTCTTGCCTTTGAAGAGAATTTGCCTTAAACATCTCTGCACTGGCTGGGGGAAGAGCTGGTCTGTCTGTGCAAGACAATATTTTTGTCCTCTGAGGAAGGCTTAGCACTTCTGTTTGCATTGGGCTCAGTCTTGTTTGGAATTAGGCAGAGAGGGCGATGACGGGAAGTCACCGAGGACAGCTGCACTGAAATCCATCCTGCTATTGTGCAGGGGCGTGAACAGCCCTGCATGAAGGTGGTTTCCACCTTGCCTAGTCCTGGCCTTGAGAAGCAGGGACCACGAGACCCTTGTTGCCATCCCAATACTAGCAGCTCTTCCCTTGCTTCCAGCAGAGACAGGGAAGAGGCATGTTCTTCTGAGCTGAGAGAGGAAATGCCAATTGTAGCTGCTATATTTCCTCTTGCATTTGTGTCTGAAGCCATTCCTGGCTGCTCACCTTTGCTGCAGGCCAGGCCGGTGTCACTGGTCCCCATCTCAGCGGTAGCAGGCATTCACAGGGGTCAGTCCATCACATCCCACCTTCCTGTGCCTGGTAGATCAGAGAGGAAAGCTCCTATAAAGACCTTTCATCATTACTTTATGCTTAAGGGTGCCAGCCTCTGGAACGGGTTCCCAAGGGAGGTGGTGCTCTCCCCTACCTTGGGGGTCTTCAAGAGGAGGTTGGATAGATATGTGGCTGGGGTATTATGATATCTGGGCTGGGGTATTATGACCCCAGCACTCATTCCTGCCCAGGGCAGGGGCTCAGACTTGATGATCTGTTCAGGTCCCTTCTGACCCTAGAAACTGTGAAACTATAAGAGCCACTCCTCACTGCCTCAGGTACCAGCTCCTTTCATTACTTCAAGTAAGCGGGACCTTGAGACAACAAGGCTGGGTACAGGCAGTCAAAAAGTCGGAGGCTGAATCGATTCAGTCTTTGCAGGTTAGTCTAAGCTGCACAGATTAAATTGAAACAGAAGTGAACAGACATTTTCCTTTAATTCAGGGAATGCAGACACAGGCCTGCAGTGGCTCAGGCCAGAAACTGGGAGGTGCTAGAGCCAGCTGTGTTCACTTCCTCTTCCCCAGAGGTCTCTGGGATTTGCAGTCCAGACTTGCAGCAGCAGAACTCTGCAGGGTTGCTTATCACTTTCTCGTCCTGCTTCCAGGTGCCTCTGGGTTTTGTAGTCGACGGTTGCAGCCAGCACTAAGTTTGAGCGGGGGAAGGGGCGTTTAACCCCCTTCCCTGGCCCCAGACGGGGTTCGTCTGAGGGAGGGGAATACCCTCCCTGTAGACTGGGTTGCATCCCCGGTTGGGCTTGCCCCTTGTCAGCCGGCCCTCACTGCTCCAGCTAGGGAGCAGAGCGGCGGGGTCAGCCCTACTCTCTGGAGCAGACAGCTCAGCCCAGCCGAGAGCTGCAAAGCACACTGGGATGTTGGGGGACTCTGATTCAACTTGAACAAGGAAGGGGTCTGGGGCAGACGTTTCATAAAGCGGTTTGACCCAAATCAGTGAAGTCTGATACTACATTCAGCCAGGTTTTTCTTAAACCAGATGCGGCCATTTTGAAACCGGTTCGTGTGCACCCAACTGCTGTTCTGTTACAGGTTTCAACCAGTTTCTGATCCCTTCCCCTGGTCGATGTGTAACTTCTGTCCCTAGCCTAGATCTAGGGATGTTTAAAAAGCAGCGATCAGAATACGTGCTCTGAGTCTTCCCCTCAAGGCAGGAAGGACTCTTTCCAACCAGCACATTCAAGTCTAGATTGTCAAGTGAGAAGAATCCACGTTGCCTTTGAAGGGCCGCGTTGATGACCCGAGCCTCAATGAAGCATAATTACGCTCCATTTGCAGCTGCGGCAGGCTGTGCCAGGTTGGGCAGACTGATCCAAGCTGACGGGGAGGGGGCAGATTCTCATTTCCACCACCTCTAAGCAGAGGTAAAAGGCTCCCAAAATCGCGTTTTGTCCTGATATAAATGCCCGCGCTAGATGGCGGATGTTCCTGGAAACGAAGCCGTGCGTCCTCGCTCACAGCCGCACACCGGGTGCCCTCGAGCGTCTTTACTTCTCGAGAGGCGCGTGGACTGGGAGCCTCGCCTGAAAGTAGCCTTTTCACTAGCATTACGGTAGGTGGTGAAATTAAATCCTTCTCTCCCAGTCTATGGGAAATAGTCCAACCTCGCGACTCACTGCGGCTTCCCAGAATGCCTTTCAAAGAACAAGAAGTCAAACGTCGATTTAGCAGCTCAGCTGCTGCAAAGAAGAGAGAAGGGGGAAAACCAGCAAGCAAAGTCCGATTTATTTAACAAAAAAGACAACCTTCATTTTCAAGCCCGTTCTGTCTTTGCAGGTCTTTCAGAAAAAGCCCGTTCGTTTCTTTTATGGCAAATGCAGACCTTGAGTTTGCCTGTGGGGGAAGAAAAAAAAACCCACCCAAAAACCCAACCTGTTTTGTATAAATCTAATCACGAGTCTGAAAGTAGACATTAAAATTACAATATAGCTCTTGACTTTTGGTAATTAAAAGCATTTTGTGATGACTCGCTTGATTAAAACGAGATCATCCATTTAAAATGAAAATTCAGAATGAAAATTGCTTTTGTTGCACCGATTATTCTATTTTAAAACTCCTTGCTGTTATCACACTAATAAAAAGCTGTCACTTCTTCTGTCATGTAATTCACAACACAAGGCATTTGCATTTCTTCCCGACTCTTGTTTATTCCAGTAATTACAAATGGATTCTTCTTCTCAATCCTCCCCCTGTCTTCCCTGCCACCTCTGCCCCCCCCGCCGTTGTCTCCTGTCATTTTGGGCTGCAAGGGCGATAACCCAGGTCGAGCAAGATGACCTTGGGGCCCAAGTGGGCCAGCAGCTTTCAAGCCGGGATGCACTTGGTGCCGACACATGCGGGAAGGGAGATCAAGCCGGTATTTCTCTTAACAATAGAAATGCTACAGCCAGGAGCCAAAGCCCTGCGCTCGCACTGTTCATTTGCAGCCTAATGTCAAGCCCGCTGCAGTCAGTGCAGACCTGACACCATTGCACGCTGGACCGGTCCCGTGTGCTGGTACCGCAGGGCACGGCTAATCAGGGGGATCCGAATCCATCGCTCAGTTCAGCAGGTGTCTGTGCTTGCTTTACCGCTGCCTTGCATACGTTCTGCTCCGGCTGGCACACGGGGAGGTGGAGGCTCCCTGATAAAGCCCCTCGATGCAGGAGCGTCGTGCTAAGGCTTGGAGCCGGCGGCGGTACCAGGTGCGTGGCAGGAGTGGAGGGGGAGATGCAGAAGGAGGGCTGCACCAGGAATGGGAAGGGGCAATGGCAACATCAATTTATGGCCCAGTTATTCCCTTGCAAAACCACAGAGCCTCTTTCCTGCCCTGGAAGCGGCAAGAGAGAGGGACACTCCTATTCCTCCGTCCCTGTGCCAGTGCAAGACTATTTCCAGCACGGAGCATTTAGGGAAGATTAAAGAGAGAGACGAAGCAGGCAAGATTCGCACCACCTTGGTGTTAGCGTGCAGCCGTGGGCTCTGCGCTTAGCTTTCAGGAGGCCTGGCTCCTCCGGCCCCTTCCACCTGTCACGTGTGTTTTGTGCTGCCAGGGAGAAGCTGCCAGGAGCACGATCCCCATCTCCAGGCCATGGCGTGCCTTGTACTTAGTTATTTTTCCACCCTCTCTCTCCCCCTTGCCGTCTCTGCCGAACGGAAGGATCATTTTCTGCTGTTAATTGAAATCCAGTGGATGGAAGAAGGACGGATAAAAGCCGGTTCCACCTCAAGATGGTGGGCTCGATTGCCACGGTGCACAAATAGGTAAGAAGAGTCCCGAGACGGGGGACGTCACCCCCGGGCTGGGAAGTGATTTCACGCGTGCCGCAAGCTGCTAACATCACCCTGCCGTGACCTGCTAAGGAGCAGCCCCCCCAAAACGGGCAGCTGCTCCCTGGTGCACCCCCAGCCTGGTCCTCGTGGCCCCGGCAGCATCCGAGCCCAGGAGGGACCAAGTCAGCCTAGAAGTGGGTCATCTCTACCCCCTCCCTCTGCTCACTGCTGAAGAGGTTTTTAAAGGGGGCCGTGGGAGTAGTTCAGCTGCATAAAAGGGAGAGAAGGCAAATAAAGGAGTTAATTGAAACGGAGAGTTAATTAAATGGCAGCGAAAGTAGGAGCACAGCGCTCACCGTTGCAAGCATGCGGGTGATGGAGCGCGCCCGCCTCCACGCACAGCTTTGCTGCCACCTCCGTTTGTCTCCAGAGCCAGCTCGGTAGAGGCCTCCTTGCTCTGAAGGCATCTGCTCCAGCTGATCGTGCTTACCGGTCCCTCCGTGCTCCCGCATTCATCCGAGACCCCCCCGCCCATGCACCCATCCAGCTGGCGTCCTGTCACATGGAAAGGGTTGGGCGTTCGTTTCCCAGCCCGGGGGTTGGGATTTCGTGCTCAGCACGAACCTCCGAGAGGCCCAACGCAGGAGCCTTCTCCTCTGCAGCACCTGCCTCCGGCAGCCACCTCCCTGCCGTCTCAGCCGAGCTGACGACCCAGTTCGTGAAGCTTTGAGCCCGCGCGTCGCCTTTTGCTTCGGTGCAGCTGTTGCTCGCCGTTCCCATTCGGGAGTGATCTCTGCTCACCGAAAAGCCTGCACGCGCGGGCAGAGTAGGGGAGACCCTGCCCCTGTCCGCTGGCCCTTTCCGCGTTCCCGTCTCATTCTGCTGCTACGGGGCTGGGGTTGCCCTGAGGTTGTGGCTCCCTTTCCTCAGTCCTGGGTAAAGACCCTGGAGCAGGAGGTGAATGCTTCCCACGATGGGAGCCTTAAGGCCTGGATGTCTCCCTTGGGCTCTGCCACTGACTTGTGAAATGAGCCCTGGACAAATCCCTTCACTTGTCTGCGTCCCGGCTTGTGCCCCCGTCTGTGCGTTGCCTCCTTTCTGCACCAAACTCCACCCACTGAGGTGGTTTTCCCCTGAATCTTGACCCTGGGAACATGGGCAGAGGGGGTGGGAACTGGCCCACAAGTTTCATTAGGATGGACTTGCTGAGTTTTTTTGGTTGTAGCCGTGTTGGTCTATGGACGTAGGCTGGTTAGATGCGATATCTGTTGTGATCTTTTATCGTACATCATTTATAATAAAAGATATTCAGATGGACTTGCGCGCTCCCCTTTATCGCGCGTAGACATTTTGATGGGTTTGAGAGAGCGGTATCTCAGAGATGCCAAGTCCTCCCGGGACTTTGCATGGATGAAGGCACTGCGGTACTGTAGGGCTGCCCTTAGGTGATGCTCGTAGGAGTGAAGAGCGCGGTGCGGCACACCTGCCAGCCAAAAAGCTGCTCCTGCCCCTTTTACACAGCTTAGCTAAGGTGTCGGGCCAAGCCTTTGCAGAGCGGCGCGGAAAACCCCTGAGTCTTGGTTCCCAGATCCTCAGCACCAGCCTCGCTTCTTGGCCGCCGCTGGACACCAGCCTGCTCGTGGGAAGCCTGGGTAGGAAGCAGCTGCTGCCCTTGCTTTTCTCAGTTGTGATTCCAGCTTTCACGGTAGAGAAAGCCTTGAGAGTGTCTGTTGCCTCCAGACCGTAACGGCAGGTGAAGCCTTGACAGGCACGGCGGTGTTTAGCCGGTGACAAAGATAAAAGCTGAAAAGCATGGGCTCTCAGACAGTGGGAAATCATGAACCCAAGCCAATTAAAACCAATTTGTTTCTCTTCTTGTCATTTGGAGCAGCAGAGTTCATCCAAAGCAGTTGTTTTCCCCGCAAAGGTGTGACATGCAGAAGGGAAATTGCTGTCTGCTTCGAAACGACAGCCTGCCACGTCACCGCGTGGACGGAGCCCAGGACTCTGGGCCCCGTTCCCCGCTCTCTAACGGGCTCCCGATGGGATTTCGACAGATCCTTTTCCCCTTTTTGTGCTTTGCCTTTTTCCCCCCCACTTTGCGGAACAAGGATGCTGACCCTGCCCTGCTGTCTGTGGCTTCAAAGTGCTCGGAGAGTCGCAACATGCTTTTTTTTTTCATGCATTGGGTAAAACTTGTTTATTTGCTGAAAAATGCAGCTGGAGCTGGAGCAAAGCATTTCACAAATTCACACTGACACTGGCAAATTGCTTTGGTCGGGGAGGGGGGAGCAATCCTAAAAAAGAAGGCATCGGTAATTAAAATGTTTCAAGTTTTCGAGGCGACCCGCTTCATTTTCCTTATGCAAGATGACATTTTGTTTCCGACGTTAATTGTCTTTTTGATGAAAATGTTAAAACGGCCCCAAACACTAACATGTTTCTTTCTGGGCAAAATGTTTTATGCGACTTGGGAAAAGGAAAAAAAAGGAGGGGTTCATGCAAAAAGTTGGGGGATTTTCCAGTGCAGTGAGAAATCAGTGATTCATTGGATCCGGTCGTGGTTTTTGTCCGGAGTGACCCTAATTTGGCGCAGTTTGGGGGGCAGCCCCCAGAGCCGGGGCTTCTCGTTCTGCACGCTCGACGCTCTGGCTTTTTTACTCGGACTTGTCAGAGGAAGAAGAAAGGCTTGGCGGCGAGGGGGACTTCACAGGATCGGGAGCGGCGATCCGGTACTCGCTAGCTGCAGGAAGCTTCTGGTGAATAAGACCCAGGGAGAAGGAGAGAAGTGCAGAAGGAACATGAAGAAGCACCAAAGAGCGAGCGAGACAGAGGGGGACGTTGCGTCACGGGTGGCAGGGAGAGACCCACGTCGACTGTGCTCCAGCACTCAGCAAAGCAATGGCAAAGCGCCCAGTGACTAATGGGAGAGGAGACAGCGAGAACATGAGCCTCCATCCTCTGCGGGTCTCCATCTCCCAGCTGCACCGCGAGGAAGAGGACCCTCCGGCCCCTTGGACTGCAAGCGGTGCGGGGCAGGGACCGCTTCTCCACGGTGCACGGCGAGGCTCTGCCCTTTTGCCGGCGCTCCCAGGCGCTCCACCGCTGCGGACGAGCAGGAGTGACAACAATAGTACACGCTGTGCCGCGTGTGGGTCGCGTGTACCAACACCGCGACCTTGTGTGTGCATGCGTGCACGCAGCAGTATATATACACACATCAAATGGCTTTATCCATTCGCCTTAAAAAGCTGCCTTGTGCCTATGGCAAGACATAAAAGCACACGGCAAGCTGTTTCTCGCTCTCTTTTTTTTTTTATCTGGTTTTCCATAGGCAGCCTCCCTCCCTCTCTCTTTATAACCTGACAGCGCCAGTACATGAGTCCGTATTCCAGGGCCGAGGTTTTTCAATTTATCTGCACAAAGCACTTGTGCTTAATCTGGGATGCACTGGGACATTAGCTCCGCTTCATTCAGACGGCGGCTAGAAACGCACAAGGCTGAAAAGGGGCAGACAGAATCCTAACAGCTTTCTGCTGTATTTATTTTTTTTTCCCTTTTGGGTAAATGCAAGCCAAGAGCTTAAAGGAGAAAAAAAATAAAAGGAAAGAAAGCAAAAAAAAAAAGCGACTCTTCTATGGGGAACGCGGCCATGTTTTTTCCACCCTCCTTTTGGTATAGTTCCCTCTCTCCCGTTCCAGCAAGCGAGGGCTGTATCACCCTCACAGCCACTTCTTTGTCTCCCCCCACTTGCCAACTCCTTCCATCCGCGGCTGAAACATCATGCAAAGCTGTAAACACCGTGGGAAGACTGAAGTGATCAAGGGAATAATAATAATAATAATTAAAAAAAAAATCCCCTTGCATTGGCCGCACTCCGGGAGCATTGCCCATCTCTGCCAGCCTGCCATGGGCATTTCTTCGTAGGGGTTTGGTTCATCAGCAAAGCAGCCCAGAGATACTAATGACAGGGACCGGTGTCCACCCAAGGCTGGCGTCGCGTGCTCAGGGGAGGATGTTTCTACCCCAGAGACCTCAGGGTAATTTGTGCATATGCTTATACCACCAGAAATGGGGTGCAGCTCTACTGGTGAGAATGGAGGGAGTCCCTGTTTGCATCGTAGGGGAGATTTAGCCCTAGGCTTGGAGTCACATAGACGACAGGGAAGGTTTTGTCTTGGAAGCGCGCTGGGAGGGACACGACGGGGCTGCCTGCGTGGCAGAACGTACAGCGGGCAACCTTCCTCCGCGGGCTGCGGCGTGCTCTCCTCGTAGTTGCTCTGCACAGGGGCGACTCGTGTCCCCCGTGGGAGCTGCAGGGGCGTACGGAGAGGCCGGCAGGGCTGTGGCTGCTCTCAGCCGACCCCCACCTTGCAGGCAGCGACTGTGAGAGCTGCTGGCTGCCTCTGGCAAATCAAGAAGCAAGGGGTGCAGAGGAGATGCTCCTCACCTTTCCCCCTCTCTCCCACATCCACGGGGGAGGCAAGCTGGTGCGAAGGGCTCATGGCTTGGGATCTGCATGCAAACTCCACCTGCCCCATAGCTTCAAGGGGGTTGGCCTATACGTTCTGGAGTCCAAAAATCAGCTCAGGAAAGGGTCTTCTTCAAGCTCTGAAGACGTTCATCTGCTGCTGTCCAGCTCAGACTCGTGGGCTTTGCATCCTGGCATCCCCAGCCGCACGCACCTCTCCTGATCCCGCGTTTTCATTAGGAAACCTCAGCTCGCTTGCCGACTTCGGAAGGAGCCCCAGCTGGAGGGTGGGTGAGCCTATGTCCGTGGTTTCAAGGCCACGACTTCTAGTTTCCTAGATTTGCATAGACATTCGGGCCGGAAGGGACCCCGAAGGATCATTGAGTCCAGCCCCCGCCCCAGGGGCAGGAAGTCAGCAGGGATCATGGGATCCCAGCACGATGAACAGCCAAACGTCGTGTCCTGAAGGCGTTCAAGTCTTCCCTCCTCCGTGCCTGAACACGACCCAGCCAAGGAAAGCGCTGCTTCGTGCCTGCCGCAACTGAAATAATCAGTGATAATCCAAATAATGGAATTTTGCTCTGAGCTCGCTTTTTGGGGGGGTCGATGCCAACCTCCGAGCCAGCCGGAAATCAGTGAAGTCCCTTTTCCCCACCCAGAGGAGCCCCGTGCGAATGCCAACTCCCGAGCTTCATAAAGAGCTTTGGTCCCAGGACATCTGGCTGCTTCAGAGCCGCTGCATCTCATTGCAAACTTCCTTGCCTCCCTTCTTTCTCTGCCTTCATCTGTATGCATAGCCAGCGCTTGGGACTGCTCAGGTGTTTGCATGAATCTGAATTCTGTTCTGCAGCAATTATCTTATTGGTGAAAAATTCCTATTGTGTTATTTTTGGAAAATAAGCACCAAGAGAGGTCACCGCGAGCAGAGCTGCAGGAGCGCGGGGTAGAGGAATCGTTCCAGGGATGTTTGTTCGAATCCCAAAGCGTATTCAGGATTGTCTGTGCTTGTTTGCTTTCCCCAAACGTCAGAACACTTGATATTTGTTGGGATGGAAACTAAGAGAAGGATAAGTGGAGTATTTGCTATGGGTGAAATTCATCCCTGTGCAGACAGGGCCAGCGGTGGGGGGGGGGGTGTAAATCTCTGGTCTGGCCCTCCTTCTCCCTGCAATGATCCACAGGGAATATGAACCGCCAGCCGCAGAGATTTCTCCTTCCAGCTCTAGGGGAGCTGGTTCAACCCCTAAGGTCTCAGCTAAGATGCTGTCTCAGCACATCGCTACAGAAAAGTCCTGATGTTGGAGTACGGGCTTGTGATCTGCACCATATTTCACCCCCAGAGCGAACGGCAATAGTAAAATTCACAGTGTGGACTATGCTGTCTGGCTAGATAAGTCATGTAGCACTGGTGCCGTTTCCCTTATTGAATACTTGTGTCTAGTCCATGTACCCAATGAAAAGCAAATTATGAAACATATACTGAACGCCGTGCTCACGTAGTGGTTTTGCTTGTCACGGGAGCACGTTTGCTCGAGCCCGTGGCAGGAACCACATGGACGCAGCCAAAGTGTTAGAGTCAGCTTTTGTGGCCTGTTATTCTCTGTGAAGCCTCCTTTTGTGCAAGAAACCATGGGTGCAAGAACTACAGTGGGAACGGTACTGAAGACACGGCACCGGCATTTTTACCGTCAGCAGATCTAGCTGACGCAGAGCACTTCCACTTGGTAGACTTGCACCTGTGCTAAAGAGGACACCGGGGGCACATCCAGACTGAGCGGGCACATGTGGCGTGCGGCACCTCAAAGCTTTTCAAGGTGCCACAAAGTGCACGCGGTGCACGTGCCTCCATTTGCCATGCTGCTGATTTGCACCGGGGTGGCAAAAAAACCTGTCTGCCCTCAAAAAAGTGGCGCGGAGCACATGGCAGTAGCGTGCGCTGCCAGAAATGGAGCCTGGCCATCCAGAGTCACGTTCTGGCTCTTGGCCAGGCTCCGCGTGGCTGGATCGATGCTGCGCCACCCCAGGAGGCCCCCAGCCTCCCCTACCCCACCCGAGACAATTTGGCACACGCCCGATTGTGTATGCAGGGGCGTGCCCTGAGGCATAAAGCTCATTTGGACGCTGGAAGGCGATCTAGTGCCTTAGGGTGCATGGGCCTGATTGTGCCGTGCACTGTCCTGCGTGTCCTCCCCCGTCAGTGCTTTACTATTCAGTTGTGCACTCTCTTTGCACGTTGCAAGAGAAACACAGCAGAGAAGCACTCTTCTCGTGCAGTCTTGAGCAAATAAGTCTCCCAGCGACTCAGTTTGCCATTAGAAAATGGAAATAAACACCCTTCATTTCTGCCAGCCTTTGTCTGACTCCTCTATTTAGGTTTTAAGAGCAGTTTTACGGGGCTGGCTGCAAAGGATCTGTGCATTATGGCACCCAAAGCCACGTGCATCACTTTGAGGCCTTTCTAGAAAGAGTCAACTCAACCTGAATTCCCTGGCCTTGTTGGGATGAGCCAGGGCAGATTTCTTGCTAAGGGTAAGCACCTCTATAGCACGACAGGGCCGCGATCCTCCTGCTGTGACAATTATGCTTCCGGATATGCTCACGCCGCAGAATGAAGATGCACTTACAGCATGGACCTGTGCTACCCAGCATGAGTAGTGGAGCAATGAAAACGTGGTAACACTGGTGTAAGCACATGTTAGCAGCCAAAGCAGGCGCCCAGAGTCCTTGGAGGGTCTGCGTCCTGATTGCTAGCACGTGCTCAAGTTCGTGAAGCCACATCTTCGCTGCCGTTGCTGGCTAGATGAAGCCAACAAGGGTGTGCAGGCACCCCCTGGCTCTTCGTCCTTCAGGGAGACAGACCCCCAGCTGTTTCTTACATATGGGTCCTGCATGTGCCGCTTCAAAGAGTAGAGCAGAGCAAAGATGTTAAAGATGGGGCCATGGATTAGAATAAAAGCACTGAGAGTGGAAATGTACTCTTGCAAGGTGGGAGGAAATCAGAACGGGTGAGTGATGTAAAATATGGAGGTGTGTGAAGAGGAGGTTCAGGTTTCTGATCCTGCCATCCTACTACAACCCAGCCTTTCCGCCCCCTCGGCCTGTGACTGACACCGCCCGACACGCCGTCGACGGCACCCCGTGCGTCAGCTTGGATTCGAGCCCCGCGTCTCCTGCACAGCTACCACCTCCGCATCTGGAAAGCTCTCCGAGCTGGCGAGCCTGAGACAGGCGTAATCAAAGCCCAGGGAGAGATGTGAATGAAGCACTGAAATGTGTCATCTCCCTCCCCGGATCCCGCTTTTACATCTTCACAGATCCTGCAACTTGCAGACCGACTAGCAAAAGCACGTTTGGCCTCAGAAGCCGGCCTGGGCTGCAATCCAGTGTGACGCCAGCCAAGGTGAGGTCTTCTGGGTGATGGCTGCTTGCAGGAGACAAAGGGTCAAGTGAGCAAGGCCCTGGACGAGGGTGGAGGTGGCACATCCAGAGCGTTGGCGAAGGCAGCAGCTGGTGGCTGCTTACAGGGCAAGCTCAGTCCAGACCTTGAAACCCTGGCCCTTCGGTCAAAGCCCAAGTGAAGTCGTAGCAAGAGAGGACTTGCCCGAGCAATGGAGCGTGCTGCCACCCTTCTCATATTGGCAATGGGCAACTGGGGCCCAGAGAGACTAAATGAGCCTCCCGCCTCGGGTCGTACAGGACGCCCGTGACCAAGCCTAGGATTGAACCTGCGTCTCGCAGGTCTTCAGCAAGTGCCTAGACCAGCTTTGGAGAGAGGCTCGTTTGTGCTGTAAGATCGAATGTCTCGATCTTTTGCCCTCATCCTGTATAAACAGAAGAACGATGTCGAAGCATGACCCATTGCACCGATGAAGTTTAACGGGAAATAGGCCATTAACTTTGATGGGCGCAAGAGGAAGCACTGAGACAGCAGTTCCCGATCCAGCTACCGCAAAGATCAAATACCGGAGGCAGGTAGAGATAAGACTACAGGCATCAGAAAGGGGAGGAGAGGCGCTTCGCTTCCGATCGGGGCACTCCACGTGTCGCCCTGTCGTGAGCAAAGGCGGTTTGGCAGAAGAGCGATCGGGGCCTGGGGAGGGTTGCAAAGCTTTGTTTCCCTCCGTTCTTTCCCCGGGGACCATTGCAATCGTATTTCTGCCTCGTTCCCTTGCTCCAGGAAAGGCTGATGAGGCAGTTTTGATGGATGAATGTGGAATTTTATCAGAAAAGTCCCCCGAGAAGAGACAGAAAGCAACATATTTTCTTTGCCTTCATGGGTGTGAATTGTGGGGGGAGATGAGAACTGCAGCAATGCAGAGGATGTGTCTCGGAGAGAGGGAGCGAGCTGGGAAGGTGTGAGAAATGGTGCCTGGGAACTGCAGAAAAATAGCCTGTGCCACGTCTTTTAGCTGAATTGCCAGGTGTAGCTGGGAAACAACTCACTGGCTGAGAGCCTGGAGTAGCTCGAGCTCTGCGTTGTTAGTCTATACCTTGTATTTTTAGTGCTTAGTACTTAAGCTAAGTTGTATAGCCATGTTCTGTATTCCCAAAATGCTTTATACTGCCGCTAAATTGGCACCGAAACCGTAGTTCTCTTTGGTGCCAGGTGCATTCTGTTAATGCCTAGTAAATGTGGCTTCTGTACTAGGGTTTGAATAGCAAAAGGCGGCTTTGTGTTTTGCTGAGCGTTGAAATGTTTCGATAAGACCCTAGCCGGGACCGGTCCAGCGGAGAGAGGAGTCTTGTCCTAATGGCGAGAGCGACCAAAAATGACAAAGGCACGACATCGCGGAGGAAAGAAGGGGAAACTCTAGAAGAGCCCCTGGGAGCTTGCTAACTTTTCAGGAGGGGCAACAAAAAATACAGGCAGAAGGAAGAAGTCGTGTCCAACGCTGTAAAGAAGGCAGGTATAAATATTGGTGATCCCTAAAGAAGTCGACTCGGTCGCTGGGCTGGTGTCTCCAGAGCGACGGACCCGGTATAACTTAGGTCTTGCAGACTGGTTAGAGTCATTAACCAAATTAAGCTGGCTCAGTTTGTTCTCAAGCCTTTCATTAAAAGCACACACCAGGAACATCGGCGGTCCTGGCGCCGTTTAGTGCCTGGGATAGGACCCCCTCCCCCAGCGTGAGTAGGAGGGTGTCAGCGAACGCGCCGGCCGTCTTCTGTGTGTTTCCACGTTCGATGGAAGGTGTGATGTTAAAGCACCATTCGTTTTATTGTTCTTCTAGTTTCTGACCCTTGAGCCGCATGATCAAGCTTTACTTTGCAAGCGTGAGGGCCCAGAAACTGACTTTTACTTCTTAACAAAGCCCAAGAGCCTCGCCTAATCTCCTGACTCCAGGAGCTGGTGTTTTAAGGAAGAAGCTATAAACATTCACGTCTCACAGCAAAAGAACGAGAGCTGGCAGCACGGGGGAGACGAGAAGCATGTGGGCATGAATCGTTTTAGTTCAGCTAGAATCACAGCCCGTGAGGGCTGGAAGAGACCTCCGGGGCTCACATCTGGTCCAGCCCCCTGCTCCGAGCAGGACCAGCCCAGCCAGGGCTTGCCTAGCCAGGTCTTGAAACCCCCCAAGAAAGGAGAGTCCACCACCTCTCTGGGTAGCCTCTTCCAGTGTTTTACCACCCTTCTAGTGAGAAAATTCTTCCTAATATCTACCTTCAACCGCCCTTGCTGCAACTTGAGACCGTTGCTCATCTGCTCCCGCTGAGAACAGCCCCGCTCCATCCTCTTTGGACCCACCTTTCAGGGAGGCGATATTCAGTCCCCTCCGAGTCTCCTTTCTGTAGACTAAAGAAACCCAGTCCCCTCAGCCTTTCCTGACTGTCCTCCAGCCCCCCGGCCATTTTTGTCCCCCTTCTGCTGGACTCTCTGCAATGTGTCCACATCCTGTCTGCAACGGAGGGCCCCAAACCGGACACAGGACTCCAGATGCGGCCTCCCCACTGCCCAATAAAGGGGAATAATCACTTCCCTGGACGTCGAGCCACCGATTGCTACTCTCTGAGCCTGGTGCCCCCGCCAGTTTTCTATCCACTCGTCCAGCCCATACTTCCTTATAACCCTAAACCAGCCTATAATTAACTGGCCTTCTGCCTGCACCAGGAAAGCAGCTCTCGTGCTGAACGTAGTCTGGGCTGGTTTCAGACGAGCATGCCTGAATGCAGTGGGATTTGTAACAGGCCAGTAAAGAGAGGCATTTGCTCTGTGATGAGAGCAAATTAGGGGCAGTTTAGTCTTTTCCTTTCCCTGACCTTGCAGATTCAAGGTAACAGAGGCTTCTTTTAAAGCCAGTGATAAGCCCTTTCTGAAGCCGAAGTGGTTTTCAGATCTTTTGAATGGTTTGCAAAGGTTAATTAATAGGGAATCAATTAATGGTTTCCTTGCCTTGCACTTTCTCTTCTCATTTAGAGGGTTCTCCTTTTTGGAGATTAGTTTAATGTTAAAAATAATCTGGTTTTACGGAGAGCTAATTAAATGTGACACGGGCTCGTCCAGGCTGGAGCCCAGATTCATGGCACGTTCCAGGGTTAGACTTTCCTCAGCTCTCCTCTGTCAGCACAAGGGAAGGAGTCTCATCTGGGACCTGTGTTGTACCTCCTTAGCAGCATTGCTTAGGTTGGAAGGGAGGAAGGGTTGGTTTAAAGACTCCTTTACACCCTCTGGATTCTGGATGTAGTTACTGGTGCAGTTTAGCTGGGTTTGGGGTTGCAGCTGTGTTGGTTTAAGGACGTAGGCATCTACCCAAGGAACCTCTTGCCTGCCTAGTGCAATTGAGAGCAATCTTTGGAGCGGTTGCCAGTGAGCTACTGCCACTATACCCCTTCCTCTGAAGGAGGGGGCATGGCCCGCTACGCCGGACTTTTTGAGTGTATATTGACAAGATCGTATAGAAACAGGACATTGGCTACCATGCCTCCCCTGCTTTACCTGGGGCAAATTAGGGTGATAAGTCTGCGCTGTGTCTGGGTTGCGGGTAGTTGTACGTAGAATTCAGCTTTTGGTTGTACGAGATGGATGGATAGGGGCTAGATGACCGCTGGAGGTCCCTTCCAGCCCTACTTCTCTGTGACTCCATGGGCACGTCTACATGTTCAATTAAAGCACTTTCGGTGATGTGCACTAAATCTAGGTGCCTTCCCCGCTCCCTCCCCGGTTCCGGAGCGCTTGTAAAAACGCCCTCCATTGTGAGGTTCTCGTTAGCCCATTTCAGTGCTCTTTAGCTAAAGAGCACTTTTGTCTGATGTTTTAATGCTCATTGAAATAAGTTAATGCGCATTAAAGTGCATGTGTAGATGCGCCCTATGCCATCCCCTGTGTTTCTGTGCTGGAAGCCAGCAGGAGAGTAGTGGAAGACCCTTGAGCAGGGAGATCCACATACCTTCTGGCAGCATAAAGAAACCGAAGTGCAGCCCAGGGTCTATAGCCTCTATATTCAGGATCCTTCTACCTGCAAATGCATCTTGCTTTCAAAAGCTTAAGTGTTAGGCCCAGCTTGTTGGGCCCTATTCACACTCTTTACAGAGCCTGCAGGATGCCAATTCAGTTAAGTATCTACCATTGTCCTGGCACACTCCCTGTTTAGAGGAGGTTGGCCAGGGCTAAGCATTGTAAATTCTTATTATGCTTTGCAAGTAAACACATTATGCAGGTTTTTTCCCCGCCAGCCACTGGACACACTGCATAAGCATTAGATAAATTCCTTTGGTAGGCATTTCCTTTGGTCCTGGTGTCTCTATTCACCTCTGTCCAGCGAATCAATCTAGGCCCTGTTGGGATCAATGCAATGAGCATCTTCCCAGCCTTACGCCAGTCAGCTCCATTGATTCCAATAGATCTGGGTTCATCCACATTTCAAGACTAATTTGGAGGCGGCTGGTGCGTGAGAGCTGTTCCCGACCCGTTCCACACATGCTCCCGCGTGCGCTGGAGTTAAGAAGGGCCCAATCCAAAGCCCAGTGACGTTAATGGAAAGACCCGCGTTGGCTTCAGCGGTGTGCTTTGGATAAAACCCGAAGTGAGCGAAGCTGGCCCAATACGTACGCTCACTGCAGCAAAACCCTGTCAATAGGTGAAAACCACGTGGAGGCCAGTAGGCAGCTCGCACTATCAGCAGCATCAGCACTGACCGATCTGGTCACGGCTTTTAATCAAGACAGTGCTTTTATCTCCCTTATTGCATTGGAAACCCTTAGCACCTGGTCCGGGAGACTCTTGGCTTGTGGCGTTCAGCCGAGATTTTAGTCTGATTTATTAGAGCAGCGTTGCCTATTGCCAAGGCTCTGGAACAGAAACACCCATCAAAGGTTTAAGAGCCTAAATGGGTGTTAATTAGCCCAGCAGGGAAGCTGGCGTTTCAATGAGGTTTATCTTTAAACTACTATTAAGTTTGACAATGTAAAGAGATAAATTTGGTACTTAATTCAAGCCTTGCCTAATCAAATAGATTATGGTTGTTACTGCATCTAAAATGTAAATAATCTTTAACTTCAGGGGTTTGTTTCGTGTAATAGAAACGTATTGATACTTGAATCAAGGCACCGTCCCCCCTCCCCAACCCCAAATCCTTCTTAAAAGGTTTGACTTTAAAAGGATTAGGGGGCGGGCGGGGTGGAAAATGGATTGGAACCGAGTAAGAAATTGGTGCCGTGACGTAGTGGTTCAGTGCTGATTAGCTGCTCGCGGGGAGCCGGACACAGACAAAGTGCCTGGATTGCTGGGAAGAGCTCGCCACCCAAGTGATGTTCTGCGCTGATATGCTCCACTGAGCTTTCAGGGCTTATTTCCTTCTGGGCCCGGGTATTTGTATTTGTCTGTGGGTAAATGGCATTATGCTTTTGCTAAGTATTCTATTGATCCTGTTTCAATCATGGTGGCCAGGTCAGTGATAAAGCGTTCAGAGAAGCAGGAAGCATCATTTAGCAGGGAAGAGCGTTTCCCTGCCGCCGGCGTTGATCTGACGTGCAGCACCCTGGGTTGCTGTCCCGCGCGAGGACGTAAGCCGGGTCCGCACAGAGGATTTCAAGTCTGATTATAGTGCAAGCAAAACCATCCTGAACCACAGTCGGCACCAGCGCTTGATACCAAGGGACATTGCATTGGCGTTAGTGGAAGCTCTGCCCATCTGTGTTAGA
>JAGPOW010001806.1:4469888-4484960 GCA_030014935.1 Caiman crocodilus | reverse complement strand
GGGAACCTAGAGATCAATAGCTGTCCTTTTCATTACAGGGTAAGGATTGGGTACCAGCCCAGCCCCTGTGACTGCGCACCCTTTAATACGGCGGTTCTCAAACTTTTTAGACTCGAGGCCAGGATAAGGATTTGGCACCCAGCGTAGGCTAACAGCAGGAGAGCCGGGCAGACCCCCAGGGTCCGTCTGTGTCCATCAGCCATGGTGAAGCTGCCCTTTTATGTTCAGTGCATGAGAGCTTCTCTGCCACGAGAGACGCTACAGGGGAGACTTCTGTTGCCAGGTTGAGTGTGAATTGTCCCCCCCACCCCCCACCAAGGACGGGCGAGCAGCCTCCCAAATGCCCCTCAACACCGCAGTGCCTCTTTCCAAGGTCCAGGGGCATTGGCATCAGCAGGGGCATCCTCGCTGCCACGAGAACGTCCCGGGAAGTTCAGATGAGATAAATGGCAACTCCAGGGGCCTGACATCCGTGTCCCAGGCGTGGTCCTCACCCCTTTAATATGGGGTCACCTTGGAGGGTCTGGCGCGGGACCCTAGGAAGCTGGGGAGCGCCATCGTCTCTGGCACGAGGCAGCGGTTCCTGACCGGGGAATGCCCCGGTGAGGTCTCCTGCCGTTGTGTCGGGCAGCGAAGGAACGCCAAGCACGGACCGAGCCCCCTTCTGACCTTTCCTGACACTGCGGTAGGGTAAATTCATCCTTGAGGCAACTCAGTGCAGTTTCCAAGGGGCCAAATTACCAAGCTGTTGAGGCTCCCTGGATGCTAAGCTCTGCCGCTGGCTAGTCTCTTGGCCTTTGGCAGGTCACTTCACATCTCCATGCCTAGAAAGCAGGGGTGGCGACCAGGAGGAGGAGGTGAAGTCGAAGGCTTGCATCTGCCCAGCTATGAAAATGAGAGGAGGATTTGAAAAGCTGACAGCCCCCCTGGCAGTGCAAGGCTGAGTGCGAGTGTGCCAAGCACAGAGATGGGAGCCACTCCTTTCCCCTTCTCAAACACCCCCTGGCTGAATATTTGCAGCCAGATTAGACTGTTCATTGCATCTTCCTTTCATCTCCCCCCCCAGGATGCCCCTTTCATTCACAGAGGAAAAAGAGCAATTCCCCCTGAGCTGAACTGGCTTTTGGGGACGGGCGTGCGATTGCCGCGTGTTTAATTCACATCCCCGCGTGCTATTTCTGGGGCTTTCAGGGCCCTGCGCTCCAAGGAGCTATCTCTCCGATGCTTTTTCCCTTTTTTGCATGCCTTCCTCCTGACGGCTCGCTGGGAGAAGGGCCCTGCTTGATGGGCTGGGGCGAGCTGGGACCAAAGAGGGGCGCGGGAGGGCGACAGGAAAGGATGAGGAGCGTTTGAAGCAGCCTCTTGAAGAGAGCGAGCTCCCACGAAGCTTGCAGAGTATCTCTTGGCTGATTATGGACCCAATCCCGGGAGGTCCCGAGGCACCAGCGTGGAGAGGCGTCGTGGTGCGGTCGGTCTGCCTGTGGTACCAGCCTAGCCCCGATGACTGTAGTATCCAAGTGCCTCGCACCCTCTCATACAGTGGTTCTCAAACCTTTAGACTCAAGGCCCACCTTGGAAAATGCTCTTACTTTTCTCTTATTGATGGACTATAGGAAAAGAGTGGAGGAATTCCTCTGCTGCAGGAAACTCAGGAAGACGGCAGCAGGGCAGAGTGGTTGTAACACTGCGGGTTCCCATTTAAAATCTCTGGGTTAATCTTGTGAATCATGTTGTCAAACCGAATAGCGCTAACATTGTGTGGTGCCCCACGGCACCCTTGAAAGGATCTCAAGGCAGCCTTAAAAGGGTGAGAAACACTGCTTTAATATCCTTGCGGGTGGATAAGTGACTTGGCAAGTGTCACGCAGGCAGGCTGTGGCGGAAGTAGAAAAGGAATTTAGCTCTCCTGTGTCTGTCAAAACCCTTGGGATTAGGGTTTCCCGTTGCGTTTCTGCCTCTACCGGACTTGCTGTGAAACCTCACAGCCGAGAGCTCCTGGGATGCTGTGGTCTCCGCTTGGCCATGCAGAGCAGTCAACGAAGTGTGCATCCTTTCCGCCACCCTGCTGACCCTCAGCAGCCCTGGGAGCCCTGCTGTGACTTGCACCACTATAAGGCCTGAAGGCCACCAACGGCTTGTCCACGCTGCAGCGGCAGCAGATCACGCAGCCGCCCCCGAGATAGCTTCCGACTAACCAGCATGGTTGTAGTGCTCGGTATCGGCCGCAAAGCCCGCCCCGGGAGCCGGGTGAATGCTGGGCCAGTAACTCGAGGCCGAGCTCCACGCTGCTCCGAGCACACGCCAGCAGCAGTGGCCGTGGCTAGTGCCATGTGAGATGCACTCGCGGGAAGAGGGAAGAGAAAGCTCTAGTCCTGTCCCTGAGCATCTCCGACCTGCCAGGGACTGACAAGATGGGCTTGTCTCATCCCATCCTTGAAGATCAGTTCTTTACACCATTTTACACCTCCAAAGGCTGGTGGCTGCACCCCATTGACGGTCCCAGGTGCAGAGCCCACCTGAGCGCCTAGTGTAACTCCGCTGACCTCTGGGCAATGCCAGCCTAAGCCAAGGGCTCGGATTCAGCCCATTCCCCTTCTTGCCCCGTGCCCTGGCTGTATGCCCACGGCTCCGTGCCGAGCCCAGGGCCCCAGTGCACCAGCCGCTACCCCCGCCTCAAGGAGCAACCATTGCAACCAGGTGACTGATGGGAAACGGAGGCACAAAGAGAGCCGGTGACTTGCCCAAGGTTAGACTGGGAGTCTGTAGCAGAGGTAGGAACTGCATCCACTCGCTGCTGCCTCGCCCCTGCATCCAGAGCTTTATCTGCAAGAGCATCCAGCCTCGCTAGATAAAGCAACAGGAACTAATGCAGGTAATTCAGGGCTCCAGATGGGCTTTTACATCACGGCGCTGACCTAAGGCATTTCCGCCTCCTCTGCTGTCGGATCGCACAGGAGCTGCTGGGGCCAACGCGAGATGTTATTTTTCTGTGAGCTGCTTGAAAGCAAAGTTGTCGGCAGAGCATAAACAGGGAACACACTGGGCATCCGCCGGCTAAGCTGAATGCCCCCTCGCCTCCCACTGATTCCAATTTGTATCCTATATTTTAATTCCCTGCCCCACTGTTCCCTCCTTGCTCTGTAAAAGAGCCCGTCCCACCCGAGCAGCGGCGGGCAAAGCAGATGCCATTTGCAGCTCAATAATGATAAAGATACTTTAGCTCTCTTCAGGGTTTCCAGCCAGCAGGGGCCCAGTGCTGTCGGTACCAAAGGACAAAGTCGCTTCTCTTGCTTTTATCCTTTTTATTGCAGGATTTTTTTTTACATGTTTAATCATATTCGACTGGGGATGGAGGAGCAGAGAGCAGTGCTCACAGGCAAGTGGATGTAATATAAAGCTGGGGAAGGGTAGCCAAGTGCCTGTACGCTCCCAGTTTGCCTCAGCGCCGGCTAGGCTGGCACAGCAGGGCTCACCTGGGGCACCTGAGCCTCGGTAAGGAGCCGGCTCCACCAGTCTGCATTGCCTGGTTCAGGGGCATTTTAAGGGTGAGACGGGCATGTGAGAAGGCACGGCCAGAACTGACCTGTGCCCTGGCCACCCTAGGCTCTTCCAAAGCAGGGTTGCAAAGAGGACGGAGCTGCGCTGGTCTCAGTGGGGGCAGATGACAGGACAAGGAGCAATGGGCTCAAGCTGCAGTAAGGGAAGTTGAGGTTGGGTATTAGGGAAAACTCTCTCACTAGGTGTGGAGTAAAGTAAGCACCCTTGGAGGTGTTTAAGACCTGGCTTGGCTGGGATGCTGTAGTTGGGGCTGATCCTGCTTTGAGCAGGGGGTTGGACTAGATGTGACCTCCTGAGGTCCCTTCAGCCCTCATTTCAAGCCCCATGCGGGCCAGGGAAGCAGAGAAGCAGGCTAGAGCCCTTCAGGTGCTCCTGAGTGGATGGGATGCAAATCACCGCCTCTCTGTCCCATAGCTTCTATCCATTTGCAGCGGCCCCAGCGGTTCTGCTTGATCCTGAGGTGTCTTCAGGACACCTTGGCAACCCCTAGCTTGGTGCAGAGATCCCGAGCTCTCCGTTTCCTGCGGCTTTGACGTTTCCCCTGAAATCTCTTGCATTGGCCCCTGCCGGAGGCAAGGGACTGGACTGGAAGGTGCTTTGGCTTCGACAGCGTGTAGGTCGCTGTGCAGATGCCATGAGATGCTCTCCGCTTTTACGGGGTATTTGAAATAAAAAAGTAACAGGGAGGATTCTTACTACAGCAAAACCGAGACAGCGGAGATCAGGGATGTGTTGTGCTAGGCCTTTGCAGATACATAGTGGGTCCATCTACACGTGTGCTTTACCGTGCATTCGCCTATTTTAATGTGCATTAAAACATCACAAAAAAACCCCGTGCTCTTTAGCTGATGAACATTAAAATAGGCTAATGCGCCCTTTTCTAGTACCGCACAGTGTACAAAACGTAATGCACATTCGCATTAGTGAGTGTCTAGACGCTCCCAGCGAGGGGCAGTCTCTGCCCCGAAGGGCTTACAACCGACTTCGACTGGAAGCGGGAGAGGAAGCATCTGCAGAGAGGCAAAGTGCCATGCCCAAGGCCATACAACTAACTAGTTAGCGGCAGCACCCCCTTTGCCCGCTGTGCAAGCAGCCGCGCTCGCTTCCTTTCTCCCTCCCGCTTCTGCCGCTACGTGAGTCAGTTCAGTAAAACAGCAAGATCTGTGAGGATTAAGGTCAAATAAAAAGTGAGCAGGCAATTTGATTTGTTTTAGGATTGATTATAGGAGGTGCGGATATTTATTAACAGGCAACAGGATAACTGTCAAAATGGTTCTCTATCAACAAAAAATAGAAGATGAGTCAAATGTTTTCAGCGTTGTGGGAATGAGATTAAACCAAATACAATTGACGCAGCAAATCAAGATGCCAGTGTTAACAGCTGCTATATAATTTCAGCTGGTCAATTTTATAAGAAGGATTTTTTTTTTTTTACCCCCAACCAAAAACCATTATTCGTTTAAAGAGACACTGCCGACCGAACGTCAGGTCAGCTCCTTGATCGGGGTTTGCTTCTGATAGCAGGACACCACCTGGCACGTTTCAGAGCCGTACGGCGAAGAAGGATGGGCATGGTGGTGGCCGGGCAGTAAAGATGGTCTGAGCCTGGCTTTCTGAAGCCATTAGCACACAAGACGGTGATGTGACTAGCATCACATCTGACCGCTTTTGGCCAGGTATCCATTTACAGCCTTCCTCCCAAGCTTGAATTCGCTAGTGACCGGCCTCAGGAAGGGCTTTGCCCCCCGGATGCGGGGCGCAGAGCGCTGGGCGTGGATTCAGCAGCCCCAAGAAGCCTGGTGGGCCGATTCCTGTCTCTGGAGGACGTCGAATGGGCTTCGGCGCATGGGACGTCCTCAGCTCCTTCCTCCGGGAGACCGGCTGCCGGCATCGAATAGATCGGGTCAGACAGCTATGGATGGACATCGTGGAGACTTTTCCATAGGTCGCCTAGTGGCACCAAAATGGCATGGGGAGCCATTAGGAAACCCAACTATTTGAGAGCGCATCTGGGTCTTCGCAACAGCAGCGCTCCAAGGATCGTGACCCACATCCAGGGTCTCCCGGTCATCCCCGCTGCCACGGCCTCGATACAGACCGCCTGCAATAAGCTGCTGCACTCCCACGATATCTCCCCCGGATGCCATTGGGACGACAGGGAAGGAGCCCACGCGGTGCCCGGGGTGTGGGAAAGCGGGCGAGTATCCGTGGCATCCTGCCCTTCCCCCAAGTTCTCCTGATCATCTCCTCTTCATCTGCAAGCAATTTTCTCTTATAACAGTGCCATTAAAATTCAAGGTCAGATCTACTTCCATATTGATAATTACCAAGTAAATTAAAGACATCTTTCTTTACTTCTCGCATCACACGGCCTGCTCTCCGTCGTGGGCTGCTGCCCGGGGGTCTCTGAGCTGCTTATAAAGGTGGGTTTTGAGGAGCCAGGGGACAGCCTAACTCCTTGAGGGTCCAGCCAGCACCATGGCAGCTAGCAGGTGGCACGGATGAAGCGGGCTTCAGGTTGCAGCGTCATACGCATGCACTGATCACAGAGAGACGACGCAGTTTCGTGTATGCAGCCCTGGGCTGGGGTCTCAGATAATCTGGGTCCTGCTCCTCCCTGCCATTGGCCTGCTGGGTGCCCCTGAGAAAGTTTGCCCTCTTATTAGATGGGATATGATGGCGTTGTTGGATGTGTCGCCAAGGGTAGGAGGTTGGGGCAGCGCTTCCTCGTCTTTAGTCTCTTCCCCAGGTCCCTGCCGCCTGTTTTCTGCACTTCCCTTTCCCCTCGGCGGCGAGCGCTCAAGCACACGTGCCATTTTGGTCATGCCACGGGTCACAGTCTTGAGGGATTCCCGATGCCGGCGTGAAAGCAGAGGAGGAAGGACCTCCTTCGTAGCAGGGCAGTGCGTGCCCCTTCCTGACGGCTGCGTCCTCCAAGCTGTCTCTGTTTATGCCTTGCCGGTGACTCACTCGTTGATGTTCTGTCCTGTAGGTTACTTTAAAAACAGGAATAATTATGCTGCTAATTATCATTTGAATTATTCATTTCTCCCCCCCCCCCTTCTCCTGGGATGGGGAGACACGCTGTCAGTTGTGGCTGTCTCTGCATTGGGTGATTAAAAGCTCACTTCGGTGCGGTGACAGGGAGAAATCTCATCAAAACCCGGCTCCAAAAATGGAACCGGGGCCCCAAATTTCACAGATCTTGAGTAGTTCACTACCTCCCTCCTACACACACGCCGGCACAAACACAAACACCGTTCGCACGCTTTCCTCTCCTCGGCACTGTATAAATCAATCCTTTTTTTGGCAGAAGAGGAGCTCAATCTCTAATGAGACTGTGTGTGTGTTTTTCTAATGATATCTTTTCAAATAAGATTAAGCATCCTTCGAAGCCGGACATCTTTCCAATAGGTGAGCGTTTGAACTGCGGGGCATGAAAAATTCTCCTTGTCAGGGGCGGGCGAACAAACGGTGGGGGGGGTTAACCCCCAAAAACACCGCAGTAAAATTGCTGTTCCCTAAAGAAGTAAAGTAGAGGGGAGCCAGGCTCCTCCTCGCTCAAACTGGTGTAAATCAGAAGGAATCCCAGTCGTGTCCGGGGGTGAAGCAGGCCTGGCGTTGTTGTAATGAGGGGTTATGTGTACCACTGTGTGTACAGCCCCTCTGGCTCCTGTTGTGCCAGGCCCTGGCATACCAGCGGGGCTTGGCCGTAGCTTATGGTCTTCAAAATGCGCAAGGCAGAGCTATTTTCCCCATTTCGCAAATGGGGAAGACGGGCCACAGAGGGATGAAGGATATGTCCACACTGCAGCCTATGCAGCACACGTGGGTGGCTCCAATGCCCCTCGCTTGGCTGGTCATGGACTTCAGCTGCCCAACAGCGATGCCAGGGGCCTGGGTGAGCTTGTGGAGCCCGCACCAAAGCCCCTGCTGCTGCTCCTACGTGGCTAATGATATCTGAGCAGGCAGGATCAAAGCTAGTTGGGATGGGATGATCTTGGCTGGGGTGATGTCGCTGGGGCTGGTCCTGCTTTGAGCAGGGGCTGGACTCGATGTGACCCCCTGAAGGTCCCTTCAACCCTAGCTTTCTGTGACGCTGCGTTTAAACGGGCTGCCATGCGACTTCAGGGTAGATAAACTTCAGCTGACCTGGCCAAGCTCGCACCCATCTGGGAATAAAACCCATCTCTCCTAACTCCTAGTCCACTGATTCTGAACCAGCGGGTCCCAGCACCCTGGGGTGCCTTGGGATCCTGTGAAGGATGTGGTGGGGTGCCAGGTGCAAACATGATTCACAAGGGAAACACCAAGAGTTCAAGTAGAAACAGGGTCTTTTTGAGCTCCTTGCAAGAGAAGAACGGCTCCCTTGTTTTTTTCTGTAGGCAAAAAGCGACAGCTAAGAGTTGGCGTCTTCCAGGCGGTGCCTTGGCGCTACCCAGCGATGCTTTGAGTCTAAAAAGGTTGCAGGTCCCTGCCCTAGTCCCATCCCATAACCCCAATCCATTGCTGGTGAATGCAAAATGCAGCTGATGGTCTAAGGAGGCGCTGAGCCAAGCAGGACCTCTTGCTTCTTTGCTGAGACTCCGCGGTCCAGCTGCAGTCACCAAACGGCCTCTACCAGGCCTCGTGGTGCTGGGCCCTGCGCATCCAGATAGCGAATGGTGGTGCTGAATTGCGTACGGTCTGGAAGATAACAGACAAGTGAGAGAAACAAGCAATCTGGGTTTGGGCATGAAAGACAGGCTAACCAGGTTGTTTCGGCACAGCGTGTACGTAGCGTCAACCACGAGCGTTATCACAGCTGAGCCACCCACTCAGGCTGCAGATTCTCCTGGTGGAGCCTCGGCTGTTTCCTGAGGCCAGCGTTTTCAAAGCAGGCCTCTGGCTCTGTTTTCAGCTGGCCGCCAGAACCACCTCGAGTGCAATTTTCTCTGGGTGCTGAGCGCTTGCAAAAACCAAGCCAGCCGGGACACGTCTAGCTCGCCAGGACTGTCTCACCGATGTCTCACGTGCAAGAGAACCCACTCATTCTCGGTGCCCTTCGGCGCCGGGTGTGCAGACTCGCGCACGAGAGGGCAGGGCTCGTCCCTGAGCGACCGCCGGTGCAAGGGGGGAAGGGGCCGCGGGAAAGACCACCGTGCATTTCCCACGCCTCCTCTCCCAGCCCCGGCTTTGGCTCCCTGTTCATTCAAACAGCCGCCTTCCTTTATCAGCTATTCCTTAAGAAGATCAGCGTGCCTCGCAAGCGGCGTGCGCTTCAGGAGCCGCGTCTGCACTTCACAGCTTTATTTGTCTAACAGGTCTGATAACAGCTACGGTGCCGATTGCACCAGCAGCCTTTCCATTCAGGCAACAGGTTTGTTCCTTTATCGCACATCAATCTAAACTGATTTCACCCTGGAGGATCTGTAGGCAAGGTGCGCCGTCACTTTATTCTCTAACAGCTTTATGTTGATGCCGGGCCGTTGTTTCGCTGTATTTAAATCACCAGAGAAAAGGACACAGTCTTTTTGTACCATTATCCTCCGCTGAGATGGAGCCTGAGGAATGTGTCTAGGGGAGGATTTATCACCAGCCAACAAGCCAGCATTTTTATTTTATCTTCTCGTCAGAAGCAGACCCTTCTGTGGCTCCTGAATAGAGACGTTGGAATTGCCACTTTGGACCAGACCCAAGATCCATCTCGGCCGGTTTCCTGCCTCTGGCAGCGGCCGGCACCAGCTGCTCGTGCGAGAGCCCCGGAGTCGAGCTGGCACTCGTGCGACGTCCTGCCCAGAGGGAGGGTGTCCTCCTGGCCCTCGTTGGGAACCCACCTGAGGCAGGTGGGTTTAGACCCCTTTCCAGGCCTGATGCCTGACTATCCAGAGCCTTGCACTTTGAGCAGTGGCTTATGCACGTGCAGAACGAGTGATTCAGGTCCTGGTCCTGATCCTGCCATTGCCGTGGATGTCCCGAAGCCACCAAGCCTCAGTTTCCCCATAGGTAGGATGAAGATCATGATACACCCTCTGGGGTAAAACTGTTCTTAAAATGCTGAGGAAGGGGGAAAGCATGCCGAATGGCCGCTCCAATAGGCCTGAATCTGAACCAGGACTCCCTCAAGCGTCGGAGCTGAGCTTCTGGTCCAGGCTTGCCTTGCCCTGCTCAGCCTGAAGCTGAAGGCTCCTGGGGAGGAGGGGACTCTTGAGTTGGGTTTGCCAGTGTTATAGTCCCAGCAACACGAGCCAAAGTGTGTGGCCATTCATGAGAAGCCAGCCCTTCTGGATGCATGGGAACTTAAGGAGAAGCACCTGGGAGCCTGGCTGCGTTTCCATGAGTGCTGATTTATGGGGGAGATGCCTGCAACCGGCAGCAAGCCCTTTTGTCTGCACAGACGCTACAGAGCTTGTCTGGAGAAAGCCACCAAGGAGTCTCTTGGCAGCAAAACAGAGCACTGTCTACCGGGTGGGAGCAGGAGCAGAGGGCAGGCGAGGCACCAACAGGCCACACAGGCAGCTTAGGGCTTGAAGCCCTGCGCTGTTATAGGGTCTGATGGGACGAGAGCACGGCGCAGGGGTTGCCTCTGGAGCAAGGGACGGGGAACCTGAGCAATCAACCTTTTATTCTGCCCTCGCTGGGGCTGGAGGCATGACGGGGCTCGAAACATGCTGGGGTCCGGTTTATGGAGCATCTTGGAGGGAAGTGCCTGGTTAGCTACAGGGTGGTAACAGCTCCCTGGTAGTAATGTGGTTGGTGCCCCCTAGGAGAGAGAGAGCAGCAGCATCTTTTGTCACCGTGCTTTGCCTTCCCCAGCAGCTGTCATCTGCACCTCTCCCGACACACCTCCCCGCATGTCCTTCCAAAAAGCAAATATTTATTTTATGGGGTTTTTTATTCTTTAATTCTAGTAAAGCAGCAGGGAAACTGAGGAAGGGGGCGGCTGATCAAAGGTCCCCGTGGCTGCACGAGTGAGTGGCTACCAAATCTGGAAAGGGAACCCAGGAGTCGTGGGTCCTCTCCACCCTCCAACCTAGGAGAATTTAGACTGGGACAGGGCAAAGTACAGAAGTCCTCTGGGACAAAAGTTTCATAAATGGGTTTGACCCACATCACTGAAGCCTGATACTACATTCAACCAGGTTTCTCTTAAACCAGTTTCAAACTGGTTTACGTGCACTGAACTTCTGTTCCGTTACAGGTTTAAACCTGTTTCTGATGATTTAGACCAGCTTATGTGTAATTTCTGTCTGCGGAAGAAGTGGATTGTGTCTGCAAAGCAGCTGTTTTGCTGCCTGCGTCCCCTCTTTTCCCCTCTGGCAAAAGGGGCTTTCAGTTTCCTGATTATTTCCAGCCAGAAATTCCTGCCTCTTCATAATCCCAGCAAAAAGATCTATACTTTCTTGCCAGTTTGACATATCTCTAGCAACATCTGGCAATATTTTAGCCCGGCTCTAGCAGAAATAATAATAATAATCATTAGTACTGGTCATGTCTGCAGCAGTTGAGATGCTGCAGGATCTCAAAGGACGTTAACAAAGAAGGGGTCACTTCTGCTTCACAACAAAACTGCCAGCGAGTGCAGAATTTTAAATCCACAGAGCAATCTTGCAGCCACCTTTAGGACAGAAAAAATAACACTCAGTGCTTTATTCCAAGCACACTTTACGAAGGGATGTGTAAGCCACATTTGTTACAGATGTGAAAACCGAGGCACGGATTGGCAGAATGACTTGCCTCAAGGCAAGCCAGTGGCAGAGCTGGGAAGAGGATCCGAGTGTTGCAACTTTCCATCCTTACACTTTAGAGGCTGGATTGGACTGGGGTGGGGCTGGGAAAGCATGGGGAAGGTGAGACATGCACAGTGGTCAAGAAGCAAGGTGCAAGCTACAGTCGCAAGAAGCAACGAGAACGGGGGATATAGCACGAAGGGGTTTCTGAGATGTAGCCCTGGGAATAACGTTACGTGGAAACTCTCCTCTCGTTTATTGTTTTTCGACAAATTGTTTCCTTTCTGGGTGACTGAAAAAGACAAAAGCCTCTGGAAACCTTTCTCTCGAGTTCTCTTGCTCGCTCTCTGATTTTTTTTTTTAAATCATAATTATGAAACTGTCCCATTATCATATTGTGATGCGAAGCCTTTCAAATAATGAAACATTCAAGTGAAGACTTGATTACTTCCCCTGAGAATGGAGACGTGATGGGGGGGTTGGGGAAGGGATGGAGATGAGTTTTGTAATAATAAAATAAAGAAAAAATTAATCACGGATCCATTAGTGTTAATACAAATGCTTTATGAATCACCTCAATCATTTTACATTATTTAATAACAGAAAATCATTATTTCCTGAGAGAATTAGTATAGACTTTTTTTTTTTAAAGTAACATCCCAACTAAAATTACGCATTGTTACTTATTTATTCCCAGTTGATGGGTTTTTGCTGGAGGAGATGATGGCTTTGCAGACTGGAACTGGCTGGGCAGTTGCTGATATTAGATCCTCTCTGGTTCACTGAAAAGCAGCTGGCTTAGCACACCAGGCAGGAGCTATCAGGGGAGAAGGCTGTTGTGTTTGCCTGCTGGCTTGGCTGACAAATGGAGAAAGTTTTGTCTGGGCACGTCTACACATTCATGAATGCACCTTAGTTATTGCACGTTTAGTTTAGTTCTTGCTTAATGAAGTACTAAGGAAACGCAAAGAAACTAGAGTTACTGCACAGTAGCACCGGCGCACGGTTATTTAGTGACGCTTACTGTGCATTAGCCTAATAGCACTGTGCAGGCACGGATTTTAATGGCTGCGCTACTGTGTAGTGCTATTAGACTAATGCACAGTGTCTTGGGTAATGCACCCTCTGAAGTCTTTGTGTGTGCATACATGTGCATGCTTGCATATGTGTGTGCGTGCATGCACGCACGCCTACGAGTGCATGCAAACAAAACAAGGAGGGAACTAGGGCCAGGTACAGACATTGTACACTTTTACCGGTACAAGTGATCAAAAACCAGCCTACACTTACAACAGGAGCTCAACACATATGGGCTGGTTTAAAAATAGCAGAACCCGGTAAGATTCGCGCCCCATCAAAGGACGAATGCGTGTTCTGTTCATTACCGATTTAAAGGACACCGCTTACGGAAAACCGCATAACTTAGATCGATTCTGCCTCGGGCTGTTTGAATTTCTGCACCCAGGCTATGTTTGCAAGGTGTTTTTGCAGTTAAGGCTCCCATCTTGTACTCTGGTTTCAGACTGCCTGTAGTTTCTTGGGCTGGTCTACAAGGATTTGTAGGCTCTGTCAGTGCGCTGATCTATCTTGATATAGGTCCCTTTATGGGCCTGTCAGTGTAGCAGCGAGGTACCTCAATAATGTATTGAGGCTGGACAGTGCTACGTGATCCCCTTGGAACAGGGTCACGGAAAAACAATGGAAAAGATAGTCCAACATGCCTACAGGCTTATGGACGCAAGGTGGAGAATGTGGTAGCTATGTCACATTTTATAAATATCAAAGACGCCTTAAGTTATATATATGATGTTATCCTACCTAATTGCATAGGGGCAAATTAAGAGGGTTGCAAGGAAAACCCCCTACTAATCCCAGTGATTCACCCTGGGGTGCCCCAGCGAGCCTTTGGAGGGGCAATGTTAGCAGAATAACACGACTCACAAGATAAACCCCGGGCTTTCAAACTGGAATCCAGAGCGTTAAAAGTATTCTGGCCTGTTGTGAGCTTTGCAACAGAAGAATCGTTGTATTAGTTTCCCGTAGTCAAAAACCAGGTGACAGTAAAGAGTTGGTATTTTCTAAGGGGTACGTGCTGTCTATCAAGGGGGACCTCAAGTCTGCACTGGGCGATGGACAATGACCATGCACAGAAGAGAGTCCTCCAGCCTGGATCCAGTGGGACTGGTGAGGGTCATCCCAGACCAAGCACCCAAGGGGTCAAGCAACCTCCCGGCTGCTGCCCTAGAGAAGGGGGGTGCCCTGGGTGTGCCAGGGAGAGCACAAGGAGATGGACCGAGAACCCACCACTAGCAGGGCATTGTGCCTCCTCTAGCCCAGGGATGCAGTAACTACTAGATGAAACATGCCAAAGTTTGAAATCTTCATTGTCTTTAGCCTTTGCCCCGTCTTCTCTGTACCTTTGAGTGGATGAATAATTAAGGCTTTGCTTCAAGATAGTTGTTTTTGACTCACTAGTCGGCTGCTGCTGCAGGCTTCAGGAGGATAAAGAGGAATTATGCTAAACTCAGTTGGCCCCGTCAGGTTACGGTGCTGGGAAGCCGCGGGGCTGCGGATCTGGGCTGACGGTAGCTGGACCACGTCATTCCAGCCGGGGCGTCGTGCCAGGAGCCAAATGAGAGGTATACTGAAAGGTCCGGCAATGGTGATGATGAACATCAAAAGTGCCCAAGCGGGTGAACTGCCTGCCTCTCACAGGCTTCAGACAGTCAAAAGGAAGAAAGGAAAGCCCCGGTAGCTTGAAACAGCCTGAACCTCCAAGTGAACCAGTGCAGCCTCCAGAGCCACGTGGAAGGGACCTTACAAGGTCCTCGAAAGGCAGGTCCGTATCTGGAGTTTTAAAAAGAGGCGTAAAGGAGAGAAAGAAACAGGTGTATTGAGACTACTGAAATTAAGTGTCGAGAATACTTACGTTAAGTGAAATTAGGAGTACAGGTGCAAGTTGCTTTTACACGGAGCACAGAAGGAGATTGCATGAGCCAGGAACCGGCCAGCAGTTCTTGCCACTGGTCCCAGTGGGCACAAGGTCCCGCGTTATCCCAGTTTGAGAAGTGGGTCTACGCCTTCTGAACCAGTGTGAGACTGATCTGTCGTGAACCCACAGGGTTGGGATCCTCCCAGGCTGGGGGTCCAGGGGAAGCTGAAGTTTCTCGGTCCAAACTGCTGGAGATGAGGAGAGTTGCAAAGTGGACTGAGAAATCTCACACTGGGAGCTGGAGCCACACAAAGTGAAGCCCTTACCTGATGTGGCGTATAGATAAATAATAGCTCGTCCTTCCCTAGATGGCAGAGGCTAATAGGAGCAGCGTCTGGGTTTGCTGGAAGGGGAGGTTTAAACTGGAGGGTTACGTGGTGCCTCCACACAACCTGGTGCACTGCAAGGTAAAAGGATTACAAATAGCTTAATCTGAAGCTCCGGCTCTGGAGAAGATTAAGCTCCAGCTATTAAAAGTTCGCTCTGAAAGTGTCACATCCTTGTGTTGCCATTTGCTCTTTGTTAACAGCGGGCGCAGGAACGTTACCTGCAGCTAATTCCCGGGAAAAACTGAACAGCCCTTTTATGCGGGAAGGTCGGGATGCTCAAATGCAGCCTGATGTGGTGTGCAGTGGTACGCTACCTCGCCTTGGGTTGGGAAAGCGTAGGCGTGGAAGGACTATAACCCTTCTGTGTAAGGAGTCAGAGCCCTTGTGCTAGAGAATAAATCAGCCCCTAACTGATGGGGGGCTCAGAAAGAAACTTGCTTTGACGGGTACCTGCTTTCTGCGGGGATTCGTCCAGCTTTCCCCC
>JAGPOW010001806.1:4455593-4469441 GCA_030014935.1 Caiman crocodilus | reverse complement strand
CTCTCAATAGACAACGGAGGAACATTACCTATAGGTCGGGGCGGGCAATTATTTTGGGTGGAGGGCTGCTTACTGAGTTTTGGCAAGCCATCGGGGGCAGATAAACATTGAGGCAGCCGGGGCAGATAAATATTCATTTTCTAAATGTTTTCGGGGCCCCATTTTGCCCACCCCTGCTATAGGTGAAGAACTGAAGGCCGGAGATTAAGTGCCTGGCTTGAAGTCTAACGGGGCGTCCATACCAGAGTCCAGAATTGCACTCGCTTCTCTTGCTAAGTCTCAGTTTTGTACAGTAGCTTTCAACCTCGTTAGAGTCAGCACCTTGGTAGACTCGAAGCACCTCTTGGAAAACGCCAGCTCTTTGCTTTCACTTGCTTTGTGACTGCCGAGAAGTAATACAACCGTCCTTCTGGCACAAAGGACTCGGACAGGAGGCCTGTGCTTGCGCGCCTTTACCTGCGCTCGCCCTGTCTGCTGCACGAGGCTGACTGCAAGCCAACACAAGCAAACAGGGCGCCCAGTTTTCTGCAAAAAGTTAACTTTTCCAATTGCAGTCGAAAGCTTAGTTCTTTTGACCTAATTTCCCACTCCAAGGGTTAACTGCTCTCTGCGGTACAGCAGCCCCTCCAGTGAGCTGCAGCCAGACAATGCCATTTAAGTGAATGTTCCTAGCCTACAGAAGTCCTGGTGATAGCTCCATCTCGCTCGCAGTAGGTGCTACATTAGCTGCTCAAACCATATTCCAGTAAATTAGAGCCGGGCTGATTTAGACAATCACTGGGTCATTCTTTCTTCCAATTCCCAGCTTCACACAGAGATAACAGCAGCTGGGGGGAAGCGGGGAGGTGGACGAATAACAGTTTGCTTGCTTATTAGGGGTTAGATGCGGTCTCGAGTCTGTGATTTGCGGAACACGACTGATACCAGCAACAAAAGCCTCCGAGTTAAATGACGCAGTATTTGTTTCAGGTCTAATAAAGACACTTAAACAAACACCAAAGACTTTATTCCTTGAAGGCAAGTAAATACGGCGAAGCTGCTTTAAAATGCCTTTATAGGCTAGAATGAAAACTCGCCGTGGCTAGGAATTGCGAGGCAAAAGGCTGTCGTTTCATCGTCCCCTCTCTCTGTGCCTTTCAAAGGATGCGTGGGGCGAGGGAGAAACCACCGGGCTAGGAGTCAGGGGACCTGGGTCGTATTCCCCGCCGCACGACCTTGAGCAAGTCGGTTCACCTGGATCCTCTTCCACCCTTTCTCTATTACAAATTGTGGGGCGGGAGGGAGGGGAGCTCCCTGCGTGTACAGAGCCAAGCACCGCGGGAGCCTCATCGTAGACAAGGCATCTAGGTGGTACCTAAAGAAGAAGAATCATAAATAAATCATACTGAGCCTATTGCAATGGCTGATTTGTCCCGTTTGCTGCACCTAGGCATAAAAGGGTAAGCAGCAGGGCTTATAGCGCTTGCTTGCTTTGTATTCATCTTTGTGATGCTAGTTGCTCTCATTATCCAAAAAATATCGGACCCGCTTTTGGACACCTGAGAAGCTCTTTTCCTCAGCATGTCCCACAGCTCAAGTGTGCATTGCATGGACAAATACGCTGCAAAGCCTCTAAGTTCAGCAAAACGCTTAGCAAGTGTTTTATTTTTACATAGGCATATGAGCCTGATGCGCCAAAGCACGTGCTTTGAGTTGAGCATCTTTTTGAATGCGCTGCTGAATTGGGGTCTGGCATTTGCTCCCTTTCAGCTCCCTGGAATGACCTCTTTTTTCTAATAGCGCGGATCTCCCTGGAGGCACAAACCGGCTGAAAAGCTGTGACTGCGGGTGTACGGCAGCTTCAAGGGATTATCAGGAGCAAGGGGAGGGGGGAGCAGCAAAAGGCATGAGCCAAGGTGAGACTAAGTGCCTGGAATGAGTTTGTTTTTTTAAAGAAGCTGTTTATCGCGCTCCGGAGGCGCAGGCCCAGGGACAGAAACCCTCGGATGAGCACTGTGAAGGTTTGCATTCATAAGGATGCATCCAAGAGGAGTCACGTTCTCAGCTTCAGAATACGGTGGAAAGTGCATTGAGCGATAAAGAACGGCGCTGTCTTTCTGTCTGGGGTGTAGGTGGTAGCCACGTTGCTCTACAGACATAGGCAGGCCACATAATTTGGGTAAATCTTTTATTCTAGCAGAGAACTCGACTTTTATTATTGAGCTGTGGGCAGCAGCTCCGTGATCCGTGTAGATTTTGCTAGTCTGAGATCCTTATAACGGGAAGAGCTCTCCTAGCCAGAGTGGAAGGGGAAGTTTTAGCATCCAATGTAATGGTCCCAGGAGCAGAGAATGACCCACCACTGAGATTGCCAAATGGCAAGGGCAGACGCTGCTTCCCACCCAGTGGAGATGTCTGGGGGCAGAGGTGGTGGGACCTCCATCCTTGGAGGTTTTTAAGCCCCGTCTGGGATGATGTAGTTGGGGCTGGTTCTGCTTGGAGCAGGGGAGTGGATTAGATGTGACCCCCTGAAGTCCCTTCCAGCCCTCGTTTTCTGTAACTCTGAGCCAGATCTGCACCATGCCGTGTCTTGGGCTGTAGAAGGAGTCACTTGAACTCTCCACCGAGGCTGTTGGTCATGGGTATGATCCTAACCCATGCTGCACCGTGTCTCATTGCAGAGGACCTCCTTCAAGCTTGGCCTGGTTACTGCTGGAGCTGGGACACCGGGCTAGTTGGAGTTAGGGGCTGAGCCATCCTGGAAGTCCTGGTCTGGTTCTGCAATAAGGCTTCGGTCCTCCCAGTAAGGTAACAGTTCTTCTGTGCATCGTTTTGCTACGGAGAATCACAAAGGTATCCACTTATCCATAAGTGCCCTAACCCTGGAAAATTTACCCCAATTCCAATCCCGGGTCATTTTTCTTCCTGGGGCAAGGTAAGCATCTTCCTAAGGCAGCTGTTCATTCATGCACGGCCAAGGTAGCTCTCTCCAGGCGTTTGCACGCGGTGCCCTGTCTCGGGGCAAACCTGTTCACATGCCCACGGCATAAAGATGGGCGCGTTTCCTGGACTGCTGTTTTCAGTTCGTGCGCGGAGGGCGTCTCTCCTTACGAAGCTTCACAGTCGATTGAATCTGATCACTGGGAAATTCATCTGGAAAACATATTTGATGCAAGTATTCAATGGTTCCCCTCTTCCCCCCTATGATGTTGGCGCTGCTAGCTCTTTGGAGATGTTTAATGTGCATTTAGCTGCTGCAGGGAGGCTCGGGCCGTAGATTAGTCTCCGGAGAATGCATCATGGGCTCCTCATTATCTGGACAAATTGGTTTGCTGGTAAAGGCTCTTCCTTTCCAGAAGTTGAAGCTTCCACTGTCTGTTATTTGTCAGGCCTCCTGAATTGCCCATCGGAGCAGCCTGAAAGCGGAGGATCCCCCATGCAATATTTGAAAAGTTCTGCCCTGACCAAGTGTTGCAGACCAAGGTATTTCTCAGAGGAGCACCATCAGTGCCCATTGTCTTTGTGCTGCTGAGCGTGAAGCAGCCCCCCAGCTAGGAGGAAACGTCTTTGGGGGCCAGTCCATCCTTACACTTATCATTTATTCCATAGCGGGCTACTAGTGAGTTTCTTGCACCTGCCTCTGAAGGAGCAGGCATTGGTCACTGTCACTGAGGAGGTGCTAGGTTTGGGGGTCCCCGGGCTGCCTCACTATGGCCATGTCTTTGTTCCCCGCTCTGGCAAAAGGACCCTTGGTTGCCCTAAACCTCAGCTCTTTAGAAAGCAGCATTGATGGTCTGAACACTGGCGGCTTTCACTCCAATATTTTCACTTTCTCCCCCTCTCCAACGACTGGCTAAAGAATGATTTGAGATTATGAGCGATCGTCTGCATGGACTTCTTCCTTCCAGTTCGTTTCGTCTAATGTCGCGGAGCAGAAATAGCCCGCGTTCCTTTATTTCACTCCACACAATCCGCACCGCTTTTTTACTATTGAGGCTCTATCTAAAACGCGCTGAAGTCCACGGTAAGACCGTCACTGACTCCAGATCACCCCGCGCTGCATCCATGTTGGCTTCTAAAATTTGACGTTGCTGGATACCCATTAACAACACCCGCAAGGGATGATGTTAATGCAGTGTTCCTGATCCTCCGTTACTTGCTGGGGAAAAGACATGGAGCGCTGGGATGTGAGTCCTCATCAGGCAGTTCAGCTGATTTATGCAACTGCAGCTCTCATTTATGGTTTAACCCTCAGACGTTCGATAGGTTTTGCACTCGTGAAGAATGCCGCGTGCGAGGGCACGCCCGTGTCACATCTGCAGCGGTCCCAAGGAGGATGGGACTAAGCATGCCGTGCCCACCAGGGTCTGAAGTGGTCCACATCTAGACATTCGCCAGCGAGACTTGCTCTGAGTTCATGCCTGCTCTGATGCCTGCTGGAGACCGAGGGTCTGAGAGCGGGCGCGAGGCACGAGTCCAGAGAAACCTCGTTGGCACACTTCCAGCCCTGGAGCATATCGGTGGATCTGGGTACGTGGGCTGTGCTCAAATCATCCTCCCTAGGACCCTCTGTGGACATGGCATAGGCAAGCCCTCTATTTACCCCCATATTAGGCAGCTCCTGGGCAGTGCCAATGTACCCAGCCAGCAGACAGAGAAGAACCCACTTCTTGGGATGCAAGGCAAGTCAGCTCTCCAAGAGCAGATGTTGCTCTGACTCCTTGGGCTGCAGATAACAACTGTGGTGGTAGCTCTGCGGCATGGATACTTCTCTCTTAGGAAATGGGATGAGATCAGCTCATTTCACCTCTCATTTATTACCATCTTGGGCTGGATAGGAACGGGCAGGAGGCTTTGCTGCACTTTACCAACCCTCGCAGCTGCACAGTCCTCAACAAGGGCCTTTCATATTTAATGCCACCAGTGACAGATGCACCAGCACTACGGTGCATTTAGTTAAAGCCTCTCATTTATACTTAAACAGGAAGGTATAACCTGGGTGATCGCTGAATCTGAAACTCCCTATGCATTTTCAGTAGATCCCATACTGTTAAGGAGATTGGAGCTGATTGCAAAGACTTACCTAGTGCTATATGGGAAGAGGGCAAGCTGGATGCTGATCCCATGGACACCTGTGCAACCAGTCAGATAAAACTCAGTGGAGTAAAGTGGCTGGACAAGACGGGCAAAGAAGGAGGTATGTTTTTCAGCCCTTCCTGGTCCCACTGGATTCAAGAAGTATCAACTGGAAAAAACGAGAGATGACTTTTAAAAGAATGTGATCCAAACTTACTTAACATGTGAGCGTGTCCCTTGATGTGCATTTGGGGTGTCACTGTTAGCAGGCTGCTATTACTGTTCATTTTTCCTTCCACCGTGGCTCATACAAGCCCTTGCTGAAATCAGGACCCGGTGGAGTTAGCCAAGCCCCCGCCCCAAAGAGCTTGAAGCCCAAAGAGAGGAGACAAGCTGGAAAGATGGCTCTTCTGCCTTTTGCCGCTGGGGAACTGCAGCTCACGGAGGTCGTGCGAAGTCCTCGCACAAAGCGAGGGCAGGGGCAGCTGCACATCCCCTTCCAGATTGGGAAAGTAGCACTTCATCCATCCGGATTGCATTCACCCGGAAGAGAGGCGAGCGGGGGCTCCAGGCTCAGGGCAGAGGAGAGTTAAACCACGGAGCGCAGCGCCGGAGAGGGTCAGGCCCTCGCGGGTGGACCACTGTGGAAAGGTCTTGTAGGACCTCATTGAAGGCAGCTCGCACACAAAGCCAAGCACCAGCCTCGTTCAAAAGCCTGAGTTCATTGCAGGAATGCTTAGAGTTAAAGTTTGAAGGCCACCCAGACTCTTCTTTTTATCTCACTTCATTGCGGAGACTGGTACTGGTTATAAATGGAGCCATGAAGAATTTATTTCGCCGGCTACATCTGGCTTCTGTATTCCCCTGCTTAAATTGTCTCGAACATATGAGGACATCATTCTTGCTTTGTCTTTTGCTGTCCATCTTCCTCTGGAGCTCTTTTTTCTCTCTTTTTTCCCCCCGTCGCATAGCCATTTAGCCTCTCCGTAAAATCCTTATGAAGTCTCGCCCTGCCTCGATATCGTGATATACATATATATATATATGTATATACACACATATACATATATATGCACATATGCATGTACACACTTACATATATCCTACACATATACACGCATATATGTGTATACTATCCATAGATATACATAAATATACACATATGCATATACACACATATATGTATATACTATCCATACATATACATATACACACACACATATACACATATACTATACATATACACACATATATGTGTATGCTATCCATGCATATGCATATAGATGCACATATACATGTACACACATATACATATATACTATACATATACATATACAAACATATATGTATATACTATCCATACATATACATAAATATACACATATACATATACACACATATGCATATGCACACATATATGTATACACTATCCATACATATACATAAATATACACATATACACACATACTATACATATACATATACATATACACCCATATACCTATACGTACTTATACATATATATGCACATAGACCTCTACATACATACACACACACGCATACACACACACGTATATAATGGACAGCAGGGCAAATAATCAGAAACACAGAGAAAAAGGGCAGTCTACCCAGCACCTTTCAGGGATTATCTGCCCTCACCGGCTCACCTTAAAAACAATTTTGCCATGCAAATTTCCTCCACGCTAGAAGGCTCACGGACTGAGAACCAGCGAGCCCCCCAGTCCTTCAACCCCTGGCTCCTTGATCCCGGGATGGTGGAACAGCCTTTGCATTAAAACAGCTCGGCGCCGTGCCAGGAGCCGGCGTACAGAACCGTATTCGAACCATCAGGAATAAACAAGAATTTCCAAAGTTTTTGCACAACTCCAGGCACCGAGAATCGGAGTCTACAGTTATTAAGTTCCCATCTGGTGGCGCCTTTATGAAGGAATGATATTTGCATGTTTCCAGCAGAGAAAAGCTGTTTTTAGCTCCGATAAAATGGAACATTTTGCAAAAGGATGTGAAATAACAGATGATGCCAGTTTTAGCAACTGGGGTTGTAGGTTGCACCAGCTGCCCTTTATTTTTTTATTTATTTTTCTGCAAGTACAAGGAACTGGTGCTGGGGAGGGGTTTGGGGCTGGGTGGTTTTCTAAACTCTTCCCGCTGACTCCCATTCATTTAGCAGAGTTGTGTAATGGGACCCAACCGGCCCAGCGCAGAAGGTCATCGTCTACATTGCACTGGCCATTGCTTTCCCCCCCTGCACCAACGAGATGCAGGGATGGTGCCAACAACACAAATAACCGAAATGCCAACAGGCCTTTATTTTCCTTGCTAAAGTAGAAGTAGTTATCGGTAGAGATTCACAGCTGCTGAGCTGGGCATCCCTCGGTGGCGGTTTGTTCATACTCCAAAACCCGCTCGGGCAATAGCAACGTAGACGCGAGGTCAAGGAACTTGGTTACTGGCTCATTTTGCAACGTCTTGTCTCGCGGCTGAGCTGACTGTGCTCCAGAACTAGGCATAACCTTTGTTGTTTTAAACCAAGCAAAGCCATCTGAGCGGCACGCACGATATAGATACGGCTTGGGCAACGCACAAAGCGCACAACCGCTCCGCGCCGACGGCCCAGATCCAAGCGACTGCTTCTGCAGCACAGCCAAAAGCAGAGGGGGGAAATTACAAGCAATCAGTGCTCGAGCGGGAGAACGTCTCGGCACGGCAGACAGCACGCTGCTAATCCATGGGCCGAGCACAAGAGGCAAGCTGCAGCGCGAACCACAGTCGCACCAGAAGCGCCCCCAAAAACCGGCTCGGATAACGCGGGGTAATTATAAGACCCCGGGCCCGACACCGCGTGCACGGGAGGCGGATGGCGCAGCAGCACATCAGATCCAGCTCCTGAGCACAGCAGCCTAAACATATCGAACAGTTGAAGCCCAACAGCTCCAACGTAATGACTTCAGCACAAGGCTGTACCGTGCATAACAAGTCAGACGCCGCAGCCGGCACATAAGGGGATGATGTTAATAATAACACCAGCTATTCTGAGCCCTCCGACTGCAAAACACTTTCCAAAGGAGATAAGTAGCATCATCCCTGTATTACAGCGGAGAGGAAAAATGAGGCGCCGAAAGCTTCCGCTGACGCAGCTGGGGCCAGGGAGAGACGGACGGGCCCGATGAACCACTCTCCGCCTTGCAGGGCGCTTACGGGGTTGCGAGCACCGTAGTAGCCGAGCACATACATAAATGGATTTGGGGCTCACAGCAGTCCTGCAAGGTAGGAAAGTATTCTCTCCGTTTTCCACGCTCGCTCGGCACCCGGCAGATTGAGCGGCGCAGACAAACTCATGAATGCCGAGGCAAGAACCGAGCGTACCTTCCCAAAGCACGTGCCCCTTTGCTCATGTCCGGCTGCCCTGCGGCATTGGGGCACATAGGCTCACTTTGTGTCCTCCTGCAAGCACTGGGCACCCCTCATTTTACCTACACCGCTCCTTCAATCCCTCCCCTTTGCCTGGGGGTGAGAAGCTGGACTTCATCATTTTATTGCTGGTAGAGGCTGGAAGGGACCTTAGAGATCGGGTCCGGCCTCCCCTGCACTTGATGCCACTGAGGTCCCCGTAGCCCTGCTTCTTTGGCAACCACAAGAAGCTACACTAGCACGGACAAGAGACTATGATCGCAGATTAAATCTACAGAGATCGAAAACCAAACAGGGTTCAGAAACTTGACCAGGGAAACGTTGTTCTGGGTCCTTGTAGCGTTCCTCCCCTCCCCGGCCTGAGCGACCGGTCTCGCCAGCTCGAGTGATTTCATTTCCGCAGCCGCCTAACACAGCCTGCTCCTCTGCTCCCAGGCTGGCTGGGCTGCTCTGCAGATGATCTTGCAATGTTGTGACAATCCGGAGAGCCATTATCCCAACCGCTTGCCAATCACCAGACTGCTGCCAGTCTGTGTCAAATGAAGCATCCCAGACCCTGTCAGATTAAATCCAGCAGCTCTTTAGTTTGGAGCCGAGCCGTTTGTTTATTTGCGCTTTCCACCCCACCTCCTTTGCAAACGCCACGCTCAATCATTTCAGGTTTTTAGGGCTTGGTTTTGGCCCCGTCCGCACAGCCGAAGCGGCGGTGGCGCTGCTCAGCCTTCACTCCTTTAAAGGGACCGAGCATCCTGCGACAAGGATGGCCATGCTAGCGCGGCGATCCTCAACCAGGGTGCCGCGAGATCCTTGCAAGGGTGCTGCAGGGTGCCATGCAGCATTAGCGCTATTTAGGATGCAGCTACAGGCACATGCTTCACAAGCAAAGCCCAGACATTTTAAAGAGGAATCCATAATGTCAAGACTGTTGTGCCTCACTGTGGTTTTTCCGAGCTCTTTGCAACAGAACAATTGCTCTATTCTTTCTTCCACAAGCGACAGCTAAGTGCTGGCATATGTTGAGAGGGGGTTGGAGTCTGCTGAGGGGCTCCTTGAGTCTAAATCGGTTGAGATCCACTGCACAAGAGTGGCTGTGAAGTCTAAGGGCACCTCGGAGTAAGAAGCGGGTATAAGATGAAAAGCAAGTGGTGTAGATGAGACCAGCCAGAAGGCCCGAATCTCATTTACAGCCCGACCCCTTTAAGCTCCTCTGGCCCGTACAGTTTTTACGCTTTCTGGGCCATGTAAAGGGGCCGTCGTGTAAAGAAGAATCCAACCCCATGTTGCCATTGTGAGGTCCGGGGCCAGATTCGCCATCAACCTGCAGTTCATGCAGTAGCTCACAGTGGTGCAATGCAGGGGCAAAATTCTGCCGAGGCTGGTGTTTCTCATCCTTGCGGAAGATGCAGGCAACGGAGAATGGGTTTCAAGGCCTGAGTGAGGCTCTAGCACGATGACCACAGGACGCACAGAAGGACCCTCTACCCTATCGTCCATGACTGCTGGTTACAGCTCAGTCACAGATCCAACTTCCACATCGGTTGCACGGAAAGCAAGGGGAACGACGCCCCACAAAGGGATGGCATTATCATTTTTGCCACCTTGCTTTTGCATTTGAGTTTTGCATTTAGGTGCAGTGGGAGGAAATGAGGGAAAGGGAGGCTTTCCGCAGGAGAGATGTCAAAGCGAGTGTGCCGTGGTAGACCATCCTGAACTAGAGGCAGTAGTTCATGGCCTAGAAGTCCGGCTATCAAGCTCTCTTGCTTGGCTCTTCCATTCTCCGGCTGCGTGACCCTGGCCAAGTCATTCCCTGTCTCTGTGCCTCAGTGTCCCCAGTCGTACAAGGGGGGAGACTGTTTCTTTAAAGAGGAGTGCTACGATTAGCCTCTCTTTAGCTCGCTCCCTCGCAGAGGTACTGATAAATCCTCTCTTTGGAAAGGGGAGCTCAACCAAGTCTGTCTGCTGTCGCCATATGGAGGCATGAAAATGCCATTAGCACACCGCATAGTTTCATATGGGAACAGCAAAGCTCGCCCGTCTCCATTGCAGGCAATAGATCCGCGGATGAACTTTTCCCAGACGGATATTGCTATCAAGCAGGTGTCTCTGCCATTACCCCCAAAGGGCCAGCCCTGCTGCCCTCACCGCTCGCGCTCACTCCAGCAGTGCCAGGCTTTGAAGTCGTTTGGCAGCGACATTTAGGGAACGGGGCGGGGGGGTTCTCCGTTGGCGCCCACTGCACGTTCGGTTGAGTATTTGGGCAGATGTGCACCAGTAAATCTGAGAGGAGAGCCAGCCAATTTATAAGGGAGATGCAGGTGGAGACCGCATGGAAAGGTCTGGCTGGAAAAGGGAAAAGCAGAAAAAATGACGAGCAGCTTTGTGCCGGGATTACATCAAGGGAAAGAGCAGTCTAAGTAGTCCCCTTCCGTCAAACCCAGGTGCGTTTGGACAGACGGAGATGCGCCCCCAGCCCCACCTGCTCCGGGGGCACGGAGATTTTGCAGCTTGCCCTTGCCCCGCCAGCGTGAGAGAAAGGGAGACATAATGCAGGTTTCCTTGGTCTCCTAACTGTATTCACTGTACGCCGTCTCTGCTGCCTTGACATGGCCTCCGGGTGTTTCGTGTGTCTGCACAAGGCTTTGAACGCTGTTTTCTTTGGTTACGGGATGTAAAGACAAACATTTATTTAAAAGAGAGAATTCCCCGGCTTCCCATCTTCCCGTAATGCGTCGCGCAGACCGTTTTAACTTCCACGGAGGGGCTCAAAATGCGTTTTCTGGTTACCGGAGCCTTTTTATAGACAAGCACAATACTCCCTAATTCAAATCCAATCTATTTTAGAAAAGTCATTTCCTTACTTTTCTTGCGGGCCGCGCCAAAGATGATTCAGCCCGAAAGCCGTTGTTTTAACTATCTTTTGGTCTGGTTCAGTTGGGGAGCGAGACGAGGACGGGGTTTCTGTTTGGCTGCTTGGCTGGCTCCTCTCTAGTCACACTTTCTGACTCTTATGCACTGCCGCGAATGCTGCAGAGAAACATTTAAATGCAAATCACCCGTTCTGCTCAGATTTTTTTAGTATTATTATTAACAATAAAACGTCTTGCTGGGATCATTTGAACCCAGCCGTCTTTCCGGGCCATGTGCAGGGGGGCTGGGACCAAAGATCTTCCAAGGTCCCTTCCAGCCCTAGTGTCTATGAATCTGTAAGGCCCCTAACACCTAGGAAAGTACGAAAGCAGGGCCAAAAAAAAAAAAGGAAAGAAAAACGATTTGCTACTGATCTTAAGGGCAGTCTTTTCAATGATTCATAGGTTCATAGCTGTTCGGGGCTGGACAGGACCTCGCAGACCATCGGGGCCAGCCCTCTGCTGGGGTCAGGTGATTTAATAAAATCATCGTCCGGGGTCAGATGATTGAATCAAGTCCTTTATTGGAAAAAAACAACCCATTTGCGATGCCAATTGCTCTGACAACGTCCCTTTAAGTGAGTGTAAATACAAGCAGCATATCTACCAAGCAGCCTGGTGACATCCTTGTCCTTTCATTACATGGCATAGGAATAGACTCATTGGGTGACTCTGCTTTCAGTCAAAGCCACATACGGTAACTGGAAACCCAGGGAGACTCGGCAGTCTCCATGGAGACAGCACATTTACAACTTAATGTGATCAACAGATGCTGCAATCATCTTGAAGGATGGAGAAAACGTTTCCAACTGCGCGTGGTCGGCGGGGTTCGGCCGATGGTAGAATTGGCTCTGTTGTGTCTGGGCTCCCCGTAAGCGAATGAACGCTCATCCGAAAATACACGGCCGTACGGGTGGAAGGAGGACTCCTCCTGTTCTGGAGGAGAGGGTGGAGTGGTGGCTGAGCCGCAGACCTGGGCATCGGAGGGCTGCTCTTGCAGTCCCGGCTGTGCGGCTAGCTTCCCCCAAACCTTTGGAGAAGTCATTTTGCCTCTCTGCACCGCCGTTTCCCTGCCTGTAAAATGGAGCTCATTTGATCAGCGTGCCTAAATCCCTTGCGGTCCACGGCTGGCAGAATAGGGTGAGACGAAAGCAGGCGGATTTTACAAGAGTGGCTCTAATATCTCATGGTCTTGAATAGGGAACGAGATCCTTTGTGTCTGGGACAGCAATTCCACTGTCTTCTAACGACCCGTAGCAAAGCTTCACTTCCTTATCCGGTTGCACAAAATATTGTTTTTGCAAGATTTACCGTGAGTAACCGCTGTGCATTGGGCTGTGAAGAGTCGTTCCAGAGGAACAAGCACGCCTCTTCCAGCCCATCCCATGTGTTTCTCTGGCCTGTGTTGATTAGCATCCTGAACACCTCAGCCCTGAGGGACTGGGGAATCCTATCATCCCCGTGCTTCAGAGGGGGCCTGGAGGTAACGTGACCTGCCCATGATCGCACAGGCAGCCAGTGGCAGAGGTCAGAGTTGCCCTCGTGTCTCCAAAGCCCCTGGTCTGGTACAACATTTTTTGCTTTTCAGCAAGGCCTACCTTGCAGTCCGAGGTGTGATTTCAGCAGGGAGTAGGCACTCAACCTGGATTTAATTCAGCTACTCAGGTAATGATGGCAGAGAAGAGGTGGCCACCTGGGTTTCTTGGAAGGATGCACAAGTTCAGCTGAGCCCCTGGCAACGTAGTGAGGTAGCTAACCCAAACTGACATCCGAAAGACAGATGAAAAGTTACTCTACACCCAGCGGGCAGCTGTCACTGTACTACTGTGCCATCTAGCTAGGCATCCGGGAAACGGGTGACAGCATTTGACATCAGCAAGTGGCTACCCCAGCACAAACATGGACAGATAACACCTAAACCAGTGTAATTTCCCCCTGATTCTTTCATAGCAATTCTTCACTAGACTCAGCAGAGTTTTCCAATATAGAAGTTCATATCATCTGTCTGCTATATTTATGTACCAGCATGATGCCAGTCACACCAACGTATGTGTGTCATCCATCCGCACCCTGAATAGATGCACCAGGTATAGATATAGTGTAGGATTGGTGTAGACTTATGGTGCGGCCTGTGGTGTAGACTGCGTAGATTTGGTGTAGGATTAGTGTAGACTTATGGTGTGGCCTGTGGTGTAGACTGCGTAGATTTGGTGTAGGATTAGTGTAGACTTATGGTGCGGCCTGTGGTGTAGACTGCATAGATTTGGTGTAGGATTAGTGTAGACTTATGGGGTGGTCTATGGTGTGGACTGTATAGATATGGTGTAGGATTGGTGTAGATTTATGGGGTGGTCTGTGGTGTGGACTGTATAGATACGGTGTAGGATTGGTGTAGACTGTATAGATATGGTGTAGGATTGGTGTAGACTTATGGGGTGGTCTATGGTGTGGACTG